>CM060924.1:705794981-706394981 GCA_030737875.1 Allium sativum | reverse complement strand
TATTTAAAATGAAATATTTTAAATAATATCGACGAGAAATTTATTTTGAATATAATTCGAATGTATATATTATACGTGTTGTCGTTAGAATATAAATATTTATTTATATTTATAAAAGGAATTGAAAATGGTGCGGTAGTTCGATAATTCAATTTCAAATTTCAATTGAATGAACCGGGTGCAAAATAAACCGGATTTTAGTGAAACCAAAAACAATAGGATCTAATTGTGAATATCTTTCCAACGAATCTGAGAAATCAAGATTTCATAGCGGGAATCAAAAGATATGTTCAGTTGAAAATTCTGAAAAGTCGCTATAGAATTCAGGTCCTTAAAAATGGAAATTTTGCAAACGACCTCGGATTTCGACGAAACCACTTTTGTTGGGTCCGTGGTATAAAGTTATTGCTAGATTCCAAATTTCATAATTTTTCGAATCAATATGTGAGCGTGGCAAAGGAAAACGCGTTTGACCAGTTTCAGTTGATTTTAATCGGCTGGAAAATGGCCATTTTTCCAACGTTCTCGGAATTTGATGAAACTAGTTTTGTTAGGACCGTATCGTCAATACGAAGCTAGAAAATATTTTTCTGGAATTTTTCGAGTTAGTATGTGGCCCCGGTAAATTGAAATGCGCATTTAAATTCAATATATAGAAGTATATGTTGATTTTGACAAAAACTGATCGAAACAGTCGAATCAGCTTACGATCCATATCCCATTGTGTTCGGAATGGGGGTAATTAGCTATGGACGATAGGCGGTGGGTTTCGTTTTGAGGTCGAAAATAAAAGTTACTTTTTGAAATTAAACAATAATAATAATAAAAATAAATAAATAAACCCCCCCCCCCTCCGTCCCCAAACCCGCAGACCCCACGCCCCACAGCCAAACCCTAGGCCACCTCCACCCTCCGACGTCCGGCGCCATCTCCCCACTAGGCACCGAAAAAGTTAGCTCTAATTATTCGTTTGCATTTCTTCTATTTTCAGTTTTAAAATTAGATTTTTGTTTTGAATAAAATAAGAAAAAATTTGATTTTTGTTTATTGGATGTTATGGTGTTTATTCCTATATAGTTATGAAGTTAAAACTGAATTTTTATGAAGTGTCCATATGAATAAAGGTTTAATTTTTCACTATAATTTTCTTTGTTCAGCTTTTATTTTATAGAGAGCATGATAATGATGAGATTTTTATTTCTAGGAAAAAATTATATTTTTAGCAAGTAAAGATGGGATTTTTAATTTAGTAAAGGCCGGTTTTTTACCTTAGAAAGATCAGATTTTTTAAAGTGAAAAGAAATGATTTTTCTTATATGAACATTAGCCAAAAAGAAATTCGATTTTTATATATTGAATAGCATAGTAAAATTCGATTTTTATATATTGAATAGCATAGTAAAAATTCGATTTTTATATATTGAATAGCGAAGTAAAAATTCAATTTTTATATATTGAATAGCATAGTAAAAATTCGATTTTTATATATTGAATAGCATAGTAAAAATTCGATTTTTATATATTGAATAGCACAGTAAAAATTCGATTTTTATATATTGAATAGCATAGTAAAAATTCGATTTTTATATATTGAATAGCATAGTAAAAATTCGATTTTTATATATTGAATAGCATAGTAAAAATTCGATTTTTATATATTGAATAGCATAGTAAAAATTCGATTTTTATATATTGAATAGCATAGTAAAAATTCGATTTTTATATATTGAATAGCGAAGTAAAAATTTGATTTTTATATATTGAATAGCATAGTAAAAATTCGATTTTTATATATTGAATAGCGAAGTAAAAATTTGATTTTTATATATTGAATAGCAAAGTAAAAATTCGATTTTTATATATTGAATAGCGAAGTAAAAATTCGATTTTTATATATTGAATAGCATAGTAAAAATTCGATTTTTATATATTGAATAGCATAGTAAAAATTCGATTTTTATATATCGAATAGCGAAGTAAAAATGTGATTTTTATATATGTAGTGAAAGCGGACAACAAAAGTGACAAGAGGCAAGAAACGGCGAAGACTCCTACATAAGAAGAGTCGTAGGATCGGATTAGCTATCTGTGAGAACTCATCAATCTAAATTTCTTTATTTCTAGTTTTATATATATATACTAGGATGCAGATGGTTTTTAGTAGCACCCGACACCCGTCATCCACAGACCATGGATGACTTGTTTGTTTAATTGTTTGGTTGTGTAGTTAGTTAGATTATTTGGTTTGAATTGAATTGTTTGGTGAAATGAAATTGATTTGATTGATGTGTGAATGGCGTGGGCCTTCACTAGACCGGGGATAAGGCTAGGCCTTGTCTTATTTCTAGTATTGTGCCGTTATGCCGCCGAAATTTTCTAAAAATAAGTTAGAAAAATAAAGATAACATTTTATTTAATAAATGAACCGAATAGAATATTCATAGGGTGAATAAAATAGTTTGATCGATAAAAATATAATTTTTAACGTGAATGTGAATAAATAAATATTCATTTACAAACCGGATGGTTTGTTTATGTGCACCTATTTGAAGGACATTGATTGGGATGATAAATTTTACACATCGCCCAACTGCACAAATAAAAATCTGTGTTTGATTGCTTGAAACCCCACACGGGTATTGGGATGATATTTGACGTACACTAATCCCGATTGTTTAGTTGTATGTCGACCGATTGATTGACAGGCTGTTATAAGCGTTGAATATTTATATTTGATGCTTATACAGTGTAGAATGCACTTTGGATGATGGTTGATTATTCATCGTTGTTGATATATACATGTGTTGTAGAAAGTCCATATAATTAACATTATATGGTAATTTATTGGGCCTCATTCCAGTTTTAAAATAGAAATATTTGAAAAAGAAATATTTGAAATAGAATATTTGAAAATAGGAATATATGAAGCCGTATTGATTAGATTGACGCCATTTTGACGTGAACGATATTTATATCGATTTTATTCATTTTATAATGAATATCGAAAGTGATTTCAAAATCTGATATCTTGAAAAGAATTTAATATAAATCAATTTGAAAAGAATTGAATATAAATAAATTCGAATTGAAATTGAATATAAATAAATTCGAATTGAAATTGAATATAAATAAATTCGAATTGAAATTGAATAGAAATGAATTCGAATTTAAATTGAATATAAATGAATTCGAATTGAAATTGAATATAAATGAATTCGAATTGAAATGGAATAGACATGAATTCGAATTGAAATTGAATTGAATTGAAAACGAACTGAAATTGAATTAAAAATCGATTTGAATTGAAATCAATTTGAAATGAATTTAAAACGAATTAGTAAGGGAAAATTCAATTTTGATTTGAATTTGAAAAAGAAGTTGAAATCATTTTGAAAACGAACTTAAAACGATTTATTAAATACGTTTTAAAGGAAATCGACGAAGTATATATTATATATATAATATAGTGGCCTGAATAGAACGCGCCGCGCCACGGCAGTTCGCGAATTTCGACCATTGATTTCGAATGAATATTGCGGGAGATCCGACCGTCGGATTCTTCTAAAACCGGAACCGTTGGGTTCGTATCGAACAAAGCTTTCTAACGAATATTAGAAATTGGAAATCTAATGGTTGGATTTGGAATTATGTCCAAATCAAATTTGGAAAAGGTCGCTATAAGTGCAGTTCGATAACCGTTGATGGAAATCAACTGTACGGGCCTTGATAAAATTATTAAAAATAGTAATAATTTGTGTAAAATCATAAGAAATGATTTGGGAAAAATTGGGATGAAAAACTCCATATTTGAAAAGATAAAAATAGATTTTTATCGAAATGAACTAGTTTTGAACTAGGATTAAAATTCTATTTATTTTTAAATAAATAAATTGGATTTGAAATGGTTTTGAAAATAACCAGAATTTCCAATAATTGCATTGGAATGGATTTGAACCGAAATTGTCTTCGGAATATTTCGATGTTGGATTTTGTGATTATACATATGTTGTTATGGAAATTTGAAAGATATTTATATATCGTTATTTCCAATACGATATCTGTTGGTCGTAGAATTTGATTTTGAATATAAGCCGATATATTTTCTATTCAGAGCCTTGTGTTTAATATCAAATGTGATTTGGGTTTATCGTGAATGGTGTCTTCATTAACACTGTTCTTAAGCCAGTTGAGAAAAGATTAAATCTTTTTATTTAGATTTAATGAAGTGCACCAATTAAATAATATTTAATTGGAATTGAGTTGGTATTGATTTTTGGGTTTATCGTGAACAGTGTTTTAAATAACACTTGTTCTTTAATCCGATAATCAATGAATGTGATTATTGGTTTATAGTGGGCCGTGTTTTAAATGACATTAGTTCTTTAACCTAGTTAAAGATTAAAACTAAGTGGAGTTTTAGTGAATCTTTAATTAGATCGAAAAGATCGAGAATGGAGTATCACCAGTTTTACTCCAAGCGATAGTTAAATCTTTAATTAGATTTGAACGTGAAATGGTAATTGAATTTACCGATAACACCGTGGTGTTAGATATGAAGTATAACCAGTTTTACTTCATGGGATGAATAGGTTGGGATTGGGAAATTAAAACATATGATTACTTCGGTAAGGTTCGTTAATCCCGACTAGTTGAATCGAAATTCAAAAGAAGATTAGAGAATAAATTCAAGGAATTTATCTTTGATAAAATTAATGGGAACCTTTCCCTATGAATGTGAAATTTAGAAATTAACTGTCGGTTAGCTAAGCAGAATGTTTTTCTGGATATTGATCGGATGTTGGTTTCGGCCTTCGGGGTTAATATTTGGGGAATTATTCTCTTGATTAATTTACGGTTAGTGATTGATGAATTGGAATGAGGCGTATGTTGTGTTTGTGTAACACTTATTTAAAATATACGCGAGTTATTCAGGAAGACCGGGTTTATCCCATTCTGAATAACTGATACGACGATAAGTCGAAGATGAAGATGATGGTCGAAGACCGGAGGTCTTCACGTCGTTTGGGTGATTACTGATGATCTTGATTGGGATGTTCACCCAAGTAGATGGAAACAGTTGGTGATCGTCTAGACGTACATGGAGATCGATGGATATGCGGCGTACTAGGTGCCTCCGGTTTTGTTCAGACCCAGAACGGACTTGTAAATGGACTGGGTGTCTGACATTGGATTTTAGTCTGTGTGATTGATTTCTATTAAATATATATCTGTTTGGCGGTGGAGAATTTATTCTCTTGCTTAACGCCCTTCTCTGAGACGTACGAGCTCAGGGGTTATATACTGATGGATATCAAACACATAGAGTGAATTGTCTGTGTGGCATGCCTAAGTGGCAATTGATCGAGGCTTCTGTTGAAAAGCAAAGTCTTGTGGTTGATGATCAAAGCGCCGCCTGTGTGGCATAGCTTTGTGTAACGTGAATTCGCGAGCCTCACACCCCGGTTGTGAACCAGAAACGGGAGAGTACCTCAGGGAGGGCATGCGTTTCCTTCTAGCTAGGGTGGTGTCAGTGACCTACCAGCCCTGACATTTATATACTTTTCACCTGTGTGGTTGTTGCTGTTGCGAGGCCCCTCGGTTAGATCGGACGATCCGGGTCCGATGGAGCCATTCGTTGGCTCATTTACGCCCCAAAGGGCGGGGAAACGCAGTGTTCAGGAATTTTAATCCACATCGGTGGACCGGCCCTGACGATCCAAGGGTCACTCGAGCTCTGATCCTGAGGGGCGGGCTAGAGCGTCTCGAATCGGTTGAGGACTATCTTTTGCCTCGGTTCATAGATGGAAATCCAATTTCCAAATACGTGACATTTGCGGTTTTGATTGTAGAGCCTAGTATGGCGACATGATATATGGTACCCATGCCGTCTATGATTGATACTTATGATTTGAAGTTGTTTTATACACTATGCACTTATAGTAGTATCAAATAATCTATTTTTAAACGTATCAAGCATGCTTTGGGTATTATAAGGGAAAACCCTATCCCCCGGCTTGCGTTGCATTGTGTGATAGGACCTGGGTCTTATAATAGCTTCATTTTTCTTTATTTAGCATTGCGCTGTTGTTTTATGCACTGGTGTTCTTGGGAGGAAACCCGTTCCGTGTTATACGGCGTGGTCCCTTGATTTACCTAACTTTAAAAATAAAGATTAATAACTGTTTTAGTTCTCACACCAGTTCCATGACTGACCTGGAGTTTATTGTTTTAACCTAAACTCTGGGTGCCCCTATTTTGACACGGGCAGCTAGTAGTTTTGGTTTTGCAGATTTATATTCATAGGATCCTGGTTTACAGCTGGAACGATATCCGGAAAGCTTTGTATCCGTATATCTCCTCTAGTTGTGTATTGTATTATTTTCCGCTGCGATGTATTTAAATGTAATTTAAATCTCTGATAGTTCTGCGTAATGTATATTCATTTATACTCTGTATATCCTTGTAATCTGATGCATTGTTGTAATATACAATGAAATGTTCTCCCGTCTGCGTTCTTTTGTGGCTTGTTCTCGAACTATCCGCGCTTTCCTCACCGGGGAAGTTACGGGTTTTCACAGGAGTCATCAAGCCATCTCCGTAGGTATACCCTAGATGATAAGGATTGGTTACGTAGGGACGGTAGACTTTGTGTACCAAAAGACGATGACCTAAGGAAGACCATTCTTGATGATGCACATCGTTCGAAGATGACCATTCATCCCGGCGGGGACAAGATGTACAAAGACATGAAGCGAGTTTTCTTTTGGGCTGGTATGAAGAGGGATGTGGCCGAGTATGTCGCTAGATGCTTGGTGCGCCAACAAGTAAAAGCGGAGCAAAAGTAACCCGGTGGGTTGCTTCACCCATTGGAGGTTCCACTATGAAAGTGGGAGAGTGCCTCGATGGACTTTGTGGATGGATTACCAAGATCAAGGAAGGGTAATACGGGGATTTGGGTTATAGTAGATAGACTTACTAAGAGCGCCCATTTCACTCCCGTGAAGAGTAAGAGAACTGCTCCATGGTTAGCTTCTGTATACGTCCGAGAAATAGTTCGTTTACACGGTGTTCCTTCTAGCATAGTGAGCGACCGCGATCCTATTTTCACTAGCGAATTTTGGAGAAGCCTACAAGAGGCGGTAGGGACTCAGCTATGTTTGAGCACCGCATATCATCCTCAGACGGACGGCCAGACCGAGAGGGTGAATCGCATTCTAGAGGACCTTTTGAGGCTATATATCCTAGACTTTGGGGGTACATGGGAAGAGCATCTTCCATTGGTAGAGTTCGCATATAATAACAGCTTTCAGTCTAGCATTGGCATGGCACCTTTCGAAGCTCTTTATGGACGACCTTGTCGTTCACCTACATGTTGATGGGAATCTACGGATAAGATCTTACTTGGGCCTGATATGATAAGGGAGACTTCGAAGAAGATCGACTTGATTCGAAGGAGGATGAAAGAAGCGCAAGATAGGCAGAAATCTTATGCGGATAAGAGGAGGACAGATCTTGAGTTCGAAGTTGGAGACATGGTCTTTATCAAAGTGTCTCCATTACGGAATGTTGTTCGCTTTGGGTCCGTTGAGAAATTAGCACCAAGGTTTGTAAGGCCGTTTCCTATTAAGGAGAAGATTGGACAGATGGCGTATAGAGTGGAGTTACCCGAGAGACTTAGTGGTGTACACGACGTATTCCATGTGTCACATTTGAGGAAGTGCTTACACAAGACAACGGAGGTGGTAGAGCCGAGCTTGCTTAGAGAGGTGGAGATAGAGCGTGATGCGACGATTCGACGAGCTCCTACGCGCATTCTTTGGTCGGAGATTAAGAAGCTGAGAAATCGAGAGGTCAAACTAGTCAAAGTACAATGGGGAGATGATGAGAGCAACGCTACTTGGGAGACGGAAGAGAAGATGCGTTCATTGTACCCTTTTCTTTTTGAGGGTATGTCCTTTTAATTTCTCCTTTATCGCTTAGCTTGTACTTATCTTACCATTAGAGTATCCTCTCGCTAGTATCTTTGACCTTTAGTTAGGATAATCCTATGGTTGAAACATGTGTTTGAGACATGTTATGTATGATGGATGCAAAGTGGATGCAAGTGTTTGCTAGTGGTTGCTCGTGGACGCATATACACACACTATTAGGCACTAGATCGGCTCAGTCACTTCATACTGCATATTGCATATAAATGGCTGTATTTAGTAAAATGGATGTATAATGGTTGTGCTATCATATGGATACCGCATTTTGGTGAATGGTTGTGCATGCATGTAGAAATAATATGTATCGATAGGGTTCTTTTGCATACATAATGGATGCATGGCACTATCATGATTTGCATTAAGGAGGTCGACTGAATCAGTGGACCACCTGATTTTGCATTAGATATGGACATATACACACACTGTGCATTTAAACATGAAAGCATTAGAAGTCTATAAGGACAATGGATGTCTGTGTTTGATGGTTGAGTAGATGGATGATTGGATGTCAGGATACATTCTTCTTGACTTGAAGATTTCGGGGTCGAAATCCTTTAAGGAGGGGAAAATGTAACACCCCATAATTCTGTTAATATTAATATTCACAAATTAAAGAATAACTAATCTCAGACGTGAGAATTGTGGGAAACGAGTTGCGTCATTGTGTTCGTCTCGGAATTCTGGTTGAAATAGAGTCCGAGTTTGCGTGAATTGGACTTCGTATGAAGAAGTTATGGCCATCGGAAGTTTCAGAAAATTCAAAACAGATTTCAGAAATTTAAAATTTAAAATTCGAAGTCAAACAGGCTAGGCGGGAAAATTCCCGCCCAACACCCCAGGTTGACTGGGGAGTTGACTGGGCAGTCGACCCCTCCTCCCGGGTTGACTGGGGAGTCGACTGGGCAGTCGACCTGGGTGTCGACCTGTCCAGGCGGCTAGGGTTTTGACTGAGCCCATTCTTGAGCTGCTGATGTGTCTTTAGGGCTGAGTTGGCAAATTAAACGGTTCAGTTTAGTTTTGAGTTGATCTGACGGTCTAAATAAACCCTAAACTCTATAAATACCTAGGTAGTCACTCACTCTAACTCACATGAAAAATAGAATAGCTACCGTCATACCGCCGCCATGGAGCTCAGTGTAGCCGCCACCAACTAAGAAGGAAGAAAGCTAATCAAACCCTAATTCTACTCAACTCTAAAGCAAATCAAGACTCTCTTTCTCTTCTAAATTGTGAGTATGATGATCTTAACAAGATTATTGTTAAACTAATTAGATTAAGGCATGAATGGATTATAAGTGAATGATGTGGATTGTCATATATGTTGTTGTAAACCTTATGCTATCATGTATGTTGTAAATCCTATGTTATGTGATGATGATATCCTATATGTTGTAAATCATGCCATGATGATATTGTATAGGTTGTAGTTTTCTATGCTAAATTGTGATAAATCATACATGTTATAAAGTCATGATGTTATTGTCTATGCTAATTAGTTCATGTTAATCAAGTCATAATGTTGATATTATTTGGGCTATGTTGAACTATATGACAAATCACATATGCAAGTTTAGATTGATTAATAAAAATTATGAACATATGCCATGACATCTATTTAGATCTAGAATTATGCTATGACATATGTGAATTCTATGTATTAGATGCTAGTTCACACCATCATTATGTTGCATAAAACCCCATATGCAAGTTTATACATAAATTTGGGTTATGATCATATCATGTAAATTGTGACATTTAACAAGTTGACACCTTTAGATCATTAACATGTGTAGTTTATGCAAGTTTCACCCCTATTAAGATTAGATTATTTTATTTGTCTATATGTTGTGATAATTTATCTTTGTGCTATGAGTTAGAGTATTCGAGTCTAACGTATATTCTGCGTTGAATAAGCGAACGTATAACGTGGGGTAGGGGTAGTATTAAGGATTTAATAAGTTGGGGTGCAATTGATATGATTTTGCATGCCATGAGTGGATGGCCATAATTGAGTCAATTATGTACATCATTAAAAATTGGAGTTAATTAATAATTTGAGTAGGGAATTATTAAAACTAGGGTAAAAGATTATAAGTGATAATCAATGCTTAGGACACGAGGTTGGACTCGTTTGTGACGTAAACCTGCCCGGACCCGCCCGGCAAATCCATTGGTCACAAATGTCAGCCCAATGTGAGAGGTCCTAGGCCTAAATTAAAGCATAACAGTTGTAAAGACACGAGGTTAGCTTTTATGGTGTAAGACTGCCCGGACCCGCCCGGCAAATCCAGCTGCCATAAATGCCAGTCTAATGTGAGAGGTCTTTACGAGGTTATGGCCTGAATGAATTAAGAAATACTTAACCAGATAAACATGTAAGGTGGGACATGGGGGTTAAGTAGGTGCCTTGGGTGGCATGAGGAATCTAGTGGGTGCCCTTAGTGGCATGTGAAATACGATTAGTAAGACTTAACCAAACACACATGTAAATGAACATAACTAAGAGGGTTAAGTGGGATATACTAGTAGTGACAAGCTTAGGTGGGTAGCTTTTGGGGGCCCATTTCAACCAGTAACCCAAACGTATCTTTGTGGGCTCGACCCATGTCGAGGACGGGACACGCATACTGGGCTTGACTATAAGAGGCCAAAACGGGGTAGCGGTGGCAACGCAAGTCCAACGGGTTTCATATGCGTGTGTGGACCCGGGCTGGTAGGTAAGACGTTGTTGCATCGTGTAGGTATAAGCCGTGCATTCTCAATTTGTATCGGGTTGCCACTTTAGGGGAGTGATACACCCCACTGTGGGGCCAGCACGGGTATCTACGAGTAGGGAGCCGATCGAAAGTGGGTAGTGAGGTACACCTAGTGGAGATAGGGGCAGACGACACCTATGTAGTCAGCTAGGGGTACGCAAGGCTATTTATATAGTTTCTGTGTGAAGCAAGCGGGATCAACCTTTAGGGTGACTGGTGCGGTGCAGTGTAGTAATTATTCGTTAGTAATTAGGTGTGCCTTTAATGTTATCTTTATCTGCTCTTCCATACCTAATAGTTCAAAGACATTTACTTGTCTTCCAGCTTATGCCTTAGTCTAGTTATTTTGATAGTAGTATTGTTAGAATTATCATACTCGCCAGACTTTATGTCTGACCCCCTCCATTTCTATCCTTTTTCCCCCTCCAGGTCCTCAGGTTGGGCCCAGCTCTAGTGGAGTTTGATTGGATTGTTGTATCTCTATTTTGGAAAGATTGGACCGTCGAAGTAAAGTCCATCTAGTTATCTTCTTTAATGGCTATTTATGTAATGAGGTTATATATTTTGTTTTATCAAGATGGATATTGTACTTGACTCTGATTTATGGTTTTATGATGTAACAAACATGTTTAAATTCCGCCGCAATAAAATGAAGTTTTAGATTTCCAAGTACTACTTATTATCTGTCTTGTTATAATTTTTCTGTTCTATATTCACTTAAAACCTCCATGGAAGTTAATGCATTCCCTTGTGAGTGACATTAATGGACGTGGGGTGTTACAGGCTTCTGTAAAAGAGGACTGTTACTATATATGGAATTTAAAGGGCTTTGCCGTTATTCCATTTATATTATTAGTATGGTACGGAAATTTATATCGATTATATATTGATTTGATTTCTGTGGAAATTTCATATTTAATGGAAGACGATTTTGGGTTTATCATGAACTGTATTTTAAATGACATTGGTTCTTTAACCCAGTTAAAGACAAGATTAAGTTCTTAAAAGTTGAACAATCATAAAGTAATGATTTTTGATATTAAAATAAAATTGGAGTTTTATAGAATCTTTGTAAAGAAGATTAAAGAATAAATTTAAAGGAATTTATCTTTGATAAAATTGATAGGAATCTTTCCCTTTTAATAGGTGAATATTAAAAGAATATTCTGAATTGGAATGAGGCGTATGATGTGTATTTATAGCACTAATTTTTTATTATAAAATACGTGAGTTATCCAGAAAGACCAGGTTTTATCCACTCTGAATAATTACTACGAAGATTAAAAGTCGAAGACATTGAAGATGGTGATTGAAGACTGGCAATCTTCACATCGAATGAGCGACTACTGATGCCCTGAACTGGGTTGCTCCTAGGAAAGGGTTAAAGTGGTAGTTGTCTGAATGTACTTGTTGATTTTTCGGATATGCGAGAACCTCTCTTCCGTATTGGACATACGGGACGAGGAATAAGGTGTCCTCGGTTTCGTTCAGACCCAGAACGGACTTGTAAATGGATGTGTATCTAACATTGGATTTCATTCCATGTAAATTAAATTGATTTCTATTTAATATACATCTGTGGTGGCGGAGGATTTATTCTTTTGCTTAACATCCTTCTCTGGGACGCACGAGCTCAGAGGTTATATATTGGTAGTTATCGATCGCATGGCGTGGATTGTCAATGTGGCATGCCAAGATGCAAATGATCGAGGCTTTTGTTGAAAAGTAGAGCCTTTTGGTTGATGATCAAAGCATAGCCTATTTCGGCATAGCTTTGTGTATAATGTTACCTCGCGAGCCTCACACCCCGGTAAGAGTCACAAACGGGACAAGGGAACACAGGGAGTACACACGTTTCTTTCTAGCTAGAAGTGGTATCAAGGTTTTGCAAGCCCTGATATTTTACTTATGTGGTTGATGGAATGAGGCGCCTTGGATTTTTTGGTCGATAGTGACCATTTTATAGGTTCAATAGGATCGGGAAGCGTGTGTTCAGGCATAACTAATCCACTAAAGTATTTGTGGACCGACCCTGCAGGATCCAAGGGTTGCCCATAGGTGTGATCCTGAGACATTATTAGAGTGTCTCGAATCGGTAAGGAGATCGTCCCTAGCCTTGACTCACGATGGAAATCCAACTTCCAATACGACACCATGCGGTTTCGATTTTAGAACTAGTATGGCGACGTAGTATTTGGTAGCTATGTCGTCTATGATTGATACGTTATGATTGAAATGTTTTTGAAACATATATACACTAATAATAATATCAAATCTGTTTTATCGTATCAAGCATTTTTGACCATTATAAGGTAAAACTTTATCCTTCGGTTTGCGTTGCATTGTGTGATGGGACTTGAGTCTTATAATGGTTTCATTTTTCTAAAAAGATTGCGTTGTTTCACGATTTACTTTATTTTTTGCACTGGCAATCCAATGGAGTAAACCCGTTCCGCGTTAGCGGCATGGTCCTGTGATTAGCCATATTGTTAGATAAGTTAGGAAAGATTTCTAATACCAGTCCCCTGACTGACCCGTAGTTTGTTTCACTTTGCAAACTCGGGTGCCCTCTTTTCCGCACGGGACGTCGAGTAGCTTATTTTGTAGATATATTGAGCAGGATTCTGGATCAAAGCCTAAATTTGTGTCCAGAGCATTGATAGACTTCTGATGTACCAGTTTATTGCTTCCACTACACTATATTATATCCATTGTAAATTTATCTTCCGTTGTATTTTATTCGATGTACTCTGATATATTCTGTACTCTGATGTAACATTATTATAATGTTTATAAAAGTCTTATGTTATTTGTTCTAACGTGTTGTATGCCCAAAGTTAGCTTATTTGGATTTTTGAACGGTCTTGGTCGATTTGGCCATCGATTAGGTCCGGACAAAAGTCGAATCGTTACAGTTGGTATCAGAGCTCTGGTTGGCTCAAATCTTTGGGGTACAACTCGTTAGAACTGAAAAAAACTCATTAGAGGTAGGATTAGTAATATCCTATAAAAGAATACTCATTATAGATAGGATTAGTAGCATCCTAGAATGAGAAAACTCATTGAGATAGGATTAGTAATGCCCTAGAATGAGTTGAGAGTGATAAGTTTATAATTAACGTATTTGTGATTATATATATATAATCCAATCTTAGATATTATGACTTTTGAATATATAAAAGTAATATATATTTGAAAAGTTAATCAACCAATAAAACTATTGAAAACAATAAAAAAATGAAAGTTGAGTTGGTTAATTAAACAACTTTTAGCTCCGTTCCTTTTCGAGGACGAAAAAGATTTAAGTAGGGGAGATTGTAACAACCCGGAATTTTGGAACCAATTTAAAATTTTTATTTTAGAAATTTTAGTGGATTTTAAATATTTAAAATAATTTATTTTAAATAATAACGATTAAAAATTTATTTAAATCGAAGTTAGAACGAATTTTTTAAATTTAATTATAAAAGGAGTTAGAAATAGCACAATAGTTTGAAAATTTGAATTTGAACTTTGACTGACTGTACCGGATGCAAAATAAATCGGATTTTAGTGAAACCAAAAATATTAGAATTCTGTTTAAGAATATCTTTCCAACGAATCTGAAAATTTGAAATTTCACACCGGGAATCAAAAGTTATGGCCAGTTAAAAATTCTGAATAATCGCTATGGAATATATATATATTTTAATATAATATATAGCCCATAAAAATAGCCATTTTGCAAACGACCTCGTTTTCGAGAAACCACTTTTGTTGGATCTGGAATGTCAAATTATTGCTGGATTCCAATTTTCATAATTTTTTGAACTAATATGTGAGCGTGGCAAAAGAAAAACGTGTTTTATCAATTTCAATCAAATTGGTTCGACCAGAAATTAGCCATTTTTCAAACGGTCTCCAAATTCAATGAAATTAATTTTTTTACAACCATATCATCAAAAAAAAGCTAGATATAATTTTTCTGTAATTTTTAGAGTCTGTGTGGCCCTGATAAATTAAAATGTATGATAAAACTAAATAATTAAATGTTTTATATTTTAAATTAAAGAAAAGTTGGCTAAGACGATCAAATTGGGTTACGAAACATATTCCATTGCATCCGGAACGGGGGTGTTTGCCTAGGGACAAATTTCGTTGGGCTGAAATTGGAGCTACTAAGAATTAAAGGGTTTATTTGTAAAAACTAGAAATTAAATATTAAAATATTATAAATACACAAGTCAAACCCTAATCCCAAACAGCAGTAGCCGCCATTCCCTTTCTTCAATGGCCGATATCTTCCACCATTCTTCCCTCTTTTTCTCTCCATCCGTACACTAATTTCTGAAACGTTCAAAGAGAATAACGAAGCCCTCTCCGAGCTCGACCAGATCAACGATCACGATGGGTTTTAGTGTCCCGAATTTCACGAGTTTGGCATCCAAACCCGCTGGCTTTAGGCACGGGTTATGAGTTGGGGGCCCACCGAGTTGGGGAGCGACGCATGTGAAGGATGGCGACGGAGGCAGCAACGTCGGGAGGTAGTCAGATCAGCAGTCCGACGTCCGATGGAGGCACGGTGTACAACCCTAGTTGCGTATGTCATAGGTTTCACGTCTTTAGCTGAAACGAGGAAGAAAGGTTGTCCCTTTAAATCCAGATGTAATTGAGATTTTTGATTATTTATTAAATATAACAATTGTGTAATTAACTTGTAAATTCAATATCTAGCTCATACGAGATCCAATTTACGAATCGTCAGTTGCGTTGCACTCGTATCAGAGAGCACTACATTTCAGAGAAGAACAGTGTTGAAACGGAGTAGATCAGATTTTGGACAAACTTCAGATCTGAATTATTCAAAATCAAAACCCACTGCGAGATTTCTAAATTTTAAAATAAAATTTATTTATGTTTATTTTATATAAAATCCATGTTGATGTTGTATAAAATCGTAATTGATTGTTTTGTGATTGCGATGAACCACCGAATTGAATTGTGTGTATTCATGTCTGTCAAAATTTTGTGTATACAATAAAAATCATATTTTTATTGTGTATATAAAATATATAATATCCATGTTTGTCAAAATTTGTGCATACAATAAAAAACATCTTTTTATTGTATATATAAAAATAAAATGTTAGGTTAGTCAAAATTAGTGCATACCATAAAAACCCTATTTTTATTGTATATATAAAAATAAAGATGTTCATGTTTGATGAGATAAAAAGAATGACATATAAAAATAGGATTTGTCAAAGTTAGATTAGCAATAAAGATCTCATCTTTATTCTTTACATGAAACATAGTTTTTGTCAAAATTTTGTTTTCATTAAAATAAAGATATTATAACAAAGATATTATAATAAAAAGATTTCATTTTTGTGTCACTATGTTTAATACAAAAAAGATTTCATTTTTGTCGTTACTTTGTTTAATACAATAAAAAGAGTAGAATTAAAAGATGTATTTTTGTTGCTATTGTAGTTACAATAAAAAGAGTAAAACAGGAAGATATGTTTTTATTGTCATTTTGTTGCAATAAAATGATTAGTTATTAAAGATCATGTTTTTATTTTCACTTTGTTTAAAGAAAAACAAGTAACATGAAAGATTATATTTTTATTGTTCATAGTTCTTCAATAAAAAGATTGAACATAACAAAAATTACATTTTTTTTAAATAAGATTAGAGCTAAACAAAGATTACATTTTTGTTAAATAAATTTGAGTTATAATAGTTGAAACCAAATTTGTCACTTTTGTCAAATGTAATAGTTGAAAAAAATTTTGCCTTTTTGTCAAAATATAATTGTTGTAACAAAAATAAACATTTTTGTCAATTAAAATGAATTAAACAAAAATAAACATTTTTGTTAATTAAAAAGGATTAAACAAAAATAAACATTTTTGTCAATTAAAAAGGACTAAACAAAAATAAACATTTTTCTCAATTAAAAAGGTTGGAACCAAAACATACATTTTTGTCAAAATAGAATTGTTGAAACAAAAATTATCATTTTTGTTAATTAGAATGGTTGAAACCATAATTAACATCTTTGAATTTGGTCAAAACAAAAATTACATTATTTTTAACTAGATAAGAGTTAAAAACAATAATAACATTTTGTTAAGGAGATTTGAGTTAAACCAAAACAAAATAACATTTTTGTCAAATAGATTTATGATAAAACAAAAATATCATTTTCGTTATTTGGAAATTGTAAACAAATAAAATTATCATTTCTATTTGTTATGTTGAATAGAATATTGTACACAAATAAATTGTTCTTTTATTTGTCATTGGAATACATAGAATAATGTATACAAATAAATTGTTCTTTCATTTGTCATTAGGATAATGTTTGCAAATAAATTGTTCTTTTATTTGTCATCAGAATACATAGAAAAATGTATGTAAATAAATATGTCATTTTATTAAATTAAAATTGTCAAAAATGAATAGTCATTTTTGTTGAAACTAAGATTGTCAACAGAAATGAATGAATCATTTGTGTTCATTTTGGTATATAAGAATTGGTAACAATATGAAATTATCATTTGTTAAATTAGAATCATGAAAAATATGAATTACCATTTTTATTCAACTGTTAAAATAAGAGTTGTTAACAATATGGAATTATCATTTTTAATCTTTTTATTGAAATACAATTTTCAACCAAAATGAAAAGATCATTTTTAATCATTTTGTTGAAATAGAATCATCAACAAAAATGAGAGAATCATTTTCATGGTCAAAACATACATTAGAATTTTTACGCAAATATAAAAATCATTTTCATGGTCAAAACATACATTAGAATTTATATGCAAATATAAGAATCATTTTCATGGTCAAAACATACATTTGAATTTATTTGCAAATATAAGAATCGTTTTCATGGTCAAAACATACATTAGAATTGTATGTGAATTAAAGTGTCATTTTATTGTTAAATTATACAATAGAATCTGTATGCAAATACAAGTGACATTTGTATTGTCGAATTATACATTATAATTTGTGTACAGTGTAAAGAGGCATTTCATATGTTATGATTTGAAAACTATACATGCGAATAAAACAAATTTCTTTTTATTTTTTAAAATCAAAAATAGAAATTGCAAACAAGTAAAGGAAAACGGAAATTATCTTTTTATTTATCATCAACAAAAATGCCATGTAAATAAGTTACATTTTATTAGACATTAGGTACATGCAGGAAAATTATGCGAGTTAAATACATTTTTATTTGGCGTTAGGAATATAATTACATGTTTTGCTCATTATCATCAACATGTTAGCAGAAATAAAACTAGTTAAATTCATTAACCGATGATTTATTTGGATGAATTGTTGTTGGTTGAAAACCCCGCACGGGTATTGGGATGATATTTGACATACACTAGTCCCAATATTTAGTAGTATGTCAATCGATGGATTGACAGGCTGCGATGAGCGTTATTTATTCATTTTAATGCTCGCACAATTGTAAGTTTCACTCTGGATGTGAATTGGTTGTTAAATTATTATTTATTATTATTGTCGTGTTCATGTGATGTGTGAAATCCATGTAACCGAAATTATGTGGTAACTAATTGAGTCACATTTCGATTCAGAATATCTTTTAAATATAAAAAATACCTTAAAATAAAGAATATTGTAATATAAAGAATATTTTTACATAAAGAATATTTTTATATAAAGACTATTTTTAAATAACGAATATTTTAAAATAATATTTAACGAAGAATAAAATGATGATTTCTATGTCCGTTTTTGGACTGACACAAAAGATAAAAACATATCTTTATCGAAACGAACTAGTTATTTACTAGAATAAATCTTCTAAATTAAGATTTATTGAAGTCTTCCAATTAATTAATATTTAATTAGAATTAAATAAAAGAATTAGATTTTGAGTTGTTGTGGATGGTGTCTTAAATAACACTGTTCTTAAACCCCGTATGAAAAGAATAAATCTTTTAATTAAGATTATTAGAGTTTCCAATTATATTTAGTGATTGGAATAAAATGATAGGTGAATTGGATTTACTGTGAACTGTGTTTTAAAACGACATATGTTCTTTAACCCAACTGACAGTTAAAATATGATTTGGAATTTATAAATATTTTTATTAAGATTTAAAAAGGAATTTTTCCAAAGTCAAGTTTTCCAATTTAATATATTAAATTGGAATTGAGTGGAAATTCGATTTGATAAAAATCGAGATAGGCATCTGTAAAAGAATACTGTTACTGTATATGGAATTTAAAAGGCTTTGTCGTTATTCCATTTATATTATTAGTCGGATATGGGAATTTATATCGATTTTATATTGATTTGGTTTCTGTGGAAATTCCATATTTAATGGAAGATGATTTTGGGTTTATCATGAATTGTGTTTTAAATAACATTGGTTCTTTAACCCAGTTAAAGAAAACATTAAGTTCTTAAAAGTTGAATAATCATAAAGTAATGATTTTTGATATTAAAATCAAATTGGAGTTTTATAGAATCTTTAAAAAGAAAATTAAAGATTAAATTTATAAAAATTATCTTTGATAAAATTGAGGGGAATCTTTCCCTTTTAATATACTTTATTAAAAGAATATTCTGAATTGGAGGCGTATGATGTGTATTTATAGCACTTGATTTTTTGATTATAAAATACGCGAGTTATTCGGAAAGATCGGGTTTAATCCATTCTGAATAATTATTATGACAATTAAAAGTCGAAGACATTGAAGACAGTGATTGAAGACCGACGATCTTCACATCGAATGTGCGACTACTGATGCCCAGAACTGGGTCGCACCTAGGAAAGGGTTAAGGTGGTTGTTGTCCGGACGTACTTGTTGATTTTCCGGATATGCGAGAACCTCTCTTCCGTGTTGGACATACGGGACGAGGAATAAGGTGTCTTCGATTTCGTTCAGACCTAAAACGGACTTGTATATGGATGTGTGTCTGACATTGGATTTCATTCCATGTAAATTAAATTAATTTCTATTTTATATATATCTATGGTTGCGGAAAATTTATTCTCTTGCTTAACACCCTTCTTTGGGACGCACGAGCTCAGAGGTTATATATTCGTAGTTATCGATCGCATGGCGTGGATTGTAAATGTGGCATGCCAAGTTGCAAATGATTGAGGCTTTTGTTGAAAAGCAGAGCCTTGTGGTTGATGATCAAAGCATAGCCTATTTTGGCATAGCTTTGTGTATAACGTTGCCTCTCGAGCCTCACACCCCAGTAAGATTCAGAAACGGGACAAGGGAACACAGGGAGTGTACACGTTTCTTTCTAGCTAGAAGTGGTATCAGGGTTTTGCAAGCCCTGACATTTTACTTATGTGGTTGATGGAATGAGGCGCCTCAGATTTATTGGTCGATAGTTACCATTTTATAGGTTCAATAGTACCGGGAAGCGTGTGTTCAGGCATAACTAATCCACTAAAGTATTTGCGGACCGGCCCTGCAGGATCTAAGGGTTGCCCGTAGGTGTGATCCTGAGACATTGCTTAAGTGTCTTGAATCGGTAAGGAGATCGTCCCTAGCCTTGACTCACGATGGGTATCCAACTTCCAATACGACACCATGCAGTTTTGATTGTAGAACTAGTATGGTGACATAATATATGGTAGCTATGCCGTCTATGATTGATACATTATGATTGAAATGTTTTTGAAATATATATAAAATAATAATAATATCAAATCCATTTTATCGTATAGAGCATTTTTTTACCATTATAAGGTAAAACTATATCCTTCGGTTTGCATTGCATTGTGTGATGGGACTAGAGTCTTATAATGGTTTCATTTTTCTAAAAAGCATTGTGCTGTTTAATAATTTACTTTATTCCATGCGCTGGCAATCCAATGGAGTAAACCCGTTCCGCATTAGCGGCGTGGTGCTGTGATAAGCCATATTGTTAGATAGGTTAGTAAAGATTTCTCATACCAGTCCCGTGACTGACCCATAGTTTGTTTCACTTTGCAAACTCGGGTGCCCTCTTTTCCACACTGGCAGTCGAGTAGCTTATTTTGCAGATATATTGAGTAGGATTCTGTATCGAAGCCTAAATTTGTGTCCAGATCATTGATAGACTTCCGTTGTATTAGTTTATTGTTTCCGCTGCACTATATTGTATTCATTGTAAATTTATCTTCCGCTGTATTTTATTCGATGTACTCTGATATATTTTGTACTCTGATGTAACATTATTATAATGTTTATAAAAGTTTTCTGTTATTTGTTCTAATGTGTTTATGCTCAAAGTTAGCGTATTCGGGTTTTTGAGATGTCTTGGTCGATTTTGCGAACGATTAGTTCCGGGCAAAAGTCGAATCGTTACATTATCCGTCTATTATGTTGATTTATGTTGTTCGTTGTTGGTGAATACTTTAGAATTATCCAAGCTCTCTGAAGTTTTGTATGTCATCTTATGGTGAATATGGAGTATTGAATTTTTGCGGTTATTCTGAGACGATGCCTTATACGTAGTCTATGGCTTTGTACTTAATTAGATGAAACTGCTTTATTGGTGTTGAGATGATCATGTAACCTTATTGTATAACTCACTTAACCTTCCTATTACAAAGAGTTTTCCTTTTTACCTTACTATGATATTATCCTATATGTATACTCACTGTTAAACTAGACTGACCTGTTTGTGTTAATGTAAGGCCAGACCGAGATTTTACAAGTTGATGTTTATCCCTGATGACAGTTGGTAGCTTCAACATTAGGATCATTACATCCTTTGGGCATCTTTGTTATTATGTTGAGAAGCCATGAAGTGTTGATCCTTGTATTTAGGCATATGTGCTTATTCAGTTTGGTTTTAATATAACCACTAATTTGAGACACTATGTAATGTATAATGGGTTTTATCTATATCTATTTTTGTATTTACTATTCTATGATCTGCATTTATCTAAAATAATCATATTTTGATCTGGATTGACTATATATTCATCATAGTTTTATATTATTTGTACTAAGTATGTCAATCCACTCGAAATAAGAAAAGAAAATTTTGTACACCCAATCGACATATTCAATGCTAGTCTAATATGGTATTACAGATGGTTGCCCTCAACCAGCCCTATTTTCTATTTTAATAGACAACATTACTCATTAATGCTCTTTATTAGGATGGGTCACGTGGTGGGCCTTTACAGTTTGGTATCGGACCAGATGTTTAGAACAGAATGTATTAAACAAAAAATAATAGACGAGAAAGTACAGCACATCAACATAAAATATACATAACGACTTGAGTCCCAATTACCCTTATCTTTGATCATGATTGTGCCAAGTTTTATCCGCTAGTCTTATTGGTGTCCCTATAGACTGTTAAGTGGGAATATGTCCCGGAATGTGATTTAAATCTGTAGTATTCCTTAAAAGTTGTATTCAGTGAATGTTGTAACAACATGCAATTTACATATCGGAGGATCGTAAAATATTTTTATTTTATTTCCTGAGGGTTGGATCATTCTCATATTTAATATGTTTCTTATGGGGATGTGAGACATGTCCATAATTTTTACTAATTTTTTTTGTGCAATTTCTCCCCTCTCAGTCGTGTACAAGGAATAACTTTTGACTCAGGTCGAATCAGGAGTTGAAACATGTGTCATTGAAAAGGAAATGATGTTTCCCTTTCTGTAGAGTGGTCACATTAAAAATTTGGCTCAGCGGTTTGGAAGGAATCGTTGTTTTAAGATTTTGCAGTTGGTTGTCTAGGTTTTAAGAGACATAATGATCTGATTTGGAGAGGTCTATTAGTGGGCTGGTGGAAGGCTATAAATAGGGGGTAAGAGGCATATGAAAGAGTTTACTTTCTCCATTCCTTCATTTGGAAGAGCTAGAGTTTCTCCATTCCTCAATTCTCTTCACTTTTCCACTATTAAAGCTTAGAGAATCGAAGATCTACAACATTTGATACTACATCTACGCAAATCGAAGAGAGGTCATCGAATTGAAGAGATTGGATCAAATTCATCGCTGTCCGGAATCATAATTCATTGCTTTTGGGTTATTTTGGAGAATTTGCGAGTGATATGCATCTCTCACACAGATTCAATCAAGTATGTGAATGTTTGATCTTGTTTTTCATCAAATTCAAGTCGTATTCCTTAGATCTACTTCATGGTAGGTCCATTTTCATATGTATTGTAATAGGATCTAATTTAGCAACTTAAAACCGGTAATTTCTATGTTATTTCATATGCTAGATCCATCATTTAGTTCATATGTTCATTTATCATTATTTTGGTGAAGTTTGCATAATTTTGATGAAAATCGTCATATTCATGTTGTTAGCAATTTCATAACATGTTTACGGTTGAATTGGTTGAGTATAATTCATCGATCATATCGTTTAGCAAAGTTTTGGTTGAAATTGGACTGGGATTGGGGTTGTACAGGCCACGGGTCGAGCGTGCAGTACAAGCGTAGTACATAATTGGGTCGCGTTAAGCATGGCTTGGGTCAATCGAGCACGAGGTTGGGTCGTGCAAGGAGGGGTGAGCCTAGTGTTAGGTCGAGTAGCATACGGGTCAAGCAGTAGTTCTGGTCGCACCATGATGTGGTCGGTTCGGTCATATTTGGGTTGAGCAAACATGGACCAGGTCGGTCATGTTTTGGTGTGAATGTTCGGGTCGGTCACCAAGGAGGGGTCGAGCAGTGTGGTCGGGTTGGTCATGTTTTGGGTCGATCAAACATGGATCGGGTCGGTCATGTCTTTATGTGAGGTGCTTAGGTCGATCGCACCATGTTGGGTCGAGCAAAGGCAGGGTCGGTCTCACTAGGGGGGTCGGTCACATAGGATCATTTCTATTAAAAAAATCGGGTACGACCCAGATTTGAACAAAAGGGCCTTAGAAAAAAATTCGGGGGCAACCCCCCCAAACCCTAGCCGCAACGCAGTGATGTAATCTGGCTCAGTGATGTTGTGACTTCGAGGAGAATTCAAGTGGAAATATTCGAAGTGTTAAATATGTTCGTTGATCGGTGTAGAACAACGAATGAGGTAATGACTCAAAGGTCGTGAGTTAATGGATAATGGTTGCTTGAGAAGGTTGCTTGAGCTATGAAAAGTCGCCGGGTTGGATGACTAGAGATGCGATGGCCGAGAAGTTATCGTTATCATAAGTTCTAGCAGGCTCGAAGTAGGGGTACAATAGGGGCACCTAAAAGACCAGAAGGTTGTTGGTCGAGTACCCTGGGTATCGTTGAAAGGCCTAGTCGTCAAGGTTGGACATACATACGTATCGTTGAAAGGCGTATGGAGTTTATGCTAGAACTGGGGTTACCATTAGCCCTTGACATATGGCAAGGCTGGCCGTCATACGATTAACTACAGTTTCGAAGAAGGATTGACGGTGATAGCCAGAGTCTGTCATGGTTGATTAGTTGCATTGTTCGTACCGTCTCACATAAATTGTCCAGCGTTGAAGGAGATATTTCTCGGGTTCTTATCTGATATTGGTCTAGGCCTTTGGGGTTTGTGCTTTAGGGATGTTAAATTCGATTAGGATGGTTTACGTGAGATACATATAATCTAGATGCTATGAGTGCTAGTGAATGTTTGTGTTGGTTTCCATGAATGAATGGTTGAAGTGTTTGATGTAAAGGCTATCACTGTCCGATGTGGGGAAGACGGGGTTGAGTTCTTCTCTGGTGTTGTGGGTAGGTTAGTATGTTTATCTATCCATTCTCATATACTTTATTGTTGATATTTGTTAGTTTTTTTATCGATCAATAAGACTATTCTGACTCAAAGTTTTATATTTTCTCTTATTACCTTAGGTTGTTCATCCGGTTGTGGATGGACAGACTGTGTGGCAGATGATAGCTTAGTTAGGTCGATGTTGCAGTTCGGAGGCGAGCTGGAGCCTTACGTACCAATTTTATTACTATCTAGTATTTCTGTTTCCGCTGTTTGAGTTGCTTTATGAGTGTTGTAGTGAGGCTTTATGTACAGACTTCGATGTTTCCTATGATGTTTAGATAATCTTTCAGGATGTCGTGAAAGTTTCAAAAGTTTTCTATATGATGCTACACTATTATTGTTTGTTGTATATTTTCTACTATAT
This sequence comes from Allium sativum, assembly GCA_030737875.1. Taxonomy (NCBI): domain Eukaryota; kingdom Viridiplantae; phylum Streptophyta; class Magnoliopsida; order Asparagales; family Amaryllidaceae; genus Allium; species Allium sativum. The sequence goes on along the minus strand of CM060924.1, from coordinate 706,370,138 downwards.
TTTATCCTTGCGTTGTGAGTTCTACGACAGGTTCAGATGTTGTTATTTAGCTATGATGATCGTCCACAGCTGCCTGGCACACCTTCCAGCACATTATTCCTCTCGTTTAATGTAGGGGTTGTAGGCGGTCGTCACATTTGGTATTAGAACTCTGGTTAACGATTTTAGCTAAAGTTCGAGGACGTAATTACGTACGAGAGACGTATTTGCAGATTTCAGTTGGATGTATATTATATAGTATAGTAGCGTTTGTACTTCTTTAGCAACTTTTCTTGCAAGTGGTTAATCATTCTAATTTGTAGATTTAGAATGAGTTGACGGACTACAAGACACACTGCTAGGGAAGGGGCTGGGCCTAGAGGGGGCAATGGTGATGCTCCAGACTACCCAACCATGTTTGAGGCCATGATGGGAGCATTCGTGCGAAGGGTACCCGCTCTAGTGGCAGCCATAGTAGATGTAGGTGTTTAGTTGCCTAGGGTTGTGGATTTTGCGAAGCTGTGCAAAAATTATACATCTCTAGGAGGGAAACCATTCAAAGGAACTGAGTCAGCTGAAGAGGTTCAGAGGTGGATGGATTTTTGAGTCTGTACTTTTGGAGACTTGGGGTTGGAGGATGCAACTAGGATAAAGCTTGCGTCAAGGCAGTTGCAGGGCAGGGCCATCGAGTGGTGGAATTCTGTTACACTTGAGACTCCAGAAGAGGAGATTTCATGGGAGCAATTCCAGGCTAAGTTTAAAGCAAATTTTGTCTCCACTGCTCCAAAATCGGCTTTGTTCAAGAAGTTCATAGAGCTAAAACAGAATGGTCGTTCTGTGCTTGATTATGTTTCTGATTTCAAGGCCTTGTCCAGATATGCTCGTTCATACATTGACACACCCTATCAGAAGAACGAGAAGTTTGTTATGGGTCTGGATACCTATATTGGAAGGCCATTGGTGGATCATCTTGACGGTCCATTCGAGAAGACTGTGGGAAAAGTTGTTCGCCATGAGAGCTTGTTTCCTAAGGAAGTAAATGTTGTCGTTGCAAGCAAGGAAGTACAGAAACCACAACAAGGTGGTAATAATAAGAAGAGGAAGCAGCAATAGCAAAAAGGAAAGGATGCCAGAAGAAGCCTAAGAGTGAGGTGGTTTGCTTTAATTGCCAACAGAAGGGTCATTACTCGAGAGTGCAAGAATTCTAAAGCTGAGAAGAAGTGCTTCGAGTGTGGAAAGCCTGGGCATGAGAAGAAGGACTGTCTATATTCAACTAAGGGCAAACAGATTGTGAAGGCATATACTTTGGAAGCTGTGCCATCTTCTTCAAGAGCTCGTACTACAGAGGAAAAGGGAAAGGGTGTCGTCATGCAAGGTACGCTTTCTGTAACACCCCACTCCCGCTATGATCACTCACTAAGGGAATGTCATAGCATCGGTGGAGTATTTTAGTGAATATAGAACAGAAAAATTACAACAAGACAGATATAAATAGTACTTGAAATTTTAAAACATCATCTCATAACAGCGGAAGTAAAACATGTCTGGTTACATCATAAAACCACAATAAAGGTCAAGTACAATATCCATCAAAATAAAGAAGTACATAATCCCACTCTCATACAATAGCCAAACAAAAGAAAAGATAACTGGATAACTGGAGCTTTACATCTATCCAAGCTCCTAAAGACTGGAACAGCAATCCGATCAAGCTCCACTACTGCTAGGATCCACCGTAGGACCTGAGGGTTGGGAAAAAGATAAAAACAACAGGGTCAGACATAAGTCTGAGCGAGTCCTATAACTTTAACAATACAATCGTTAAAGTAACCAGAGAAGACATAAACTGATATACGGTAACATATAGGGATGAATGGCTACCCTAAGCAGTCAACTAAACGAAGATAAAGGATAAAGACGCATCTACCCTCCCTAAGGTAAATTACTAAACTGCACCACACCAGTCGTTCCTAACTTAAAGGTTGATCCCACCCAAGGACTTATAAAATTTACTAATTAGTACCTGCGTACCCCTAGGTGACCAAGTAGGCGCCACGGGGCCCTACAATCCACTAGGTGTACACACTACTTCCCATTCGATCGGCTCCCTAACGTAGATACCCGTGCTGGCCCCACCGTGGGATGTATCATTCCCCAATGTGGCAACCTGATGAAACTAAAGGTGCACGGCTTATATCTACTCGATGCAACAACGGCTTACCTACCAGCCCGGGCCCACTCACGCATATGAAGCCCGTTGGACTTGCGTTGCCACCGCTAACCCGTTTGCCTCTTACAGTCAAGCCCAGTATGCGTGTCCCGTCCTCGACATGGGTCGAGCCCACAAAGATACGTATGGGTTACTGGTTGAAATGGGCCTCCACAAGCTACCCACCTAAGCTTGTCCCTTTTTCTAGTATATCCCACTTAACCCTTTAATCATGTTTTAATTACATGTTCTATTTTGGTTAAGTATTCTAATCGTATTTTCTATTGCCACCCAAGGCAACCACTAGATTTTCTCATGCCACCCGAGGCACCCACTTAACCCCTCATGTCCCTCTACATGCTAATGTGGTTAAGTGTTTCTTAATTAATTAATTAAGAACGTAACCTTTGTAAAGACCTCTCACATTAGACTGTCTTTTATGACCGCTGGTTAAGCCGGTTGGGTCCGGGCAGCCTTATGTCATAACAGAGTCTAACCTCGTGTCTTTACATTAATTACGTATTTAGTTTGTGCCTAAGACCTCTCACATTGGGCTAACATTTGTAGCAACTGGTTAAGCCGGTTGGGTCCGGGCAGTTTTACGCTACAACTGAGTCCAACCTCGTGTCTTAGTCAATTAATTACACCTAATTAATCACCCTCATAATTTTATATTAATTATCCCTAATTAATCAAGTTTTCTTAACATGGGTAGACCTAACTTAATAGGTAAATTCCCATGGGGTAGACCTAACTCAATAGGTAAATTCCCAACACATAGTATGGGTACACCTAACCAAATAGGCAAATTCCCATACTATGTTTATTTATTTTGTGTTATGCATAATTATATTAATTTCACACAATCTTATTAACTTATGCATTTAATTACCCCATCGTTCCCACGTAATTTCGTTCATGATATAACACATATAAAAGGTGTCAACTTGCATATGAATGAACATGTTTCAAAGGTGCCATCTTGCATATTAACAAACACATAACTTGCATATGAACTTGCATAACATGTCACATAACTTGCATATAATATGTCACATAACTTACATATTCATTTTGCATAACAAACTTGCATATTAGCTTATAGACTTGCATAATGTGTCATCATGAACTTGCATATTAATAAACATGTAACTTGCATATTTACATACATGTAACTCGCATATTAACAAACATGTAACTTGCATATAAAGAAACATGTAACTTGCATATTTACATACATGTAACTTGCATATTAACAAACATGTAACTTGCATATTAACAAACATGTAACTTGCATATTTACATACATGTAACTTGCATATTAACAAACATGTAACTTGCATATTAACAAACATGTAACTTGCATAGCATATTACCATGAACTTGCATAACATGCATATGATTACATAGCCCACAACTTGCATATTTAGCATCATGCAAACATAACATACATCATATTAAACTTGCATAAGCTTACATACTCAACATGCATAAACATAAGATTAATGCTAACATCATATCATATGATTCAAAGCTCATTAACCCACATACAAAACCATAAATCTCATCACATCTCATCTAATTAGTTTACCAAAAGATCATCAAAGTGATAGAAACTCACAACTAGCAACTTTGAACACCAAATGAAGAAGATTAAGATGCTAAGAAGGGATTAGAAGTTGATTAGAGAGTGATTAGTATGCAACCCTCTTCATAAAATTAGTGGAGGCCATGAGAGCTAGCATTTTGCCATAGTTTAGTCACTAGGTTTAATTATGAATGAATTAGGGTAGGTTAGGGTCTTATTTATAGATTAGGCAAGTGTTTTAGGCCATAGGATTAACCCTAGATTCAATCCAAGCCATCAAAGCATGTCTTGGGGAAGAAGTCAAGTGTAGGAACCATCTAGGGCCTTTAGATTAAAGATGGACCATGAGAACCATTCAAATGCAAAATCTGCACTTGAGCGAATCGGCCCACGGGTTGACAGCCAAACACCCTGGATTAACCCCTAGTCGACCCAGCGGGCTCGGGTCGACTTCAAAAATCGGCCGGTTCGGTTATTCCCCTCTCCCAATTCGCTGTTTTGAGCATTTTTGCATATTTATTTATTAAATTTTCAATTATATATATATATATCAATATATATATATATATCTACACAACCCATTTCACTTAATTAAGTATACTTTAATTTGGGAATTTTCGTGAAACTTCGCGAGGCCATATCTTGGTCATACGGACTCCGATTTTCGAAAACTCGGACTCTATTTCGCGTATTTTTCCGAGACGAACACAATGGCATAGCCCGTTTCCCTTGATTCCCATTTTAGAATTAAATTCTGCCTCGATTTATGTTATTACAGGTTATTGAAATTACGGGTTGTTACATTCTCCCCTCCTTAAAGGATTTCGTCCCCGAAATCTTCAAGTTAGGAAGAACGTATCCTACCATCCAATCATCCATCTACTCAAAGCATCATCCACGAGCAATCATTGTCCTTACAAGATTCTAAATGCTGGATGGATATATGCAAAAGTGTGTGTATATGTACTTACCTAATGCGAAAATCAGGCGGTTACTGATACAGTAAACCTCCTTAATGCAAACCATGATAGTGCCATGCATCCAATATGTATGCGAAACCCTATTGACACATACAAATTTCTACATGCGTGCACAACCATACACAAAAATGCATCATCCATATGATAACACAGCCATGATACATCCATCAATCTAACTACCACATCCATTTATGCAATATGCAACATGAAGTGACTGAGCCGATCTAGTGCCTAATGTGTGTGTATATGCATCCACGAGCAACCACTAGCAAACAATTGCATCCATATGCATCCATCAACCATAACATGTTTCAAACACATGTCTCAACCATAGGTTTTACCCTATCTAAAGGTCATAGGTATTAGCGAGAGGATATACTAAAGATAAGATAAGTACTAGACAAGCAATAAAGGAGAAGTTAAAAGACATACTCTCAAAAAGAAATGGATACAAAGAACGCATCTTTGCTTCCGTCTCCCAAGTAGCATTGCTTTCGTCATCTCCCCATTGCACTTTCACTAGCTGAACCTCTCTATTCCTCAACTTCCTAGCTTCTGACCCAAGGATGCGAGTAGGAGCTCGTCGAATCGTCGCATCACGCTCTACCTCTACATCTCTAAGCAAGCTCGGCTCTACCACCTCCGCGGTCTCATGTAAGCACTTCCTCAAATGTGATACATGGAATACATCATGAACACCACTAAGTCTGTCGGGCAACTCCACCCTATATGCCATCCGTCCAATCCTTTCCTTAATAGGAAACGGCCCAACAAATCTCGGTGCTAACTTCCCTACGGACCCAAAGCGAACAACATTTCTCAATGGAGATACTTTGACAAAAACCATGTCCCCAACCTCAAACTCAAGATCCGTCCTTCTCCGATCCGCATAAGATTTCTGTCTATCTTGCGCTGCTTTCATCCTTTTTCGAATTAAATCAATCTTCTCTGAAGTCTCTCTAACCATATCCGGCCCAAGCAAGATCTTATCCGTAGATTCCCACCAACATGTAGGAGATCGACAAGGCCTTCCATAAAGAGCTTCGAAAGGAGCCATACCAATACTGGACTGAAAGCTGTTATTATATGCGAACTCCACCAAAGGAAGATGTTCTTCCCATGTACCTCCAAAATCCAAGATACAAAGCCTCAAAAGATCTTCTAAGATACGGTTCACCCTCTCGGTCTGACCGTCCGTCTGAGGATGATATGCGGTGCTCAAACACAACTGAGTCCCTACCGCCTTTTGCAAACTTCTCCAAAACTCACTAGTGAAAATAGGATCTCGATCACTCACAATGCTGGATGGTACGCCATGCAATCTAACAATCTCTCTAACATAGACTGAAGCAAGCCATGGAGCGGTCCTCTTACTCTTTACGGGTATAAAATGGGCACTCTTTGTAAGTCTGTCTACCACAACCCAAATTCCCGTATTGCCCTTCCTCGATCTCGGTAACCCGTCGATGAAATCCATCGAGACACTATCCCACTTCCACTGTGGAACTTCCAATGGGTGTAGCAACCCACCGGGTTTCCTTTGCTCCACTTTAACTTGTTGGCACACTAAGCATCTAGCCACATACTCGGCCACATCTTTCTTCATACCGGCCCAAAAGAAAACTCTCTTCATGTCTTGGTACATTTTGTCTCCACCGGGATGAATAGTCATTCTTGAACGATGTGCATCATCCAAAATAGCCTTCTTCAAACCCTCATCTTGCGGTACACAAAGTCTACCGTCTCTATGCAACCATCCCTTATCATCTATGGTGTATCTACCCAAATGGCTGGACGACTCCCCTCTTATAAGCTTCTCTACCAACACAACCAACTGTGGGTCGTCTCGCTGAGCCTCGCCAATCCGTCTCAAAAGAGTAGGTCTAACCTCCAAGGATGCCAACAAACCAGGTACAAAATCAACAGAAGGTCTGAAGTCAAACAAAGAAAGAAACTCCAAGCTTCGTCGTTCCACGAACAATGGACTCAAAGATAGCCTTTTTCTACTTAAGGCGTCTGCCACCACGTTACCCTTACCAGGGGTATACGCTATCTCGAAATCATAGGATGCTAAGAACTCCATCCACCTTTGCTGTCTTAAGTTTAAATCCTTCTGAGAGAATAAGTACTTCAATGATTTATGGTCGGTGAACAACTCGAATCTCTCACCAAGAAGATAATGGCGCCAAGACTTAAGTGCGAAAACAATCGCGGCCAACTCTAGATCATGGGTAGGGTAATTCTTCTCATGCACTCTCAATTGTCTCCCTCCATAGGCTATTACCCTTCCCTCCTGCATCAAGACTGCGCCTAATCCTGTTCCACAAGCATCGGTATAAACAACAAACGGCTTACTCCCATCTGGAAGCACTAAAACTGGAGCGGTGGTCAAAGCTCTCTTTAACCGTCGGAAAGCATCATCACAATCTACATCCCATGAGAAAACCAGATTCTTCTTCGTCAAGCGGGTTAATGGGGCTGATATCTTCGCGAAGTCTTTGATGAACTTCCTATCATATCCTGCCAACCCCAAGAAACTTCTTACCTCGGTAGCATTTCTAGGAACTTTCCAATCCTGGATAGATACTATCTTTGCGGGATCCACAGCTATCCCTTCCTTAGAGACCACATGCCCTAAGAATCGCACTTCTCTTCTCCAAAAATGGCATTTAGAGAATTTAGCTTTAAGACTATGCGCTCGAAGAGTCTCCAACACTTCCTTGAGATGTAAGGCATGCTCTTCTTCATTCTTGGAAAAGACCAAGATGTCATCCACAAAAACTACTACAAACTTATTCAGATACTCTCTGAACACTCTACTCATGAGATCAACAAAGTATGTGGGGGCGTTTGTCAACCCAAATGGCATCACTAGCCACTCATAAAAACCATCCGGAGTCCGGAAAGCAGTCTTCTCTATACTGTCCTCCGCCACTCTTAACTGATGAAACCCTGTAGCTAAGTCCATCTGCGAAAATACTGACGCGCCAACCAACTGATCAAAGAGATCATCTATCCTCGGTAATGGGTGTCTATTCTTCTTCGTGAGCTTATTAAGTTCCCTATAATCCACACAAAGTCTGAGGGACCCATCCGCCTTCGTGGCAAACACTACTGGAGCTCCCCACTCCGATATACTTCGCCTTATGAACCCCTTCTCAAGCAACTCCCCTACTTGCTTATGAAGTTCTCTTCTCTCACGAGGAGCCATGTGGCGTACTGGCAAAGACACTGGTTTGGCATTATCCACCAAATAAATTCGGAAATCTATCTCCCGCTTCGGAGGCAAACCCTTTACTTCTTCAAACACATCCGGATATTCCCGGACTACTCTGACAGAACACAAACTTTCGACCGAAGCATCGAGCGATTCAAGATAACTTAGCAAAACAGATTCCATGGGATTGCAAGAGATCTCGAGAGTGTTACCCAAGCGGGTCATGAGCCTGACAACTCTCCTTTCGCAATCAAGAACGGCACCATTACTGGATAACCAGTCCATGCCCAAGATCAACCCATAGCCCGTGAAGCCCAATACAAAAGCATCACATCTAAACTCAACGCTAAGTATAGAAATCTTCAAACCCAAACATATCATAGACAGATATATGGAGCCCCCAATTGGGTTTGAGACAACCAAGGGATCATCAACTAGACTGGTGTCTAAGTGCAGTGACTCAACTAACGATGATGAGATAAAAGAATGCGATGCGCCAGAGTCAAACAAAGTACGAACTGGATGATCAAACAGAAAAACCAGACTTTCAACGGAAATAGTTCTACCTCTCTGCTGAATCGGTGGAACTGAGAGAACCTGAACTTGCCCCCCTGACTGAGGTGGTGCTATAAGAGCTTGCACCTGGCCTCCTGAGGTAGACCCCGTCTTCTGCCCCTTCTTTGGGCAGTTTTTCACAAGATGCCCTGCTTCACCACAATGAAAGCAACCGGTCTTCTTCTTTTTGCGACAATCCTTACTGAGGTGTCCTGGTGTTCCACAATTGAAGCACTTCTTCTTCGTCTTCTTTTTGTCACCATTGCCTTTTCCGCCCTTGCCTTGTTGTTGCTGTTGCGGTTTCTTCTGATCCCCCTTTTTCTCTGGTGCCTTAGAATTCTTATCATCCTCATGCATAAGTGCCATGTAGACAAGCTTCTCAAAAGTGGCCCCCATAGGAATGTGAGTCATAGCTATTCCTTGCAATGGTTCGTTCAAGCCTCTAACGAACCTCAAAGCCTTCTTCTCTGGTGTATTCACCAACTCTATGCCAAACCTTGCTAATTGATTGAATTTGTTGACATATTCTTTCACCGTGAGATTCCCTTGCTTCAAATTCAAGAACTTCTCCATAAACAGATTCTCTTCCGCCCTTGAGAGAAACTTAGCCCCAAACCTTTGCTTGAAATCCGCCCAAGAGTCAACAGGGCGTTCTCCATTAGTGACCTCCCACCAGAATGAGGCCTCTCCCTTCATTAACCAAGCCGCCAACTTGACTTTCTTTCCCTCTTCCACTTCAAAGATATCTAGCAACTCTTCCACTTCCTTAAGCCAATCTCTAGCCTCTACGAAAGTCTCTGAACCAAGAAAAGGTTTTCCTCCTATAGCCTTGAACTCCTTGCAAACCTTAGCAAAATTATCCACTCTAGGCTGAGGAGGAGGAGCGGTTGTCTCTGGTGTAGTAGCATTGGCCGGACCCGCAGCCGCGGCCCTAGCCTCTTGCAACCTCCTATACCATAGTGGTATAACTAAACCCTCCGGGATGTTAAGATCTTCAGCCATGCTGAAACGAAAGAGGAAAGATTCAAAAAGGAGATTCCGAAAGATAAAGATATGGCTATTGGGGATTATGCTTTTCTTTTTCAAAAACTTTTTCTCTTAGAAGACATGCTTTTAAAAATACTTTCTTCGAAAATACTCTTAGAAAGTAGTTTTTCTCAAAAATTTTATCTGTTCTGGTAACCTTAAGCTCTGATACCACGTGTAACACCCCACTCCCGCTATGATCACTCACTAAGGGAATGTCATAGCATCGGTGGAGTATTTTAGTGAATATAGAACAGAAAAATTACAACAAGACAGATATAAATAGTACTTGAAATTTTAAAACATCATCTCATAACAGCGGAAGTAAAACATGTCTGGTTACATCATAAAACCACAATAAAGGTCAAGTACAATATCCATCAAAATAAAGAAGTACATAATCCCACTCTCATACAATAGCCAAACAAAAGAAAAGATAACTGGATAACTGGAGCTTTACATCTATCCAAGCTCCTAAAGACTGGAACAGCAATCCGATCAAGCTCCACTACTGCTAGGATCCACCGTAGGACCTGAGGGTTGGGAAAAAGATAAAAACAACAGGGTCAGACATAAGTCTGAGCGAGTCCTATAACTTTAACAATACAATCGTTAAAGTAACCAGAGAAGACATAAACTGATATACGGTAACATATAGGGATGAATGGCTACCCTAAGCAGTCAACTAAACGAAGATAAAGGATAAAGACGCATCTACCCTCCCTAAGGTAAATTACTAAACTGCACCACACCAGTCGTTCCTAACTTAAAGGTTGATCCCACCCAAGGACTTATAAAATTTACTAATTAGTACCTGCGTACCCCTAGGTGACCAAGTAGGCGCCACGGGGCCCTACAATCCACTAGGTGTACACACTACTTCCCATTCGATCGGCTCCCTAACGTAGATACCCGTGCTGGCCCCACCGTGGGATGTATCATTCCCCAATGTGGCAACCTGATGAAACTAAAGGTGCACGGCTTATATCTACTCGATGCAACAACGACTTACCTACCAGCCCGGGCCCACTCACGCATATGAAGCCCGTTGGACTTGCGTTGCCACCGCTAACCCGTTTGCCTCTTACAGTCAAGCCCAGTATGCGTGTCCCGTCCTCGACATGGGTCGAGCCCACAAAGATACGTATGGGTTACTGGTTGAAATGGGCCTCCACAAGCTACCCACCTAAGCTTGTCCCTTTTTCTAGTATATCCCACTTAACCCTTTAATCATGTTTTAATTACATGTTCTATTTTGGTTAAGTATTCTAATCGTATTTTCTATTGCCACCCAAGGCAACCACTAGATTTTCTCATGCCACCCGAGGTACCCACTTAACCCCTCATGTCCCTCTACATGCTAATGTGGTTAAGTGTTTCTTAATTAATTAATTAAGAACGTAACCTTTGTAAAGACCTCTCACATTAGACTGTCTTTTATGACCGCTGGTTAAGCCGGTTGGGTCCGGGCAGCCTTATGTCATAACAGAGTCTAACCTCGTGTCTTTACATTAATTACGTATTTAGTTTGTGCCTAAGACCTCTCACATTGGGCTAACATTTGTAGCAACTGGTTAAGCCGGTTGGGTCCGGGCAGTTTTACGCTACAACTGAGTCCAACCTCGTGTCTTAGTCAATTAATTACACCTAATTAATCACCCTCATAATTTTATATTAATTATCCCTAATTAATCAAGTTTTCTTAACATGGGTAGACCTAACTTAATAGGTAAATTCCCATGGGGTAGACCTAACTCAATAGGTAAATTCCCAACACATAGTATGGGTACACCTAACCAAATAGGCAAATTCCCATACTATGTTTATTTATTTTGTGTTATGCATAATTATATTAATTTCACACAATCTTATTAACTTATGCATTTAATTACCCCATCGTTCCCACGTAATTTCGTTCATGATATAACACATATAAAAGGTGTCAACTTGCATATGAATGAACATGTTTCAAAGGTGCCATCTTGCATATTAACAAACACATAACTTGCATATGAACTTGCATAACATGTCACATAACTTGCATATAATATGTCACATAACTTACATATTCATTTTGCATAACAAACTTGCATATTAGCTTATAGACTTGCATAATGTGTCATCATGAACTTGCATATTAATAAACATGTAACTTGCATATTTACATACATGTAACTCGCATATTAACAAACATGTAACTTGCATATAAAGAAACATGTAACTTGCATATTTACATACATGTAACTTGCATATTAACAAACATGTAACTTGCATATTAACAAACATGTAACTTGCATATTTACATACATGTAACTTGCATATTAACAAACATGTAACTTGCATATTAACAAACATGTAACTTGCATAGCATATTACCATGAACTTGCATAACATGCATATGATTACATAGCCCACAACTTGCATATTTAGCATCATGCAAACATAACATACATCATATTAAACTTGCATAAGCTTACATACTCAACATGCATAAACATAAGATTAATGCTAACATCATATCATATGATTCAAAGCTCATTAACCCACATACAAAACCATAAATCTCATCACATCTCATCTAATTAGTTTACCAAAAGATCATCAAAGTGATAGAAACTCACAACTAGCAACTTTGAACACCAAATGAAGAAGATTAAGATGCTAAGAAGGGATTAGAAGTTGATTAGAGAGTGATTAGTATGCAACCCTCTTCATAAAATTAGTGGAGGCCATGAGAGCTAGCATTTTGCCATAGTTTAGTCACTAGGTTTAATTATGAATGAATTAGGGTAGGTTAGGGTCTTATTTATAGATTAGGCAAGTGTTTTAGGCCATAGGATTAACCCTAGATTCAATCCAAGCCATCAAAGCATGTCTTGGGGAAGAAGTCAAGTGTAGGAACCATCTAGGGCCTTTAGATTAAAGATGGACCATGAGAACCATTCAAATGCAAAATCTGCACTTGAGCGAATCGGCCCACGGGTTGACAGCCAAACACCCTGGATTAACCCCTAGTCGACCCAGCGAGCTCGGGTCGACTTCAAAAATCGGCCGGTTCGGTTATTCCCCTCTCCCAATTCGCTGTTTTGAGCATTTTTGCATATTTATTTATTAAATTTTCAATTATATATATATATATATCAATATATATATATATATATATATATATATATATATCTACACAACCCATTTCACTTAATTAAGTATACTTTAATTTGGGAATTTTCGTGAAACTTCGCGAGGCCATATCTTGGTCATACGGACTCCGATTTTCGAAAACTCGGACTCTATTTCGCGTATTTTTCCGAGACGAACACAATGGCATAGCCCGTTTCCCTTGATTCCCATTTTAGAATTAAATTCTGCCTCGATTTATGTTATTACAGGTTATTGAAAATACGGGTTGTTACACTTTCAGTTAATGGTGTTTCAATTTGTGTGTTGTTTGACACCAGAGCATCACATTCTTTCATTTGCAATGAGTTTGTGTGCTGCTTGGGTTTGGAACCCGAGTTTGTGATAAACCATTGATCGTGACTAATCTAGTTGGGGGTTCGTCTAGTTTTTGCATGTTGTGTCATGGTCTAGTGTTGTCGAGTCATGGTTGCTCCTTTTTATGTAATTGCTTTGTTCTTAACTTCACTGGGTTTGGGATCATATTGGACATGGATTGTCTCAAGAGGTATGCGGCAAGGGTGAATTGTGAGAAGCTAGAGGTGAGAGTCGGGGATGTGGAAGGGTGAAAGGTGTTGACTAGATGTAAGTCCAAAGACGGGGTCTTCGTGAGCTATCTACATTCTCTTGTGATTCCACAGGAAGAATTGTCATCAGTGTTAATCACGAATGAGTTTGAAGATGTCTTTGACGAGGTTAAAGGGTTGCCGCCGCATTGTGAGATCGAGTTTAGGATCGATTTGGTCGAGGGTGCTAGACCAATCGTTATGCCTCTTAGGTGGATGGCGCCTAAGGAATAGCGAGAGTTAGAGGTGCAAGTTCATGACCTTTTGGGAAAAGGATTCATTCAGAGGAGTGTTTATGAGTGGGGTGCATCAGTCGTGTTTGCAACCAAGGCAGATGTCTCGTTAAGGTTGTGTATGGACTATCGTGAGCTGAACAAGGTGACCAAGAAGAACAAGTATCCGTTGCCGATGATTGATGACTTGTTCGATCAGCTTCACGAAGCCAAATTTTTTTCTTAGATAGATTTGGCAACAGGATTTCACTAGTTGAGGGTAGCAAAGGATAGTGTACTGAATATTGCTTTTAGGACACCATCCGGTTTCTTCGAATGGTTGGTGATGCCATTCGGGTTGACCAACACGCCTGTGTACTTTGTGGATCTTATCAATAGAGTTTTCAGAGATCAGTTGAACATGTTCGTGCTTGTGTTCATGGATGATATTCTGGTTTATTCTTGGAATGAGGAAGAGCACAAGACGCACTTGAGAATTGTGTTGGAAGTCTTGCAAAAGCATCAACTAAGATCTAAGTTTTCGGAGCTTCGCTTCTGGAAGAGTGAAATGAGGTTCTTAGGCCATGTAGTTTCTGGAAATGGGATAACAGTTGACCCCGCTAAGGTGGCAGCAATCCAGGACATGGATCGACCTAAGAATGCGACGGATGTTCGGAGCTTTCTTGCGTTGGCAGGTTATTACCAATGATTTATCAAGGATTTCTCCAAGATAGCTGCACCGTTGATAGGATTAACAAAGAAAAATAAAGTGTTCACATGGGATGCAAACTGTGAGCAAGCATTTGGAATCCTGAAGGATAAACTGACGAGTGCTCATGTGCTGACTATTCCAAGTGGAAATGAGGAGATGGTGGTATACACCGATGCATGTGGTACTGGGCTTGGAGCAGTACTGATGTAGAAGGATAGGGTTGTGGCCTACGCGAGTCGACAGCTGAAGCTGCATGGAAGGAATTACCCAACTCATGATTTAGAGTTGGCAATGATTGTGTTTGCTCTGAAGATGTGGAGACATTACTTGTTGGGAGTTCGATTCGAGTTTTTCATGGATCACAAGTAATTGAAATATCTCTTCTCCCAAAATGATTTGAATCTTCGACAGCAATGATGGTTAGAGTTTCTGGAATTGTATGATTTTTGTATAACCTATACTCCTGGCAAGGGTAATGCAGTTGCAGATGCGTTCAGTCGAAGACACGCAAGTTTGGGAGTGATGTTTTTGGAATGGAAGATCCTCGAGTATTTAACAAGGTTTGATTTCAGGCCACGATGTTAGTTGGAGCCTGAAATGTTGGCAAGCTTATTGATAAGACCTACTCTTATCGAAAAGATTGGCGAGAGCCAAAAGCGAGATGTGAAGCTTGTCGAGTTTATCAAGAAGTTGGAACCAGAGAATAAAGAGTTCGAAGTCAATCGAGAAGGTTGACTTTGAAAGCAAGGGTGACTAGTTGTCCCGGATATCGACGGATTGAGGGATGAGGTTATGAAGGAATGTCATCACTCAAAGTTGACAATTCATCCAAGCGGAAATAGGATGTATCAGGTCATGAAGCGAGTTTACTACTGGGAGGGGATGAAGCGAGATATTGGAAAGTTCATTTGTAAGTGCAGGAACCGTCAGTTGGTGAAAGCTGAACAGTAGAAGCCAAGTGGTTTGCTTTAGCCATTGGAAGTTCCTACGTGGAAGTGGGATCAAGTATCGATGGATTTTATCGATGGACTACCTAAGGGATTTGGGTCATCATGGATCGCTTGACCAAAAGTGCAAGGTTCATTCCTATTAAGTTGACTAGGACGTCATCGAAATTGGGTGAACTGTATGTGAAATGGATAGTTCGATTCTATGGTATCCCAAAGAGTATAGTGAGTAACCGAGATCAATTATTTATGAGTGGATTTTGGAAGAATTTGCAGGAAGCTTTGGGAATTGAGTTGTGTTTAAGTACGGCTTATCATCCCCAAACTGATGGTTAAACTGAGAGGGTTAACCGAGTTTTGGAAGATCTCCTAAGGGATTGTGTGTTAGACTTCGGAGGATCGTGGGAAGACAATCAGCATATGTTGAGTTTGCATATAATAATAGCTACTAGTCTAGCATTAAGATGGCACCATCCGAGGCGTTGTATGGGAGGTCGTGCAATTCTCCAGCATATTGGTTAGAATCTGGAGTTAAGTTGATACTTGGGCCAGAGAAGATCAGGGAGACATCAGGCTTTATCTAGATCGTTTGGCAATGAATGAAGGCGACCCAAGTTTGTTAAAAGAGTTATGCAGAAAAGCATCGAAAAAAATTTGGAATTCGACGCCAGCAATATGGTTTTTGTGAAGATTTCACCATTAAAACATGTGGTTCGATTCGGAAACAAAGGAAAGTCAGCTCCAAGGTTCGTTGGGCCATTTCCGATAGTCGAACGAATTGGAAAGCTAGCATATAGATTGGAGTTACCCGAGAAGATGTCGAGTGTGCATAATGTTTTACATGTGTCATTTCTATGGAAGTTCGCGCATAGAGACCGTAGTTGCAAAACCTCGTAAGTCACTTCGTGTTGTGGGGAATGACACAAAACAACTTAGGAGGAAGACAGTTAAGCTAGTCAAGGTATAACGGAGTGAGGATGGCGACGATTGTACATAAGAGACGGAAGAGAGCATGAAGGCGACCCATCCAAAACTCTTCATCGGTATGACCCGTTAGTATGGTATCGTCTTACATCGTAGTAACTTGTGCTATGGTTATTTTTAGAATTCCACGTGCTAGGATAAGGCTATGGATGCATGGTCTGTTGGCTGCTAGTTTGGATGATAGAATTGGCTATACATGAGTAACAGGCATGCGGAATTGTTGTGGATGCTTGAGTTTGTCAGAATTTCGGGGACGAAATTCCTAAGCGAGGAGAATGTAATAACCCGCATTTTACGTATCGGAGGACCGTAGAATATTTTTATTTTATTCCCTAAGGGTTGGATCATTCTCATAATTTAATATGTTGCTTATGGGAATGTGAGACATGTCCAATTTTTACCAATTTTGTTTGTGACCATTTTTCCCCTATCAGTTTTGTATAGGGCATAACTTTTGACTCAGGTCGAATCAAGAGTTGAAACCTATGCCATTGGAAAGGAAATAATGTTTCCCTTTTTGTAGAGTGATCAAATTAAAGATTTGGATCAGCGGTTTGGGAAGAATCGCTGCTTTAAGGATTTGTAGTTGGCTGTCCAGGTTTTGAGAGCCATAATGGGCTGATTTGGAAAGGCCCGTTAGTGGGTTGGTGGAAGGCTATAAATAGGGAGCAGGAGTCATGGGAATGAGTTTACTTTCTCCATTCCTTCATTTGTAAGAGATAGAGTTCCTTCATTCCTCCATTCTCTTCACCTTCCCACCATTAAAGCTTAGAGAATCGAATATCTACAACATTTGAGGATGGATCTACGCAACTCGAAGAAAGAGATCATCAAGTTGAAGAGTTTGGATCAAATTCTTTGCTGTCTAGAATCATAATTCATTGCTTTTGGGTTATTTTGGAGAATGTTGATTGATATGCATCTCTCACACGGATTCAATCAAGTATATGAATGTTTGATCATGTTTTCCAACAAATTCAAGTCCTATTCCTTAAATCTACATCATAGTAAGTCCATTTTCATATAGATCGCCATATGATCTAATTTAGCAACTTAAACCGGTTATTTCTATGATATTTCATATGTTTATGCAAGTTAGGTCCATAAATTAGTTCATATGTTCATTTATCATGATTTTGGTGAAGTTTGAATAATTCTAACAAAAATCATCATATACATGTTGTTAGCAATTTCATAACATGTTAATGGTTGAATTCGATGAATTGGTTGAGCAGAATTCGTCGATCATGTCGTTTGGCGAAGTTTTGGTCGAAATTGGACTTGGATTGGGGTTGTACAGGCCACGGATCGAGTGTGCAGTACAAATGTAGTACAGTGTAGTATAGAATGGGGTCCGAGATTGGGTCGTGCAAGGAGGGGGGGAGCCTGGTGTTGGGTCGAGTAGCATACGTGTCCGAGATTGGGTCGAGCAAACATTGATTGGGTCGGTCACGTTTTAGTGTGAGGTGTTCGAATCGGTCATCAAGGAGGGGTCGAGCAGTGTGGTCGGGTCGGTCATGTTTTGGGTCGAGCAAACATGGATCGGGTCGGTAATGTTTTTATGTGAGGTGCTTGGGTCGGTCGCACCGTGTCGGGTCGAGCAAAGGCATAGGCGATCGGGGGGTCAGTCACACAGGGTCATTTCTGGGGAAAAAAAATATATTTTTGGGTATGACCCAGACTTGAACAAAAGAGCCTTGGAGCAAAAATTTAGGGGCAACCCTCCCGAACCCTAGTCGCAGCGCAATGCTGTAATTTGGCTCAATATTATTGTGACTTCAAGGAGAATTCAAGTGGGAATATTCGAAGTGTTGAATGTGTTCGTTGATCGATGTAGCACAACGAATGAGGTGGTAACTCAAAGGTCGTGAGTTAATGGATAATGGTTGCTTGAGCTATGAAAAGTCATCGGGTTGGATGACTAGAGATGCGAAGGCTGAGAAGTTATCGTTGTTGTAAGCTCTAGCAGGCTCGAAGAAAGGGTACAATAGGGGCACCTAAAAGACCGGAATGTTACTCGTCGAGTACCTTGGGTGTCATTGAAAGGCCTAGTTATCAAGGTTAGACATACATATGTATCGTTGAAAGGCGTATGGAGTTTATGCTAGAACTGGGGTAACCATTAGCCCTTGACATATGGCAAGGTTGGTCGTCATACGATTAACGGTAGTTTCGAAGCAGGATTGGCAGTGATAGCCAGAGTCTCTCATAGTTGATTAGTTACCTTGTTGTACCGTCTCACATAAATTGTCCAATGTCGAAGGAGATGTTTCTCGGATGCTTGTCTGATTTTGGTCTAGACCTCTGGGGCCTGTGCTTGAGGGACGTTGAATTCGATTAGGATGGTTTACGTGAGATACATATAATCTGGATGCTATGAGTGCTAGTGAATGTTTGTGTTGTTTTCCATGAATGAATGGTTTAAGTGTTCGATGTACAGGCTATCACTGTCAAATGTGGGGAAGACGGGGTTGAGTTCTTCCCTGGTGTTATGGGTAGATTAGTATGTTTATCTATCCATTCTCATATACTTTATTGTTGATGTTTGTTAGTTTTTTTATCGCTCATTAAGACTATTGTCTGACTCAAGGTTTTATGTTTACCTCTTATTACCTTGGGTTGTTCATCCGGTTGTGGATGGGAAGACTAGGTGGCATGTGACAGGTGATAGCTTAGTGAGGACGATGTTGTAGTTCGGAGGAGAGCTGGAGGCTAACTTACCATTTTTATTATTATCTATTATTTATGTTCCGTTGTTTGAGTTGCTTTATGAGTGTTGTAGTGAGGCTTTATGTACAAACTTTGATATTTCCTTCGATGTTTAGATAATCTTTTAGGATTTTGTGAAAGTTTCAAAAGTTTGCTATATGATTCTTCACTATTATTACATGTTGTTCTACTATATTTTATCCTTGTATTGTGAGTTCTACGACAGGTTCCGATGTTGTTATTTACCTATGATGATCGTCCACAGCTGCCTGACACACCTTTCAACGCATTATTCCTCTTGTTTAATGCAGGGGTTGTGGGCGGTCGTCACAAATGTTATCTTATCCATGCGAGTGGTCCAATCTTACCGTATATTTTAACCTAATGGTTGGAAGTGATAGCAAGCACCCTTCAGATTTTGAGCCATCCAGAGGCTCACATCCTAAAGGTGTTTGTATGTCTCCTAATCAAATTTTTATAGCTTATTCGGGGCACTCAACCCTAGCTCCATCTTGATCTTCTCCTCCGCCCAAGTATATTTTTGTGCGTATATGTATTAACTTCACCCACTTAGGAGGCAAACCTTTTAAAAGATCAGAGTCTGTTCTTGAGTTTCAATCGTGGATCTATACATGCAAGTGTATCTTTACTCGTGTGGAGATATCTGACCACCACCGCGTTCTTGTAGCGTCGAGTATGATGCAGGAACGTGCTTTAATTTGTTATGAGCTTCTTATTGTTGAGATTGATGAAGCCACCCTTGGATGGAAGTAGTTCAAAAAACGTTTCGATCTTAAATTTATTCATGAGTTTGAGAAAGATATTCTAGCAAAATGTTTACTTGAAGTAAAACAAGAAAAGTCTTCGGCCATCGAGTATGTATCTAACTTCAAGGCTTTATCCAAATATGTTCTCGAGCATATTAACACTGCCAATATGAAAAATCTAAATTTATCATTGGTTTGAAGAAATCCTGAAGAAGGTATTAATCCTCCAGCTAAAGCTATCTTTCGAAGATTTAATGGATGCAACCCTCTGTCTCAAGGAAATCGAGAGGAGGAAAGACAGTGATGATGAGACGATTGTTCGTAGTAATCCGAACAAGAAGCACTCTCCTTTCTTCAAATCCAAACCTCTCTCCGCAATAAGAAGAAGAAGTAAATCAATTCATAATCTTGTTCTGGTGCAACACATCATTCTCATATGTCATTTAGACGTGGCTCTCATGAATACTTTATTCGAGATTGTCCCAACCCTCTCATCTATCGCAATTGCAAGAATGAGGGACATTGTTGTTCTTAATGCCCCGAACTCAGAAATTCTAATAAATCTGTGGCACTCTATGTCGTAGATGCCTCCAGTGGATCCCAACGGAAATGAGGTACCCTCATTTCCATTCTTGAGCATATTATTATTTCTTGATTGTGCTGCCTTGGATCCTTATTAATAACAAGTCTGATTTATTCATTGTTAACCCTCTTTTTTTGGTAAGAGTCTCAACGAGCTAGACCAAAGCCCAAACGCTCAAACACACATAAGCCGCGCTTTAGGAAGCCCAACAGAAACACAGTCCAAAGCAATCACATGTTGGCCCAAGTCCAGACTAGCCAGAGTGACTGCTTACCACAGAAGAATAGGTCTCATGGTCGACCGAGTTCCTCGCCTTTGGGTAGAATGCGTCGACCAATCATCTCAGGCCAGCGTGGAAGATTTCTACAGAGTTAGTCCACCTAATATCCCGATTTTCAAGGTAGTAAAAGCGGTCAAACCATATGCGGACAAAGCTCTACTTTTGATATGCCTCTCCATGGATGTCACGTCCGCCACAACTTTCGAGGATACTATTTATGAACAGTGGAATCAGTCCTCCAACCGCAATTCAAGCCAATAGATGGATTCCACGTGTCCAGGCTTTCCCGAAATGGCCGGACCATACCGCAACAACCCAAGCTGCATTTTCCACCTATAAATACCTCTAAGCCTAAAGAAGAAAGCGACTTCTGGAGACTCTGGAGATTCCTCTTCAACTCCGTTACATCCTATAGGAGTTCACATCTCTCAATCTCTTACAAGAAGAAGGGAAAATAATCTTCTTCTTTCTCTTCTTTAGAAAAAGCATTGTAATTGTAATCAAAAAAGAGAAATAATATATAAAGTGGACGTAGGCATCGTCTTTGCCGAACCATTATAAAACTCTGTGTGTGCTACCCGCTCTTTTACTTTTTATTGCATTTTTAATCTTTATTCGTGTGTTGATCACGCGATTGGGGGTTGATCGTCATTAGTAACCAACTTTTGACGTCAACACTCATCTGTAACCAAATAATTGGTAGATATTGTCCCTTGATTATATCCTATTTTTGGGCGCCTTTTATCGAGTAGTGAATCCTAAAAGAATCCACAATATGGTGTATCCAATGATAAAAATTAAAAAGGGCTCTTATGAGTTTAAACAAAATAAATAGTTGTAAGCATGAGGGACATTCTTGTGAAGTACCCTAGATTTGTTTCTGAAGTAAAACTTGAAATTCGGCCTTCGGCTATTGGGAAATATGTTGGATTTCGTTTTCCTTATAAATGTTTTGTTGCTTTTGAATCTTGATTTAGTCGAACTTGTATCATAGACTCTTTGTTAGGGGGATTGGGACGATTTATATCTAATACCAGTTAATCAATGAGAGAACTGAATATTTGTTTAAACTCAATTAAGAATGAGCCTAGTAATTATGGGTAATTAAGAAGAGATTGTGATGATGTGTTGTGAATGGTCTGTTATGTACTTAAGAATTCCGATCGATATGTCTAATCAACAATATCGATACTAGTTACTTAAATACTGGTACGCGACATTCGAAACATAATAATTATGGTAATATATATTATAACTAACTATTATAGAAACATCTTTACACATCAGAATGATATTAAGACTTTGAAGAAATTTATAAAGGATGTTAGAAGATGGCGAGGCAACATCGATGATTTTTTTTTTTTTTTTTTTTTTTTTTTTGCAGCTTAATGATAGGTGGAGATTTTAAGAATTCAACCGCTTTGTATTAATTTGATAAGAATAGTACAAGTATTTTGAACATGTGAAATATTTGGGATAAAACTCTCAAGCTGGGTATCAAACGATAGTTACAGTTATCGATCTATTAAAATGAGGAAATTGGCAAAGGAATTTTCATTTTTATAGTTAAAATTTGCAACCATTTGACACTATAATTTGGAAGTACTAATAGCGAGGCAACGTCATTGAGTGAATTATACAAGATGAAACGAGTGTGTATTTTTAAAATAGTTGCTACATGGGGAAATTTAAGAAATGCATTGAATTCATTTCATTGAGTAAATAGTAAATATTTGATAACTGGTGATTTTGGAATTTGTGAACTGTAATTTCCAATTGAGATAAATTGTGTGGAGTTAATTTAAAACCCATATGAATCATTTGTATGTGTTGTTTCTAGGAATTGCGGGGACGCAATTTCTTTCAGGGGAAAGTCCGTAACAGCTCGGTTTTTTGGTACTTGGGGTTAAACACATTATGACATGTTCTATACATTTTAAAAGTGAGAAATAAAATTGCAGGTTCAAATTTTGACTTGTATAATAATTTAGAAGGTATATGTGATTTTTCAAATTGTGGGTATCGGAATAAATTAAGTATCTTGGCTACAGTCAGGAATTTATTTCAATCCACGTTTGTAAAATATATTTTGATGACTTAAATCAATATTGAAAATATACGATATTGATTAGTAACCAATATTCAAGAAAAGTATATTTTCAATATAAACTGACAAATTGTTTAATGAATAATTAATAAATTGTGAGTTTGGGGTTGCAAGATATGACTTGTTGAAATTCATTGATAAAAGTAAAGTTGTGATTTAAAGTTGGAATTTAGGATTTTATTATGAGAATAAACTTTAATTGGTAAGAAAAGATGTAAATAATAAAAATCTTGTGTTAATTTGTGAAAATTGAAGAAAAATATATTGTGTTTGGTTTAGGGAACAAAAATTTGATTGGAAGTTGAATTTGTTCCTAATAAAATATTTGAAAGTAGTAATGTGATTTTTAAAATAAAAACTAAAATCAAGAAACATTACAATAAGAGGATGTTTACAAAAGGAAGTGTTTCCAAGGTTTTGTTGTAACAAGTTTCAAAAACATATGAAACGTTGGTTTTTGAAGTAAACAGTGATTGGTTGAAAACTATATTTTTGTGTACTATAAAAGGGTGTTTAAATTATGTTAAACAAATTGTTTAAACTTATGATTATTTGAAAATATTAATCTAAGAAATTTGAACAAGAAATTGGTGAAATACTTGTATATTTTTACAAGTAAAAATATGTAAATATATGAATAAGAACTAAAGCGTGTTAATTACTTTAATTAAGCCCTACTATATAATTAAGGGCTTAAATGAAGTTTTATTTGTCTCAGTACCTAATTTGTTAGGGAGAATTCTAGATAGTGGGGTAAAAGAAAAAGTGTATGTTCATTTTCATTTTCTCTATAAACACTCCTTCTTAGCTGTTTACTGTAAACAACATAGTCTCTTCCAGATTTCATTTTCAAACAACCAAGAATTAATGGAATCGTGTATACACGTAATCTTTTTGAAAATTACAGGTTACTACATCCCCTATTCGTGTTTATGTTGATTTTCTTAAATCGTTTGAATTGCATCTAACAATATTTCTTCCGTAGGCAAAAACTAAGCTTCTGAGGCTTAAAGCTATGATCTTCCTCTAATCCTTCAATGTAACTTGTTAAATCCAAGATTCAAGGTAAATGGAATATCAAAGCTTCTAGTTTACAGTGGTTTAGTGTTTACCTAAGCTGAATCAGTACGTTGTTCGCTGTAATTTTTGTGCTTCTTTTATGTTTAATTTCTGTGGTGCAAAACAGTCCTAAGTCCTACTTTGAACCGTAATATCTCGCTCGGTTCTTTATGAATTCATGTACTTCCTTTAATGAATCATGATAGAACTATTAGTCTTTGATCATGCCAGATTTCATGTCAAACTGACCTTATTTGATAATCAAAATATAGGAATGAAAACGAACTTGGGCAAATAGATCGCTTGGGCAGAGTCTCAATGCCTAGATCGACCATCAGTCGAACGTCCGGTCGACCTAGGGTCTGAAACTGGAGCAAGTAACAAAATTTTCTTTTTGTTTGTGGCCTTGTTGATTTCGTGTTAGTGTTGCCTTCTTTCTTAATGCAATCATGAGCATGTTCGACGAGGATTTGCTTATGGCTTTGGTTATTTTTGGCTAAGCCTGTATCATATCTAATTCGTCTTTTGGACTCGTTGATTTGGGATGACTTTGATGCTATGATTTCTGATGAATTTTTGTTGGTTAACACACATACAAGCTTATAGATATGTGTTTTAAAGCAACTATATATATCGTTTTTCTATAGCTTTGAGACAAACCGATTTCCTCATTTTAAATTTTAAAGATAAATCATCTCAAAGTAACATTATATATATTTCTTGGAATTGTAAAGGACTTTAAAGAATAAATTCAAATGGTTTCAATATCTTTTTATATTCTCATTGTCGCAAAACTAAGTTTATACTTATATTAACTTACATGTTTTTGCCCCTTTTGATAAAGCGTGATTGTGATTAACAATATCGTAAACCTCATGGTATGGGACACGAAGATATATGACATCGTTTTATTACAGACTCGTCGATCAAAGTAAATTGTTGTTTTCTCGAGTTTCCATGTTTTCTGGTTCTCTTGTATTTTCCGTGTGGAATTAGCAAGCAGTTAGTAAACTAATAGTGAGCAATGCTGGTACGAGATGCATAGTTACCACCACTTGGTTTATTATCCATAAGTCGATGACACATCCTGGTGTTATGGCTAGTACTTGGGTCTGTTGGGTTCCACATGTATGTTGACATATGTATAAAGTTGTTTGGAGTTTGTGTTTAGTGTTTGGTAACAGCTGGTGGGCTAGAATAAGAGCTGTTGGGTCACTTATTGAATTATAGAGTTGTTAGGTTGATGGAGAGAAGTTGAATTTCTTCATTCATGTTGTTGTCGGGCCGACGGGTCACGATTGAGGGCCGACGAGTCTCTTGAAATAAAAGTACTTGGCATGCTTTCGATCGCTAATATGTTGATGCATGTGCAATATTACATTTTTGGGATCTGATAAAATTTTTGTTTGGTTCCAACTTGTTTTGGTTATTTTAACCTTAGAGCCATATATTGGTGACTCGTTGATACGATACAGGAAAATAACGTGAAGGATAAAATTAGAGAAAAATTTAGATATAAGGACAAA
The DNA here is from genome assembly GCA_030737875.1 of Allium sativum. Classification (NCBI taxonomy): domain Eukaryota; kingdom Viridiplantae; phylum Streptophyta; class Magnoliopsida; order Asparagales; family Amaryllidaceae; genus Allium; species Allium sativum. Next base: position 706,344,958 of record CM060924.1, on the reverse strand, counting down.
AATTTACTCGCAAAGACACTTTTTAGTGTAAAATAGAAAATGATAGTGATAGTGGAACCTTGAATTTCTTGATTTACACTAAAAAGTGTCATCATGGTTAAATTTTTGGCCTCTTGTCATTGTGCATAAATTTTTCTCTAATTTTGTTCTTTTACCTAAAAACCTCTGTTTATACGAGAAAGTAATGGGTAAAAACAACAGTTTATACCCACGAGATTCCCCCAACACGTCCTAACCCATAATGATTATCAACCATGTAGACAAAATCATGGGCGGAGGCAGTTGAGGGTAAGACTGTCCATGAAGCGGTCGCGAAAGATTATGACTTTGAATTTATCAACCCATTATTCGATAATGGAAGAACGCGATATTTCATTCCTAAGAGCAACAATCAACTTGCATCAAAGAAATGGTGAAATTCACTTGTACTCTATGTAATTGGAAGTCGCCTAATTTACAAAAAAAAAAAATGATTACCTTTAGAAATTCAAGAATCCCTCAGATTCATATGATGTTTACTATAAACATAGTGTTTTTATTGTCAATCAATTTTAAAAGGAGGAAGATAACTTTCTCAAATCGAGCCCATACGCATGTAATTGAAAAATAATTATTACGAAACAATGGGAAATGGGGATATAATTCAACAGAGATTGTTTTTCTACTATCCACATTTGGATTAAATTAACAGATTTAAATCTAGAGTTATGGTATAGAGATGCCTTCAGTAGAATTGCATCTACCCTTAGTAAACCAATCCAAATGGATGAGAATACAGTGAAAGAGACTTGCTTGAATTATGCTAGAATCTTGACTGATGTGGTTATTGATTTTGCATGCCCTGTGAATAAGTGGATTGAATTTTGATGAAGAAGAATTTAACATCGAAGTGTTGTACAAATATAAACCAGTCCCTTGCGAAAATTGCAAATTTTCTAGTCATAACACTAGGAATTTCTCAGTTTCAAGCATAAATCTTGGCAATAGAAGAAACAGGTGATGGGGACAATTACAAAAATACTAATAGTTCACAAACCGGTAGGAAGAATGCAGGGATTGAGCCATACTTTGCATGATTGACATCAAAGCATGTTGAAAAGGTAGCAAATCAAAGTGGTAAGAAATCCACTACTATGTGTGCATATAAGTGCCAAGATGAACACCATGGGCGGAGGCGGTTGAGGGTACGACTATCCATGAAGCGGTCGCAAAAGATTGTGACTTGGAATTTATCATCCATTACTGAATAATGGAAGAATGTGATTTTTATTCTAAGAGCAACAATCAATTTGCATCAGAAAAATGGTGAAATTCACTTGTACTCCCTGTAATTGGCAGTCATCTAATTTACAAAAAAATTGTTGTTTACGTTTAGAAATTGTAGAGTCCCTCGGGTTCGTATGATGTTTACTATAACCATAGTGGTTTTATTGTCATTCAGTTTGAAAAGGAGGAAGATAACATTCACAAATTGAGCCCATACACATGTAATTCAAAATTAATTATCATGAAAAATTGGGAACTGGGGATATAATTCAATAGAGATTATTTTTCTACTATCCACATTTGGATTAAATTAACGAATTTAAATCTAGATTTATGGAATAGAGACGCCTTTAGTAGAATTGCATATACCCTTGGTAAACCAATCTAAATGGATGAGAATGCAACGAAAAAGACTTGCTTGAATTATGCTAGAATCTTTATTGAAGTGAATGTTGACTTTGCATACCTGAGTCGATAAGTGGGTTGAATTTTGATGGAGAAGAATTTAACATCGAAGTGTTGTACAAATATAAACCAGTCCCTTGTGAAAATTGCAAGTTTTGTGGTCATAAAACTAGGAATTGCTCAATATCAAGCACTAAATCCTGGCAATAGAAGAAACTGGTGATGGGGAAGACGACAAAAGTACAAATAGTTCACAAAACGATAGAAAGAATGCAGGGATTGAGCCACAATTTACACAAATGACATCAAAACATGCTCAAAAGAAAGAAAATCAAAGTAATAAGGAATCTACTGCTATGTGTGCATATAAGTGCCAAGATGAAAATGTTTCGCACCAATCTGCTATAACAATCTAGGTTACAAAAGGGAAAGCAAAAGAAAATTAAATGGATGAGAAGGATCACATGAATAAGCACATAATTCAACAACGAGCTTCAATGAAAACAGGGAGAGAGCGACTTTGTGATATTCTTTTGGACAATCCATTTCAATGCTCACAAATCTATGAACAAGATAGAGTAATAGTTGAAGATATAAATAATAGTTTTAGTTCCGAAGACTCGTGTGAAGCAAACGAATATTTTGGTGAGTCACAACAGTAATATATTGGTGATGTAGCTACACACATCGAAGAGGTACCAAGAACGACGGATAATATTGATTTCTCTGGTATGGTTATTGTTAATCCTACATACATTCAAAAATAATGCAAGGACAATCTACCATCAAATCAGCTCCAACAAAACGAAGAATGAGGAGCTCAATGAGTGCCACATGATCTATATAGTCGAACTTATAAGGGTTCTGAATATAATTCCAATCGCATACACATATTTTGAAATCGAACCCATACACATATAATTCAAAAATAATCATTGTTAAATAGTGGGTACTGAGGATATAATTACTAGAGATTATTTTTCTACTATCCCCATTTGGATTAAATTTACGGATTTAAATCTGGAGTTATAGAATAGAGACGCTTTCAGCAGAATTGCACCTACCCTAGGTAAACCAATCCAAGTGGACGAGAATATAGCGAAAGAAACTTGCTTGAATTATGATAGAATTTTGATTGAAGTGGATATTGAGTTGCATACCCTGAGTCAATAAGTGGATTAAATTTTGATGGAGAAGAATTTAACATCGAAGTGTTGTACAAATATAAACCACCAGTCCTTGTGAAAATTGCAAATTTTTTGGTCATAACATTAGGAATTGATCAGTTTCAAGCACTAAATCTTGGCAATAAAAGAAACAGGTGATGGAGAAGACGACAAAAATACAAATAGTTCACAAAATGACAGAAAGAATGTAGGGATTGAGCCAGAGTATGCACGACTCCACATCAAAGCATGCAAAAAAGGAAGCAAATCAGAGTGGTAAGGAATCCACTACTACATGTGCATATAAGTGCCAAGATGAAAATATTTCGCATCAGTATGCTGTAACAATCCAGGTTAGCAAAAGAAAATTTAATGGATGAGAAGAATCACATGAACAAGCACACAATTCAACAACGAGCTTCAATAAAAAAAGGGAAAGAGCAACTTTGTGATATTCTGCTGGACAATCTCTTTGAATGCTTACAAACCTATGAACAAGATAGAGTAAAAGCTGAAGATATAAATAGTAGTTTTAGTTTGAAGATCCATGCGAAGCAAACGAATATCTTGGTGAGTAACAACAATAATTTATTGGTGATGTAGTTGCACACATTGAAAAGGTACTATGAACGGTGGATAATACTTACTTCTTTAGTATGGTTAGTGTTAATCCTACCTACATTCAGAAACAGTGCAAGCACAATCCATTGTCAAATGCAGCTCCATAAAACGAAGAACGAGGAGCACAACAAGTGCCATGTGATCTATATGGTCGAACTTATAAGAGGTCTAAATATAATTCAAACCCCTTCATGCTTATTGTGTTATGCTTGATGTTCTAATGTAAAGTTTATATCAGGAAGGTAGGTGCAGTTCAAAATATAACATATGGGGAAGTCAAAGTTAAGCACAAGACATGCAAGAGAAGATGGCTACACTTATGCATTTTGGCATAGCTTTAGACTCTGAGGTGGACATTGTACCATCTCATGGGAGTAATACATTTTACTGTTTGTGTATTTCATTGCGGTTAAGAGGTTATTACTCTTATATAAGGTTATCTTGATATGCTCTGTGATTACCAAGAAGTGATTTCCAGAACTCTTTAGATCATAGCATAACAGGTAGAAGAGAGGCAGCACAAAAGTTGACACCAATGCACATTTTTGACCTGTATGGGTTAGATATAGTTAGGTTTTTGTTTTCTTCAAAGTTAACAGGTTAGGTAGGTAGTTTGTGGACGTAGTTAGGTTGTGATTGAATTGGGAAAGTGCGTAAATGTTGTAAATTATGTGTGTATGGATAGTTATTTAATAAAAGTACCCTTTTTGAAAAATTAATAATCTTTGTGCAATAAAATAACAACAATAGTGTGGACCACGTGAGAAATTCATTTGTTGCATTTAATAAATAAATAATCAACGCATTTAATATACATATTTACTAATAAATTCTATATGCAATAAACTAATAATAATAGAGGACCACACGAGAAATGCATTTGCTGCATCTAATATATAAATAACCAACTATTGCAACAATAAAGGAACATAAGACTGATATATCTAAATGATTAATTCAGCTCTTTGGTTTGATTTTAGTTTGAAGGGAAATTAGGCAACTTCAAAAGATTCAAATGAGTGTACTGTTATTATATATATATATATATATATATATATATATATATATATATATATATATATATATGGTTGTTAATTATTATTATTATTATTATTGTGGTTGTTGATGTTGTTGTTGTTGTTATTATTATTAAACATATTTGATGTTAATTAGATACCATGTTTATGATGAATGCATGCATCTTCTAAGCTCAATTCTAAACCGAGCTAGCTCGGTTAGAAAATTAAGCCAACATCATTTTTGTAACTAGGGTGAGATCATCTTGCAAACTAAGCTTAGCCTTTGAATCTAAGTTAAGCAAAGTTATACTAGGCTCAGCCTTTGTAACCGAGGTAAGCTAATCTTGGAAATTGAACATGCTCAGCTTTTGTAACCAAGCTAAAGTTCAGCTTGGAAATTGAGTTAAAGCTCAATTAGGAAATTGACCTTAGGTTAATTAAAGGACTGAACTTGCAATCTCTTTAGTAATAAGCTTAAGTTTAGTTTTATAACTATCATTAAGTGTCAAATGCAATATTTTTCCAAATTGTAAATCATGAAATTCGAATTTCAAGTCAAAACTGCATTTAAGTGATAAGTTTTAGATCTAAGAGATTTAACTGTAATGCATATACATAATGCAAAAATAGTTTTGAAAGCTTTAGGTGTACATAATTTGAAACATATTTGAACGTTTCAAGTTCCGATATGTACACCTAAAACTCAATTTCTCCTTTTTAAAGCATTTGTTTTGTTTAGAAATTAAAATGTTAATTTAGGATCTTGATATACTACATATTTCAAAATGAATTGAATGATTTTTCCCAACTACTGATTTATTTGAGTTATGAATCATAACTTAAGATTGAATCATATTGTACTGATTTTAATTTAAATTTTGATTAAAATAATAGGATTTCTATATTTTTGATACATGAAAAAAATATAAGATTTAATGACGTAAATAACCTTTTTAATTTATTTGTATGCAACATGCGTTATGTTTTAGAAATTATAGTAGAAAATGTCCAACTAAATTTTATGGATACTTTACAAAATTAATTTTAGTTAGGTATATCACTTTTATTATTTACTTTTGAAAAATAACATTCGTTGTTTGGCGAAGAAATGTTCTTATTGGAAGTTAGATAGCATCAACATATAAGAATCAGGTTAAATAGCTTTCTGTTTAGCTAGGCTTGCATCATCCAACTTTGTGTAGTAGGTAAAGTTCTAATTTTAAGTTTTGGCATTGGCAAAGGAGTTGTTTTATTTCAAGCGCTAAATTAAGCTTTGGAACTTACATAACTTGGGAATAAAGTGACAAAGGGAAATAATATAAGGATATTAATTGCTTAGATGCATGTTGTAAAGGTAATACCTCTTCATTACATATGTAAATTGTTATCATGTTCATTTAAGCGAAAATGTGTTAATATAAGTGTTGACCCGCCTTTCGACTAGACCGCTAAAGGCATAAGTGTTCTTGGTCATAACGCGCTAGACCCGAGAGAAGCATGTTCTTTCACTAATGAGATCAGGCAAAACAATCATAATACGACATTATTTCCAGTTTGACCCAAGCTCGGTTCGACCAAGATAAGCTACGGGAAATTTGGTTTGATTCATCTCGGCTCGACAAAATGGATACAAAATGAACTCCGATATGAAGAGCAAGGGAACTCTTAATCGAGGAAGACGAAACAATCAATTCGACATACTTTTGGATCGACTATGTTGGTCCAAGGACATATCGAGCCAACCAGAAATATCTCTGAAGAAGAGCTCTAATAGCGAGAAGATCGCATCCACTACCTCCACGAGCTTCGGATCGACCACCACGTGGCCCTACCGAACAAGGCATGACTCCAGCTTATAAATAGCCTCCAAAGGCTATGAAAAAGGGACTTTTGATCTCTTTTTTGTACATTAACTTTCAAAAAGAGATTTCACTTGAGATTATTCAATCTCCCACCATTATAATCACATTTCTTGAGTTATAGTAAAGAGAGTTATGAAGTGGACGTAGGCAATTTGACGCTGAACCACTGTAAATTGCTTATGTGCTCGTTCTTCCTCATTTTAATTTATTATTCTTCATTTTATCTCTTTATAATATATATTTGTGTGTTTATTCCACTTTTTGATCAAACATTTTGGTCCTTTCACCAAGGAAACTTGATTTCTCAATACTTAAGGTATTTTAATATACTTTCTGGATCAACAAATACGAAAAGAAAATCTTGACAATCCTTCATTTCCTTCAAACTTTGCAACAAGGGTCCACTAGAGTCGAAGCTTCCTCCAGGCCTTCCAATAGTCACACACACCAAGAAAGAAATAGGACTGCATAAGTTATAGTGTCCAGTTCGATATCAAGTCAAAACGGGGAAAAGGTGTTGCCAACATCACTCCTATCAGTCAGGCTCCAACTATGGCATTTGCCATTAGAGACAATTTTATGTTGTTGATGAACAAGTTGAACGAGACGATGATGCTTAACATTCAGATGCGCGGGGACGAGTCACAAAGGAAAGACATGAATAGGATGGTGAGGCAATGGGATGAGTTTAGAAGTTAGAGAGTTTCTTCCCCACCACATCGATAAGCAGTAGAAGCCTCGTTAATGTCTGGAAGAATTAGGGAGGCAGAGCAGTAGAGACAATGCTTTGTTAGTCCCAGAGATGAATAGAAGTTTCAATTCGGTACTATGCCTGTTCGATACATCAAACCAGCCCAGTTCGATAATGTCGATAAGGGATTTGTTGAACTGACCAATATCATTTCGGAAGCTCATTCTCCCAACCGAGCTCCTCCTCCAAGAAATCATGGAGTTCCTAGAGGCACTCGTGTCGGGGATGAGGATTAAGGATCTTAACGCAAACAAACACTAGAGGGGGTGAATAGTGTTTATGGATTTTAAATATTTTTTAAGTTTATCAGAACGTTATGCAAATCAAAGATATCAACAATCACAGATGCAAATACTAATAACAAAAAAAGCAGTAAAAGAAAAGTACATACCAGGATTTTATATTGGTTTGAAGTTACCCTACATCCAGTCCTAAACGACACTAGGTTGATAAGAATTTCTTTTCAACTAATATCCAATATGCAATCATTGCTTTTAGGGCAACAAAGGAACATCCAACCCGATTTCCAGAATACACTGCGGCCTAGTTGATTTTCGGGCCACAACCTACACCCAATTGATTTTCGGGAAACAATCATAACCAGTCGATTTATACGGGACATGACCACATCTTTCTCAGTACCAATTTTGGCTGATTGACTTGATATAACTTGACTTTGCGATCTTTTATCACAAATAACCTATAACTCTTGAGTAGCACTTGAATTTTAGAGAGAGTTTGATGGAGAATTGAAACAGAGAGAGATTGATATAATTCTCTTTGAAAATCGGTAGAGTATAAGTATGGAGTTTAAGAATTAAAGAAAAATAATAAAGAGAAGAGAAAGGAAGAAGAAGATAATGAAAAGTTAGTTAGAAAATCAAATTTAGAAGATTATTTATAGTCTCCCAACCCTTTCAGAATAGTTTTGAATTCAAAAGACACAACTTTTCATAATTTAAATTTGAAATTAACAGCACATATGTCGACATATAAAAATATAATGTCGACATGCCGTAGAATAAAATAAAAAAATACAATTTTGATTTTAAGGAAAATAATAATTAAATAAATTATGGTAAATATTGGGTTAAAATAAACTATACTCCTTAATATTAAAATAGAGTTTTTCAAGTAAAAAAATATACCAAAAAAATATTAAGATGATTAAAAAATCATATATAAAATGGTATTAAAGTATACATATAAACTATTAATGTAATAAAAAATATACAATAAATATAAGTAAGGAAATTGAAAACATAAGTAATTATAATAAAATTAGTATTAAATCTACACGTAAGAAACATTTGAATCAGGAGTTAAAATATATTATGAAATAAAGTTTAATTTAAAAAAAGGGGTTAAAATAAAATTTCATAAGTTAATATAGATTTAAGAATAAAGAGTTATAGATTTAAAATAAGGAAGTAATTACTTGAAAATAAATTAAAAACAAGGAAGTAATTTTGAAACCATTTTAAAACTAGCGAGAAAAGGATTGAAATAAGAATACAGTGCTAACTAGAGTTTTAACAAAAAAAAATAAATCTGGACATAATTACTTTTTATTTCTTGAATTGTTGAATTCTTGGTACTTATGAGTCTTAAATCTTAAACTCTTCTTCTTTGAAATCTTGATTCTCTAAACTGTACAGTCTTCAATAATTGTAACGAACCGATAAATTCCCGATCCCGATTATCGACACAAATACAATGTCAACTAACAAAGCACCGGAAATTACCATATCCGTAATAGAAAGAAGTTAGAGGGTGAGAAACAGAAAGAAAAGTTAGAATAGAAAAAATGAAGATTACAATATCACAACAGAATCAGAGTAAACACAAACTGTAACAACCCAAGTTTTGACAAACCGATTTTTTTTCAAAATACCCAATCTATCTAAGCTTGAATTGGCTTGTCTGGTATCATACAGAAAAGACAGAGATAATAAATATACCAAAGTTCGATAAAACATCTTACAACGGAAAGGAAAAAATATAAAAATCCAATACAGTCCTACTGAAATAATAACACTGTCAATCAAGTGTCGAAAGGCTACCAAATCTTTGTCACAAACCTAACCCGGGAGTATGTTATAAGGAGGGGATTAAAACAAAAAGTTCTAGTGATTCGACAAATTATACATACTGAAATAACCCTATACATACCGTTTAGTTATGTTTTCTTATTTATAAGTTATTTTGGGTTAATATCACTCAAGGCTCTACACCCACGTCGTACCCATCTACTCCCCGATAGATTACCCTAATATAGTATAATATATATAGCTATACCCACATCTCTAGGTACTCCCTATAGTACCCTCCTTGTACGGTCTCCATTATCATTCCACAGAAGCGTATGCAACATCCATCCTACACCAAACGACGTACGAAAATCTAAATCATCACGGCACGTAATCACACAGAACCTTCATCGCTATGCCACGTAAGCGTACAGATCGTCATATCTAACTCCTCGGTCGAATTAGGTCTCAACACAGAGTAATGCTTATTGTCTACAATACACCATCCAGTGCTTATATCTAGACCCTCACGCGAACGTATTGTCAACTGTACCCCGAGTCCCGCAATAGGTGTAACAAACCGGAAAATCAGAACCAATTTAAAAATTTTATTTTGGCAATTTTAATGAATTTTGAATATTTAAAATGATTTATTTTAAATAATAACGACTAGAAATTTGTTTTGAATAGAATTAGAACGTGTGAATTTATTTAAATCAAAGTTAGAATATAAATATTTATTTTAATTATAAAAGGAATTGGAAATGGCGCAGTAGTTTAAAATTTCGATTTCAAACTTCAAATGACTGTAAAGGATTCAAATAAACCGGATTTTAGTAAAACCAGAGATATTTGAATCTGTTTGAAAATATCTTTCAAACAAATCTGAAAAATCTAGATTTCATAGCGGGAATAAAAAGTTATGTCCAGTTGAAAATTCAGAATAGTCGCTATGGAATATGGCCCTTAAAATGGCAATTTTGCAAACGACCTCCGTTTTCGACGAGACCACTTTTGTTGGATCTGGAATGTCAAGTTATTGCTGGATTCCAATTTTCATAGTTTTTGGAATCAATATGTGGGCGTAGTGAATTTAAACGTGTTTGGTCAATTCAGTTTGAATTTAATCGACTGGAAATGACCATTTTTCAAACGGTCTCCAAATTCGATGAAATTAGTTTAGTTAGGACCGTATTGTCAAAACATAGCCAGATTTATTTTTCTAGAATTTTTGGAGTCCGTATGTGGCCCCGGTAAATTAAAATGTGCAATTGAATTTAAAATATAATGATTTATATTTTAAATTTAACGGAAACTTACCGTAGCAGCCAAATTGGATTATGAAGCATATTCCATTGTGTCCGGAATGAGGGTAATTAGCTATGGGTGATAGTCATTGGGTTCGATTCGGAGTTAAAATGAAAAGGTAACTTTTTAGGGATTAAAAATTAAATTAAATATAAAAGTATATACTTGGTCAACACCTCTCTTTCTCTCCCCATCATTCAAAATCAATGAAGAAAAAATTTCGCGTCTTCCTTCCAGGCCGCCGATACACTGCACCGCTCCACACGCCACCAGCCTCCTCCTCCCCTCCTTCTCCTCCTCTTCTTCTTCCTCCTCTTTCCCTTTTTCAATTAGCAAATCCCTAAGCCCTAACCACCCAAACCCGCCACCACCACCGTCGCCGCCACCACCAGCGGCCTCCCCACGCCCAGTCAGGCCTGCGCCGCCACCCCCTCAGCCCAGCTTCGGTTGTGGGCCCCATTTCACCCAAAAACCTGTTTCCTGCAAAATTCCCGTTTTGCATTTAACCCCCTGTCACTATTTTGCCAATAACTCCCAAACCGTGCATTTCTGACCAAAACTCCATAATATCAAAATCGAAGAGCACGATTTTCTCTTCGATTTGGTATATGGAAATCCTATTTTGGATTGCGGAGCTGTCCAGAAATCGCGTCCGAAGTCAACGGACCTGCTGTTGTTTTTCACGATTTCCGGTGAATTGATGCGTTTTTGGAAGAAAGTCCACTAGGAAAAAGTTATCCGAAATGGCGCGTTTAGGCTATTGACAAGGTTTGGTGAAGATTGGAAGCCGTATGCAAATTCTAGAGCCAAAGAGGCGAATTCAAGTGCGAGAAAGCGACAACAGTGCGCGACGAAAAAATTCGCCAATTAAATGATGACGTAGTGGATCTCAAAGGTGAGAACTTCTCACTTTAATTTATTTTCTAGTTAAAAATATAAACTAGGATGCAGACAGTGCTTAGTAGCACCCGACACCTTTGTTTGAAACCATGTTTGTTTGGCTGTTTGGTTGATTGGATTATTTAGTTGAATTTGGTTTGGAAAATTAAATGAATTGATTAGAATTGGTATGTACATGGCGCGAGCCATTAGTAGGCGAGGGATAAAGCTAGACCTTATTCTGGTTCTAGTATCGCGCCATTATGCTGCCGAAATTTTCTAAAAGTAGTAGAACAATAAAAATATCATTTTTATTGTATAAATGAACTGAATAAAATATTCATGTGTTGAAATAAATATTTTATAGTTAAAAATATAATTTTTAACGTGTATATGAATAAAATAAATATTCATTTACAAATTAGACGATTTGTTTATGTACACACATTTTACTGATATTGATTGGGACAATATATTTTACACATCGCCCAATTGCACAAATAATAACAGTGTTTGTTATATGAAAACCCCACACGGGTATTGGGATGATATTGGACATACGCTAATCCCAATATTTAGTTGTATGTCAATCGATGGGTTGACAGACTATTGTAAGCGTTAATTATTTATATTTAACGCTTATGCAGTTGTGTAATGTACTTTGGATGATGGTTGACTGGGTTTGATTATTGTTGTGTACATGTGTGTATGAAACACATGCAAATAAAATTATATGGTAATTGACTGTGTCTGATTCCAATTTGGAAAGAACGAATATTTTAAATTAACGAATATTTTAAAATGACGAGTAATGAATATTTTAATATAACTAATATTTTAAAATAATATTCAGTAATGGATCAAAATATGATTTTAATGTCTAATTTGGGATGGACACGGAAATATTTAAATATATAAAGTCGTGTTGATTAAATTAACGCCATTTTGACGTGAACGATATTTATATCAATTTTATTCATTTTTATAATGAATATCAAAAGGAAGTGATTTCAAAGTCTAATGTTTTGAAAATATTATCATTTACATATTAATGATATGGAATATTCAATTTTGATTTAAAATTGAATATGAAGTTGAAATCGTTTTGAAAACAAATTTAAAATGATTTATAAAACACGTTTTAAATGGAAATCGACGAAATATATATAATATATATATTATCTGTATTTAATGGCCTGCCGCGGCAGTTCGCGAATTTCGACCATTGACTTCGAATTGACACTACGAGAGATCCGACCGTTGGATTCTCCTAAAACCAGAACCGTTGGTTCGAATCGAAAAGAGATTTCCAATGGATATAAGAGATTTGAAATCTAACGGTTGGATTTCAAACTATTTCCAAATCAAAATTGAAAGGTCGCTATAAGTGCAGTTCGATGACCGTTTATGGAAATCGACTGTATGGGCCTTGAAAAAATTATTAAAAATATTAATAATTTGTGTAAAATCATAATAAATGATTTAGAAAGAATTTGGATGAAAAATTCCACATTTGTAAAGGTAAAAATATATTTTTATCAGAATGAACTAGTTATGAACTAGAATTATAATCCAATATTTTTAAATAAATAAATTGGATTTGAAATGGTTTTAGAAAATAACCAGAATTTCCAATATATGAATTGGAATGGATTTGAATTGAAATTGTCTTCGGAATATTTCAATATTGGATGATTATACAGATATTGTGGAGGAATTTGGAAAATATATATATCGTTATTCCCAATACGATATTTGTTGATTTCAGAATTTGATATTGTATATAAGCCGATATAATTTCTACTCAGAGCCTTGTATTTAATATTGAATTGGAATTGAATGGAATTCGATTTGATAATAATCAAAGTGAACTTCAATGGAGGAAGACTGTTGATACATATGGAATTTAAAAGGCTTTGCCATTATTCCGTTTATATTATTAGTCGGATACGGAAATTGATATCGATTATATATTGATTTATTTTCTGTGAAGATTCTATAATTAATGGAATTTGATTTGGGTTTATCGGGAACTGTGTTTTAGATGACATTAGTTCTTTAACCCAGTTAAAGATAGGATTACATGTCTAACATTGTATTTCGAACTACATTGTTGATCTCTGCTAAATATATATCTGTTTGGTGGCGGAGAATTTATTCTCTTGCTTAGCACCCTTCTCTAAGACGTACGAGCTTAGAGGTTATTATATATCGGCAGAAATCAATAGTACAGTGTAGATTGTTGATGCGACATGTTTGTGTTGCCAAAGTTAAATAATCATTAATATTGATTTTTTGGAAGATTAAAACTAAGTGGAGTTTTAATGAATCTTTAATTAGATAGAAATGGGAATTGATAATTTAAATTATCAAATTTGGGAAATGATCAAGAATGGAGTATCACCAGTTTTGCTCCTAGCGATAGTTAAATCTTTAATTAGATTTGAACGTGAAATGGTAATTAAATTTACCGATAACACCATGGTGTTAGATATGTAGTATGACCAGGTTTGCTCCATGGAATGAATAGGTTGGGATTGAGAAATTAAACAAATGATTACTTCGGTAAGGTGCGTTAATCCCGACGAGTTTGGAAAACCTGAATATGCTTTGAACTGATATCCAAAGGAAGATTAAAGAATAAATTTAAAGAATTTATCTTTGATAAAATTAATGGGAACCTTTCCCAAAGGATATGAATATTTAGATAAAAGAATATTCAGAATTGGAATGAGGCGTATGTTGTATATTTATAGCACTTGTTTATTATATATGCGAGTTATTCGAAAAGGCCAGGTTTATACCCATTCTGAATAACTGATTCGACGATAAGTCGACGATGAAGACGGTGGTTAAAGACCAGAGGTCTTCACATCGTTTCGATGATTACTGATGGCTTGATTGGGCGGTACACCCATGACAAGGTAATAAGTGGTGATCGTCCAGACGTACTTGGAGATTGATCGGATATGCGAGGACCTCTCTCATGTATTGGACATACGGGACGAGGAATAAGGTGCCTTCGGTTTCGTTCAGAACCAGAACGAACTTGTAAATGGATGTGTGTCTGACATTGGATTTTATTCTGTGTTGATTGATCTCTATTAAATATATATCTGTTGGGCGGCGGAGAATTTATTCTCTTGCTTAACGCCCTTCTTTGAGACGTACGAGCTCAGAGGTTATATATCTATAGACATCAGTCGCATGGCGTGAATTGGCTGTGTGGCATGCTGAGATGCAAATGATCAAGGCTTCTGTTGAAAAGCAGAGTCTTGTGGTTGATGACCAAAGCACGGCTTTAATATAGCATAGATTCGTGTATAGCATTAATTCGCGAGCCTCACACCTCGGTATGAGTTAAAAATGGGATAAAGGACCCAAGGAGGACATGACGTTTCTTTCTAGCTATGGGTGGTGTCAGGATTTTGCAAGCCCATACATTTTTTATATTTTTACCTATGTGGTTGTTGGAATGCGAGGCGCCTCGGATATATTGGTTACTACGGAGCAGACAGATATTGAGTCATCTGGCTCAGTTACGCCCTATAAGGCGGGAAACGCGTGTTCAGAAATAATTAATCCTCAAACGTAAGGGAGGACCGACCTTGGAGGATCCAGGGGTTGCCCAAAGTGTGTAGTCCCGAGGCATTTGCTAGAGTGTCTCGAAGCAGTTAGGAGTACATCCCTTGCCTAGACTCATAAAGGAAATCCAACTTCCAATACGACATTTTGATTTTATTTGTAGAGCCTAGTATGGCGACATAGTAGCATGAGATACTATGCCGTCTATGATTGATACATTTATATTTGAAGCTATTTTGACACTATACACTATAATAGTATCAAAATGATTTATTTTAAACGTACAAGCATGTTTGGCTATTATAAGGTAAAACTCTATCCTTCGGCTTGCATTGCATTGTGTGATGGGACCTGAGTCTTATAATAGCTTCATTTTTTCAAAAAACATTACGCTGTTTGTTTTATGTACTGGTATTCTTGGGAGGAAACCCGTTCCGTGTTATACGACGTGGTCCCTTAATTTACTTCATTTTAAAGTAAAAAATTTAATAACTGTTTTAGTTCTCACACCAATCACATGACTGGCCTGGAGTTTATTGTTTTAACCTAAACTCTGGGTGCCTCTATTTTCCACACGGGCATCTAGTAGTTTTGCTTTTGCATATTTATATTCATAGGACCCTGGTTTACAGCTGGAACGATATTCGGAAAGCTCTGTATTCGTGTATTTCTTTCAGTTGTAATTTGTATTATTTTTCCGCTGGTA
Source organism: Allium sativum (assembly GCA_030737875.1). Taxonomy (NCBI): domain Eukaryota; kingdom Viridiplantae; phylum Streptophyta; class Magnoliopsida; order Asparagales; family Amaryllidaceae; genus Allium; species Allium sativum. The sequence goes on along the minus strand of CM060924.1, from coordinate 706,329,360 downwards.
ATTAAATGTAATTTAAATCTCTGATATTGTATTTTCAATGTGTAACATTTATTTGTACTCTGATATATTCTTGTACTCTGATGTAACTGTTGTAATAAGCAATGAAATGTTCTCCTATTTGTGTTCTGATTTGTCATCACAATAGGGGTGCATCCAATGCATGAACTCAGTCGGGAGATTTCCATATCTGTAAAGGCCACCTCATTAAGCCTACGGTACAGATACGCAGAGTATAGTCTGCATTTTCACGATGGCTATGGCCCAAACCTGGCCCCTTCCTCAACTAATGAAGCAGTACATCAAGAGCTAAGTGATGTGCCCCTATCAAACAATCTAGCATCCAAATTCATGTGTCCCACAACCAACATCTCAATAGTGAAATATTGCTGGTCTCTAGATTTAGCTGTAGTCTTTCTGCATCACACTGATTGTCAATGACAGGTACCCGACGATTACTATCCTGTATTAGTCCTGACCCAGCTCTCCTAGGAAAATCACCAAATCACCCAACACTATCAGCCACAGCCTTTCGACTTCCAAAATACAGTTGTAGTCAAGGTATACTCACCGGGTGCCACCGCGCAGACCAAACCTTTGTGAGCATGCACCTCACATAGGACAACCATGAAGTACCTAACCACGTCCCTCATAAGCCACGTGCTTCCCTCCAGTCTCGCAGAGCAATCAGACAAAATATCAAACAGAATAATCAGATGGACGTACTCCTCTCGTGTCTCCAAACACCGCTTGATCTAACTCGTTGGGTTCTTCACCTTCGTACGTGCGGACTAGTCTAAGCGCATCACGCAAACGTGTTATTAGACCATATGTCTAATCTTTTAATCACGCGCTTGCTTTATCTTATCAGATAGCTAATTAACTTGATTATCCACATATTCACTTTTATTCAAGTTACTTGGTTTTCCCTGAGCCCCTTATATCTCATTAGAACGGGCCCCTTTCAAGATTAGCTTATTAACTAGAGAAGTTTAACTTAATCTTGTTTTAAGTTCATTAATAAGCCCAGTGACATAACATGTTATTTCTTAAATTATAATTAACGAAAGTAATCTACAATCTTCTACCCCTAGATTGTAATTGATGAAAGTAATCTATAACCCTTTTTATTCCGCTTATTAATCCAGTGTTTTAACTTAACTCGTGTACCCTAGATTGTAATTAACAAAAGTAACCTACAACCCCTTTTTATTAAAATGTCATTTATTGTCCAATTACATGTTCAATAACATGTTTCACTTAATATGTAATTAAGTACATCCTTCCCCAATCCTCATGTTTTCATATGACATGTCTACTTAATATAATTAAGTACAACTTATTTCATTTCATAAGTCTACTCTATTCTTTCTTATTTAATCATAACCTTGTCTTACACTGTCATCACAACCTGTTGTTGTTTACTTATTAACATTGTTTTCTGAACTAAGGTTTATTAATAAGTTCTCTTTTTCATTTATTTTAACCCATGCTATAATTCCGCTTTTCCCTAGGACAAGCCTACCTATTATATTACATTCTCATTCATATAATTAATTATAATAGGATATATTCCCCGTTCATCACATTTTCCATTGGCTCTTTAACATTAACCAAACTTTTATTATTGTAACAACCATTTATTTACCGTCTTGCATATTCACATTATTTCAGGAAAATATCTCATCCACCTCATTAGAACGATTAGTGGAAATATATAAAGAATCATTTCCATGACGCACATCAATCACGATCTGTATTTACTAGTTATCTCTTTTATTTTCATTGTAGACATAAATATATCTTTTTATTTGATTAGTGTGCAATACGGTAAAAGAATCCCTATTTCATATAATCCTTTTTTCCTTCCTTTTCTTGCAAGTACGTTCTTAGTAATTTTACCGTTATGAAAATGTATGAATTTTCCCAAATCCATCTAACCCAGTCCACTACTAATTTTCCCCTTTTTATTTTTTGAGTTAGATGTTATTTACCATTTCTAAATCACTGTAAATTTTCCAAACAAATTAGGCACATCAATTCTTTTTCCATTATTCCCATTTCACTGTAATTTGATTTACATATATCAAATTTATCATTAAACAACATTTTCTGCAAAATATTCATGTTTATTGTAAATTCCATAGTTTCAGTACTATAGTATTTCCTAATCCAAACAGAAGATTAATAGGACAGATTTGTACAGCAGCATATTCTTAACATATTGGAAAATAAATTATATTGCAATTACCACAATTTACAGTTATTTAACATGTTAAGAACAACAGGGAACATAAACGGTAAATATACCATTACCCAAAAGGTGTAATTCTAAATCCGCTCACATGACAGCTTTCCAGTCCTTGAATCTGATTCAGATCTGTGATTCTATAGTCTTCCAAACTTAATCTAGTATTAAAATAACGACGGATTGACATATCTGGTACTAAAAGAACAAGGGAAGAAAGAATCCTAAATAATGCAGATTCACCGGACCTACCCCCACGTTGATCAAAAAACTGTACACCAATGTCCTAGATTTACATGCTTTATCTTTAAATCTTGAATCATAACTCCTAAAAGCTAATATCCTAATTTTTGAAAGATTTGGAGAGGAAAGAAAATGGAAGAGCCTTGGCATTGTCTCTGAAAATATGAGTTGAAGGCTAGGCCCTGGTAGTCAATTTATAGGTGTATAGGAAATCTGGTCTGTCGAATTTAACAATGTAAAATCCGAACTGTTTAAATCAGAAAAACACGTCACTCACAAAAGAAGATCTGACCCTAGGTGGGTCGACCCATGTGTCGACCCTATGGTCGACTCATGTAAACCCTGGGTCGACCTACAGCCTGGGTCTGAATGTGATTTCAACGGCTTTTATTTTTTATTTTAACGTTCGTTTTATTTCATAATTTTGTTGATGTGAATTATTATTTTCCTCTCATAACACATATCTCATTTCAAATTTTGAATTTATGCACATATATACACATACAACCTTTTAAATCTTTTTTGTCAATAAATTTCCCGTACGGACTCCGTTTGGTGCAAGTCATATATCAAAATGAATCAGAAAATTGCCACGAACACAATGCATATGTTTCGGGGCTAAATTCTAAAATCATAAATTATCGATATTTTTGTTTAATATTAGTGTAAAAATACGGGGTGTTACATTCTCCCCTCCGAAGGAAATTTCGTCCTCGAATTTCGATAAGGATGGAGTGATGTTCTTCTTGCGTATAAATTGCAACCAATATGTGTTACATCCAATTTTTCAATCATCTGTGCACTTGTGCAAAATGTAATACAACATAAAAATCTATGAATACCTAAGCGGTACCTTCTATATAAATGCAATTTTTCTTGAAAATCTTATTGAAAATATGATGCACACATCCTACATATATCTGTAATTTCTATATGAATTCAATATTTTGAAAATTAAAATATTTTTTTTTCAATTTTTCCTACACTCTTATAGAGCAAGAGCATAGTTCATCCAATTTTTTCATCTAAACCCTACCTACAAACTTTGAATTTTCGAATTACAGAAAAGTCTAATTTTTTGAATTTGATTTCTTATGTTACCAAAAATGTGGAAAACAGAAAACTTCTTATCTTCCATTTTTTTATGTACCTTTTCTATATATACTTGGATTTTATGCAACTATTATATAAATATTTCCTATTTTTCTACCCAAGCACAGTTTACATAAGAAAATTTTCTTTGTTATAAAATTTCTTTTCTGACTTACTTTGGAAAATCCAAAAAAAAAAAAAAAAAAAATCTATTTCTCAAAATTTTCCACTTTTCTCCATTGTCATATTTATGGCCTTGCTTTTGCAGTTGTCATCGTTGTTTGTTTTCTTTTAGTTATGTCATTACTTTTTCTTAGCATGTTTAACTTAAACGAATGATCTAAGCTTAGTCATTAAATAAGCCTTCTAATTCTTTCCGAATTAAAATAGGAAAACAAGCTCACTACACAACTACTACCTAGGGCTAAGAATCCTTGGACCATGTCCCTACTGACAAGGAAAAGTCCAAAACGGGATCTAAACAACTCGCCTTCCCACTACCATCCACTTGTCACAACTAGTCCTTGCTATGTACTAACAGTCTTTTCCAAGCAACAACGTAGGCTCTATGGTGCTTATGCACTTTACGCTAATTTACTATTATTCCAGAAACAATTCTTGTTATCTACTTTACAGCCTCAAAATATTCCCCGTCTTTCCTAGGTGTTAATCCTGACCTACTCTATGATTTAAAAACATGGTTTGTCCTCATCATTTCATTTTCCTTCCAAAATTTAAAAGCTTTCAAAACTTTATTTCTCTTTGTTAAAATTTATTTTTGCCAAACCATAAAAATAATATCTCATAAAAAAAGCCAAACCCTTTTTTTCTTTCATACTTTACAGCTTAAAAACTATTGAGCTATACATGCTCTATAATGTACACATTTTTCTAAAAGACTTTATTTTTACTAAAATTTCATAAGAAATCACTGTTTCCAAAATACACCCCATTTTTTCCCAATACTCAATATGTACTATAAAAATATGTTAATTACATTTTTTTTTCAAACGTCAAAAACCTCTTTTTGTTACAAAAATTGTTTCTACACAATTTAGCAAATACATATTTTACAATTGTAAACGCTTAAGGTAAAACTCGAAAAACACTGTAAAATACCACCCAAAAACTTTTAAAATTTCAAATTCTTAGAAGTTAACAATGGGGATAGACTCAAAGTTGTTCATTTTTCTCATATATATATATATATATATACACACACACACACACACACACACACACTAGTGTGTGGCTCGTGCTAGCATACGGGCAAAGCGGACAATCATATTGCGATATTAATTGGTTATAACATAGTAAATGTAATGAATATGTGTATATATATATATATATATGATAATAGAAGTGGTGCAGGGGAACAATATTTTCTTGGAGTTATTAAAAGAATAAGAGAAATGTGTAAGTTTAAGATATGTTCCTCTACCAGTTATGTCATAGAACCAATCGCCAGATTAGCAGTAAGTTTAAATTTTGATTATTATTTCTTACACACTAGATTTATTAGTTTATTTGGCAAGGTTGTGTGAGAATATATGTATGTGTATATATACACACATGCTCTCAAGTAATGGTTGTGTTAATGCACGTGTGTTAAGGATTCGGGTTTGATCCCTATTTTGTTTATGGGTTGCAAAATTGTCATTTAAAAATGATAAAGTTGAAGATAAGGCAAAAGTTGAAATTCAGAATCTGAGGTATATTGTAGGTTAACCATTTTCTTTTACTACATGCATATAAGTAAAAACAAAATATTGTCTCTGCAAAAGGGTTCGTGCTAAATTTTCAACTTACCTGTACGTGTAATAATATGAATTCTCAAAATGAAAATTTAGCCGGACTGCCATATGCGTATGCAATAATAGAGTCGCATGAAGCATTGGTGGTGGAACGTGCATCATAAATATATATATATGAATAATGTTTAATAGAAATAGATGAAACTGATTTAAATAACAGGCTAAAATATCATAGATAAATGTCACCTCATGATTAACTTGTTCATCTCCTTTGTTAGGTTTGCCTTTGCAAAATAAATATTCAAATCTCATTCTACTCCTATTACATCTGTCCCGGATAACTTTATATGGTTAAGAAACAAAAAAGCAGAAAAACATTAAACAACACTATTCACCAGTATAACTTAGCAGATGAGACTAACTACATGCAATAATTAGAAATTAAATTTTGATATGTACAAATTAAGTAAATAGGCTTAGAATTAAAATTTTGTTAACTCACTGAATGGAAAGATAAAAAAATGATCATGCTCAATTCTGCAAGTGTTAGTTTAACAACTACATGTACAATTCCCTTGCAATAGTCAAATCATAGAGAAGTTATAGCAAAAATTGAAACAAAAGCCAAACAAGTTTAGTTAGTAAATTATCTAGGGAGTATACACAAATTGATTACCAGCAAAAGGAAAAAGGGAAAAAGAAAAAAAATTAAGCATCATCTACTTATATTCAGAAATCATGTATTTTTCTTTTGTGTTGTAAATCAATATAGTTGAAATTGTATGTGAAATGGGAAGTGCAGTGATGGAAATACATGGCTGAATGGCTAAATTTTCCTGATATTGGTGAACATATTAAAATGAGCATTTTAGGCATTTAAAATAATGCTTCAATTCTTGGTAGATAAATGGAAAACAAAGAAGAAGAAAATTAAATGCAATATCTTACTTAAAGAGAAATCTATATCTCAAATGAGCATGTACATCACCAAAGAAAAATGAGGAAAGTTGTCTATTATACCATACATAAAATTATTAAATACTACCTTTGATTCGATATTTCTTTATATTTCAAATAAAAATTAGTAAATATTACTTTTGATTCGATATTGCTTTATATTTCAAATAAAAATGTCATAATAAACAATGTCAAGTGTATGCCTATTGCATCGAACGAAAGGTTTGTCGCTAAGTACCATTATATTAACTACGAAATAACTGTACAAATTAACAATGTAATGTATGTTACCTCGGTATAAACCTAATTGTAAGTCCATGAGATAACAAGTTGTTTTAGATCGAGCAAATTCAAAGAAACAATATGAACTTAACTTTTCTTATTTGTAATTCCATAATCCGTAACAAACGTAGTTGCTCTTGTACCATAAGGGCGACCTATGCATTGTACATGTATGTCGGGTATAATGAAATATTAATTAATGCAACCAACATTAGCATCATGATTTACTTGCACTACACAGTGTACAAAAATCTAGAATTGGTAGTACTTTCTGAGCTAACTTACAGCAAATAAGCAGTCCTCGGAAGTTGTAAAAAGAAGGCAAGAGATGTATATGTAACTCTTCCGAAGAAACAATATGTTGACTTGTATTACCCATCGGACAATTAACTTCATATGAGAACTAGATAATCATTGTTACTTTCACTTATGCTGATAGGGATCTAAGGCGGCTATTAAACGAAGAACTTAATTATGTATTAACAATTTCTTGAATGTTAGGAATAAGGAAATTCCTTAATGAAATTCATATCAAAATAAATTACCTTCAATGCTTCTTGTCGACCATGTCAATTCTCCCTTCAACCGTTTCAAAATCATATTGAGTAATTGTTAAATGGAGTAACAAACCAAGATGTGAATGAAACAGCATGAAAATTCAGTAAATATATGCTTGGACTATGAAACTTAAAACTATTTGATATGGAACCTTTGTTGGATGAAAAAGAAATAATTCAACTCGAGTAAAGCCGTAGGAAGAACTTATGCTACCATAATTCACCTCAATTGTGCTTAGCTGTCTTTACCGAATCACCTGGATTATCATTCCTATCTAAAACTGCATTAATTTATCATTGGTTGAAGTAATCAGCTGCTATGATTCTAACAGTTTTTCTTAAGTTGAATAGGTAATAAAATCGAAGCAACAATTTATCAGGAAAATATTGGAATGAGAATGTATTGAAAATCAATTGAAGTAATAGAATACCGTGTACAAAAACAAAGACACCTTACATTGTGGTATGCAACCGTGTCGTAAAGGTATTTACCAAGGTTCGAAATCCCGGTTTGCGTTCCACCCATCTAGAAATATTAAAATTCCGATTTCGTTCCAGAAATTCCGGTTTGCTAATTCCGGTACTTTTACTTATAAATATGCAAATAAACATACAATACAAATAATCGGTTCGTCAATTCCATGTGAAATAACCTATAATAATTAGTCATTAAGTGATGATCATAATCACTTAAAAGAAAAAGCAGTTGGATATTTAAAACGCTACATTCACATTGCTAAAGCCCAAACCATTTCATTTAGAGAAAAAAATATGAACCTTATAATGTGCGGTCTTCGGCCAATTATGTTGTAGCAGCATATATGATATACAACGCTGGCCCATGTAAAGCCATATTTCCAGTAAACTAGATTGAGGCCCGTGCTTCGCACACGGGTAGATTGTGGAATTCAATGATTCATATGTTAGTACGCATTAAGTTGAGCAATAGGGAAACAAAAACTGGAGTAGCGGGGCTAAACCGGATGTACAATATATGGTAATTGTATCAGTCGTCTTGTTTATAAATACAAAGTCTTATCAAGTTCACAGGTGAGAGCATGTACAATCTCAAACCATTTAAAATGAGGGTGGTAAAAATTAGGGGATAAAAGGCAGTGTTAATAGCAACCGTTGAGCGTTCTTTAGCTGAATTGTGATTTGAAAGAGGATACTTTAAAAATATGGAATGACTGTAGTAATACAATAAGGGAACCAAAATGAGATGGCAATGCAGGCAGAAGAGTATTAATTAAAGTTGGGTTTGTTGTACTCGTCATGTGCGCAGGGTAGCTGTATTTGAGGTTAGAACCCATAGTTTGCAAATTTTGTGCAGTGAAATAAGCATCAAAGTACCAGTAGTACACTTGTACATGCTACAATTATATGGACCGAAATTTGGATGAATGTAAGTGGTCGAAGGGAACTGACAATCAATATATATATGTATATATAGGGTTTCAAATGTCCAAGCCATATTACATTTCAGTTTAGTGTTTCGGTTTGAAACTCAGACACGTGCCTTTTACTTTATAGCACCTATCAAACTTAATCTATCCAGTTCCGTAATGATAGTTATCAAGAATATCAAATTCTTTGTATCACCGGAGTTAGTGATATGGGAAATAAACCAAGCATGGAAGTATAAAGCAGTATGCTATAGAATTACACTGAAAAAAAAACAATTCAGATTTGGACCATGAGAAATCAATAAAATTGGCTGAATGACTCTTGAAAAAACAGGGAAACAAAATAATTTGGTTTAGGGAATGTTCAGGAAAAGGAGCACTTAGTTCAAAATAGAAGAATAAAACTTATAGTATGTCCATTTCAGTAAGTAATAGACTAAAGTAGCGTTTCATTAAATCTATTATACATGCATACACAAACAAATACAAAATAATATTTGTAATAACAATAATAATAATTTTGTAAAAAGGAATTTTTGCACATCTACATGTTAAAGATGCCAAAACGAAAATCGTATTTGAAAATAAACACCTATGGCATCTGAATATATAAACTTCGGTGGTCAAAAAAAATAAGTAATGAACAAACGACATGTTTGCCCATATATGCCTTTATCCCTTTGTCCGTGCAGTGATGATAGTGACATGTTGCATCGTCTTTCCCTGTAATAATAAGAAAACTAAGGTAAACGTAATCACGTAAATCACCAAAAAAAAACTTATAGAGAAACATGGAACAATCATAGATGTAGTATTTGTACCGACTTGGAATACATCAATATTATATAAAGATTCAAAGTGTATAGATATATCCATAAAATATAATGAGTGACTGAGAAAAAAGAAAAACAACTGTATTAGCGAGATTAAAAGTAGGTTACCTGCAGCAACACAACTCCGTATTGTTTATTGGGGTCCAAACAAAAGTGTATTATTATTATTATTAGTGTGTAGATAGAAAACAAATATCACACTATGGTGAATGGCATTTATTTAGATAAAGGGAAAATGTGAACAAATATGGCTTTGTCATTATTAATACATGCCCAGGTTCTTGGATCAAATCATATTCACACTCCGTGGTCATCGGTTGTACAAAAATTAAGTAAATCAACAACTTACAACCATCGCTAAATAATGAATACATAAACTGCATGTAAAAATTGAGCCTATAAATTAAGAGACATAAATCTACACATAATGTGGTACAATTATAGTATTCACCGTTATAGTGTAAAATAAATAGTTTACAATCCAGATAATCGATAAAAATAATCACATACCAAAACTCTTCATTTAACATACAACCATTTTAACAACATTAACTGTACAGAAGAATTATCACTGGTAGAACCTATAGTATATGTTAATAGATATATATTATTCGAACTTATGAAAATATTTGAAATTAAATAGAAATGAATATGGTTGGATCAGCAAACAATTCTAAAACATAGAAATAATCAACAAAAAAGAAAAGGTCACTAACCTGAAACCTCCTCGAAACATAAAGAACCAGAAAAGCTATTTGGAGGACCATCAACTATCAACTTTTATTTCAAAGCAGAGATAGAAGTTCTAGCATGACTTTTAATTAGCAATGTTTCAAGTAAAATAATAATAGAGGATTTCTATTAGGAACACCAAATAGGACTGTGGACAAAATTGATTACAACTGGTTTAGTTTTTTGCACGTACTCTTTGCTTATCTGTAGTGGACCAACAATTTTGTCTGTATTCATACTGCCTTGTATGAGCATCTTGACAGTTCATATTGTCCTATATCTTTTACTTTTGTTTGTACCTGTATTGGTTTGTGCTGAATTATGGATGGATTTAAGCCGCGTATCAGATTTAATCTTCCACCTATTTGAAGCAGTAACTATTTGTAACTCTCTTTCTTAGTATACGAAGCACCCATTTTCCAGAAAATGTGTTCCAGTGGAAACTAATAGAAATTGGATGTAACAATTTGTATTTATTATTATGATCAGACTATATCTATTTTACAATGTAACGTTGCCTTATATAGGCATATACAGCGATATGGATCAACATTAAATCAATGGGCTGCAAGCCCAAGCCCATCGAAGAAAGCATATATTCTCTCTTACACGATACCATCTGTTTTATTACCCACCCTCAATTTTATCTAGGGTTTTCTCTCTTCCTCTTGCGCCGCCACTCTGATCGATCTTCATTTCTTCCCTGAATTTAACAAAATTTCTTGCTGAAAGCGGCTTTGTAAGGGCATCGGCCTTCTGAAATTGAGCTGGAACATGATTCACGTCCAGTTTTCCTGACGTTGTTTGCTCACGAACGAAGTATAGGTCAATCTCGATGTGCTTTGTGCGAGCGTGTTGGATTGGGTTAGCTGAGAGGGAAACCGTGCTCAGATTATCACACCAAATTACTGGTTTTCTGTTGGGAAGAAACCCTAGCTCCTTGAGAAGGGAATTTATCCACATGACCTCTGCGGTGGTGCTGGCTAACGAGCGATACTCAGATTCAGTGCTAGAGCGCGAGATAGTCGGCTGCTTCTTTGAGCACCAGGAGATTGGATTTGAACCCAAGAACACGCAGTATCCAGATGTCGATCTTCGATCATCTGGATCTGACGCCCAGTCTGAATCACTGTAAGCTTGTATGTTTAATTCTCTGTTGCTTGTCAGTTTGATGCCGTAATTGATAGTACCACTGAGGTAACGTAGAATTCTTTTCACTGCTGTCCAGTGTTCATTGAGTGGTGCTTGCATGAACTGACAAACCTTATTTACACTATAACATATATCTGGTCTAGTTACAGTTAAGTATTGTAGTGCACCCACTATGCTTCGATATTCTCTGATGTTCTGTATAGCTTCTCCTTTCCTTTTAGATAATTTTAGGTTACTGACCATGGGTGTTGGCATAGGCTTGGCCCTGTCCATCTTGGCTTTAATGAGTAATTCTGCTATGTACTTGCTTTGAGATAACATAACTTCATTTTCAGAATTTTGAATAACTTGAATCCCTAGAAAATAATTTAACCTTCCCAGGTCTTTGATAGAGAAAGTTCGATTCAAATAATTCACTGTCTCGTTGATTTCAGTTTGATTGTTGCCTGTAATTAGGATGTCATCCACATAGACCAATATAAATGTAACATTAGAGCCATTCCTTTTGATGTGAAGTGAGCTGTCTGATTTGGAAGTAGTAAATCCCAATTTCATGAATGTGTTCTTTAGTTTATCATACCAGACTCTTGATGCCTGTCTCAAGCCATAAATTGCCTTGTTTAGCTTACAGACTAGATTCCTGCCTTGAGTAACTTTATAACCATCTGGTTGTTCCATGTATACATCCTCTTGCAAGTCTCCATTCAAAAATGCATTGCAAACATCAAGCTGTCTTATGCACCAATGTTTGTGTAATGCAATGCATATAATTATTCTTATAGTGGTGTGTTTGACTACTGGAGAAAACGTCTCTTTAAAGTCAAAACCATATTCCTGTGTATACCCCTTTGCAACCAATCTAGCCTTGTGTTTCTGTATACTCCCATCTGCTGCCTTCTTTAATCTGTAGGTCCACTTGCACCCTATCACATTCTTATGATCTGGTGCTGTGACAAGACTCCATGTTTTATTTTTGACAAGTGCTGCATACTCTTCATCCATTGCATTCTTCCACTCTTGACACTTGATGGCTTCAATGTAGTTTGTAGGTTACCTGTCACTTATGGTTGCAGTAAGTATTTTTGGTTTGAAGATTCCATGTTTGGCTCTTGTCATCATGTGATGCCTGTTTTGATTACATTGACCTTCATCACTGCTTGAATTTGTTGTGGTGTTACTGTTATCATTCACAACCTCTGTGTCAGTATTATCATCAGTATCAAAGTTGCCATCATTTTCCCCAATCATTGAGTTGTCTGGACTGTAGTCAGATTTCGTGCTGGGTATGCTTTCAGTGTCCCTTTCTTTATGAATTCCACTTTGCTTCTCCTTGAACACTCTTTCTGACACCAGCTCTGGTGGTGATACTATACACCTGTCACTGTGAATAATACTTTTAGTAGTTTTAGTGTCTTTTTCCGTAAAAGGAAATCTGTGTTCATCAAATACAACATGTCTGGAGATGTATAACCTGCCATCGCTGCTCAAGCACTTGTAGCCTTTCTGGTTTTCAGCATAACCAAGAAAAGTACAAGCACTTGACCTTAAATTCAATTTGTGTTTATTGTATGGCCTCAAACAAGGAAAACACAGGCAGCCAAAGCTTTTTAAGCTATTATAGTCTGGTTTCTCCCCATACATCATTTCATATGGACTTTTGTACATTAAAACTTTGGTAGGCATTCTATTTATTAAGTAAACTGATGTCACAAAAGCTTCTGACCAGAATTTCAAAGGTACAGAAGATTGTGACATTAGTGTGAGTCCAGTCTCTACAATATGCCTGTGTTTTCTCTCAACAAGACCATTTTGTTCTGATGTGTGCGGACAAGTCATTCTGTGTAAAATTCCTTTGCTTTTAAAAAATTTCTTTAGTGGCATAAACTCACCTCCTCCATCAGTTTGCATAATTTTAACTGTGCAATTTGTTTGTTTCTCAGCAAGTGTTATAAACTGCACTGTTGTTTCATATGCATCTGATTTGTTTTTAAGTAGATATATCCATGTGTATCTAGTATAAGCATCAACAAAGGAAAGATAATACCTGTATCCTTGATCTGTTTTGACTGGAGATGGGCCCCATAGATCAGCAGCAACGAGTTCAAGTGGCTTGTTGTATTTTGTGTCAGACTCAATAAAAGGCAGTTTATGACTTTTGCCAATTTGGCAATGTTTGCATACATAATTGTCAGGTACACACTTACAATCAATTTTATTATCACGCAGAATATGTCTCATAGTTTTAATATTTGGATGTCCCAATTTACAATGCCATTTATCAAAAGTTTTATGTATATCATCATTAATAGTAACAGACTCAACATTATAACATTGGGTTTCAAAGTCTGTGGCACATTTGATCTCATGTTCTTGAATTTGTATAGCCACTTTTCCAAGCTACCCTGTAGTAATATACTTTTGTTTAGTAAATCTATAACAAGCCAGTAATTTGGGTGAAACTCAAAGTATACCTGGTTATCATTAGCAAATTGTGAAACACTAATCAAGTTTTTCTTAATCTTAGGTACTCTAAGTAAGTTGTTTAAATAGAGTTCCCTTTTTCCTTTGATGTAACCACATCCCACATGTGATATACTGACAGTTTCACCATTACCCATTAAAACTGAACATTTACCTGAGTAGCTTTTGTTGCCCAGATTTAGATTTTGTAGGCTGTTAGTGACGTGGTTAGTGGCTCCAGAATCTGGGTACCAATCCTCTAGGTTGATGTCATCTGTTTTGTTGCCATCATCACTGATTAGGCCTTGTGACTGCATTCTTGACCCCTCTGCATTGTTTCTTTGTTGACCCATTTGAGTCATATTAACATTGGGTGTCTTCTGGTTTTGTTGATTCACATTGAACTCTGTGTTGAACCTGAAATAACATCTGCTTGCAACATGGCCAAATTTTTCACAAATTTGACATTTAACCCTATTGTTACTATTGAATCTGCCTCCTTTGCCTCTGCCTCTTTGTCCTGTATTGCCTCTGAATCCTTGATTTTCTTGTCTGTTATTTTGGCCAGAATTTCCTTTCTGCTGACCTTTGTTTCTTGCAGTGGAGGCATAGTTAACAGAAAGCTCTGATTGTGATGATCTTTTCTGTTTAACTCTTCCTTCATGTTCAAGAAGTGATGAATGCACATATTGCAAATCAGGTACTGTCTTTTGTGAGGCTATAAATGTTACAATTGATTCATAATCCTCGTCGAGTCCTCCAGTAATGTACAGAACTTGCTTACTTTCGCTGATCATGTGTCCAGTTGAATTTAACTTGTCACACAACATCTTGACCTTAGATAGGTATTCATTCATAGACATGTCATCCTTTCTAATGCATTGTAATTGTCTTCTATATAGCATTACCCTTGCCGCTGATTGAGCACTGAAAACTTGTTCAATTGTGTTCCATACAGCAAAAGATGTGTTGCATCCTATCACTCTTGATAGCATATTCGCACTTATAGATGAAATTAACCATGATACAAGTAGACTGTCTTGTTTTTGAAATATCAAGTAATCTTCATTACTAACCAGATTTCCATCTTTGTCATGGATCATCACAGGTGGGATCACAACTGTCCCTTTGACGAAATCAAGAAGACCATAGCCTTTTAATGCAACCTCAACTTGAAACTTCCAAAGCATGTAGTTATCCTCATCTAATGGGATGGTGATTATATGACTTTTGGGTTTGATCAGTTGAAGGCTTGGCATTGGGGGCTGGTTTGGTGGTGGATTGGTGCCAGAATTGGCTGAACTGAGTGCTGGTTCATTAGTTCCAGCCATTTTGATGGTCAAGAAAAGCTAATTCCGTTGATAGAATGAATCTTGGATGGCTGATGCACTGTTAAGTGTCACCGCAACCAATTTTGCTGTCAGGAATGCTTTGTGGCGAACAGGAAAGGGATTCTTGGATGGCAAAATCACCAGAGATGGTGATTTATGCAACCAGATCTCGCGCCAAATGATGACTTGAAAGTCAGATGGCTGGAATTGCAGCCAAGAATGTAGAGAAATGATGATAATACTCTGATCCTACCTCTTGGCGAGGCAATTCTTGATCAGATACTACTGAAATGAACAGATCTTGATCGGAGAGGGGTGTAATCTCCGATGATGAAGTTTTCCTGAGGAGATCAAACGCAATTGCACCTTCTCTTACTTTCTGATCTGATAGTTAATGCCGTTAGGCTTAGAGCTCTGATACCATAATAGAAATTGGATGTAACAATTTGTATTTATTATTATGATCAGACTATATCTATTTTACAATGTAACGTTGCCTTATATAGGCATATACAGCGATATGGATCAACATTAAATCAATGGGCTGCAAGCCCAAGCCCATTGAAGAAATCATATATTCTCTCTTACACGATACCATCTGTTTTATTAGAAACGACCGTACTGGATACTTACTATCACAGCATATAGTAACAGGTAGGAAGAAACAATTGAGAAAATATTAAACTCTTATCATAATATAGGATTACAGGATTAAACAGTTTCATTCTCTGATTCTAGAGGAAGTTGTTATAACCATGGCATGCACAATGACTAACCCTAAGGGTCTTTTAGTCTACTATTGACACTAATATTTTGCTAAAAATACAAAATTCGTTTTTAATAAAATTTTATCTTTCTTGCACAGTTAAGGATGCTGGTAAAAAAAGGTCTATTGTGTATCATAATTCTGATGTCAAAGTTATAAATTTCAGAAGAAAGAAATTGAATTGAAGTAACATGATGTTGTTTGTCAAGAACATTATCTGAAAGCACTAAATCATGTGTGGAAGAAAAGGTAGTTCAAAAAGTTGAACCATCAACCAAACAACAGTTACATATTTTTTCCATACATTATTTAATGCTATTATTATATGTTGATAGGCAAAATATGAGTGAAAAAGGCATGTGTATTTTCACTTGCAGTAAAGGATTCATTGTGCAGTTCAAATTACATCATCGTATAAACCACAGTTAGAAGTAGCAGCTAGTAAGCTTATTAATTTGCGAATAGAAGTTATAATTTAGTTATTCAACTAAATTTTTGTTACGAAAGGTTTATATAACATGCTTCTGCTAATTTTCTCATCTGATCATCTTCTTGATGATCTAGTTTTATACTTTTTATTCTTGGCCACCTGCCTTAGTAGTTTTTAGTTCCTAGTTATTATATAATAAATATGAGTGATTTCCTTTACTTAAGACCAGCCTTTCATTAGAAAGTATTGAAATAGAGATAGATGGACCCTATTACTTCTAGATTTGCATAAGAAGAAAATATTACAACTACACCATCTTGCTAAACTTTTTTTTTTTTTTTTGCATGTTTTATTTTTAATTTATCAGCAATGTTAGCCATATTTAAGGATCAAATCCAAGTAATAAAGTGAGCAAATGTGCTTAATTATATGCATATATGAAAGCATATGACACATGCTTGGAAGTAAAACACATACATGGACTCTTTTTATATGAACCTTAGCTTAGTAGCCAATGTATTCAAAAATTGAGGAGTGAATAGTATTCTACTCTATTTTATTTTAAAACGAAGCAGTAGTCCAATATATTTTTGTTGTTCATCTCCTATTTCGTAGTAAAAACTCTATGAATTATGTTACCATATTTCATTTTATAATATTACCATTTGTGATTTTTGCATCCAGTCGATGTAGGAAAGAGTTATTATCCTATCTTTTTGTTAATATGTGGTCTCCTTTTCTAAGTGGAGCAAGCTCAAAAAAAAAAAAAAAAAAGTGTTTAACTTTATTTTGAGGTAAGTATGACTATCAAATGCTAGAGATGAATAAAAGGATAAATCATGTTTGGATCATAAATGTTAATCTAGCCACCCTATATGGATAGGTAAATAAATTTTGGATGGCGCAAAATAAGCAGAGCCATATGGTTTGATAGGTTAAATGATGTTTGTACTAATCAATGTGTTTTCATACACTAGGTGTTAATCTTTTACATCAAATTTTCTTCACTCTTTATCAACAGAAGACATCATCAACGCTGATTTTAATCCTGATGAAATAATTTTTGACTTTGTGCTTGTGTGAAACTTGTTCTTTTTCAGCAATCTACAATTAATGATTTGCATTGTTAAGACATTCAATTATTGGATACTGTATTTTTGGTTAACATAATTTCATATTTTAGTCTTATAATTTTAGCTGGGTACTTCGAAATAAGAAATTGCTGTAAATGCAAGTAAACTTTTATTAAACCAAATATTTTGTTATCATTAAGTTACCATATATATATATATATATATATATATGTGTGTGTGTGTGTGTGTGTGTGTGTGTGTAAACTACAGTGCAAATGCTTCAGTAGTCAAACCATTGCATATCAAAATGAAACCAAAGCAAGATGAAATTAGTAGGATAAGAGTGAAGACATATTAAGAGTACAACGAATGTGAAAATAAAAGGAATGAAAAATGAAAAAGTAGATTAAAAAAATAGTTAAATGTTTTGGTCAAAAATTACTCTGCTAATTTACAATTGTCATAGCAGTAATTTTCACATCTTCAATGGCAGATCAGGGGAAACCACATGAGGCAACCAATCATTAAAAAATTCCAATCATGTACAGTGTAAAATATAGAACGTTAAATACCAAATTGAAGAGAATGATCGACTTTCTATAGTCGTGGAGGGCAGTAGAAGAAAAATAATATGAATCTATAAAACAAAATGAAAGAATAGTTTTGAAGATTTGCCATTGAATAGGTTTTGAAGCCCAAGTTGAATGTGTGCAATGATAGTGGAAAAAGAAAAAATTGATGCATGGTTGGCTATTTATTATCTTCATATACAGAAAATACTTTTCTTTGATTAGCTTTCGATTAGGCATTTCAAAAGAAGCCCAGATCAGATGTAGAAGTTAAAGCCTTCTTCACAGTACTATGAAAAAAGAAAATGATTCATTGTAGCATGTTCATGAACTCAGTCTATCATAAATCGTGTGATCATTTATGTTATAAAAAGAGTGCCAACTTTCTAGTTTGTTCGCTATTCTACAATTAACTTCAATCTTTAAAAAAATAAGACTATGCCTTTAAAAAATTATGTATGTTATTAAAAAAATAAGACTATAAGCACTTAATTTAAATATATTTTCAAATTCAAAATGGTTAGAAAATGATAGGTCCTTTAATTTTTAGGTTCCAGAAAGAATTATACTTAAGTTTTGAAAGTTTCTACCTTTCTCACCAGGTCATCTAGGTTCCTATAATCTATTAACTATACCACTTTTCACGCTTGAACTACAACGAAAGCGAACATATGCGTTTGAAAAATAACTTTGGATTTAAATTACTTGTTCTTATATCTATAGTTACAGTACTATATCTTTAGAATATTTGTAATCGTACCTTCTCGTTTGTAAAAGACATTGCTGGTTGAAAATCTGTAACCTTCTGGTCCATACAAACACTGAACATCAAATTGTTAATAAACATGTTACCAAAAAAATTACGTTTAAACACCAAAGTCTAGAAACACATGAAAGTATTAACTGTTATTTGCGGTAAATGAATACCCTTTTTTGCAGAAGAAAAGACTCACCAAAACCTTCAGCAATAAATATCTGAATAATTTGAGTAGCTAAACAGTAATAAACCAAAAAAGGATACCACCGTATAAGAATTAATAAATTCACAAATAGTTAGATGAATACGAAATAAAATAATCCATGTAGTTTGATTTCATCAAGTAATGACCATATTGTCATACTTTAACCGTTACTCTAATTTTAAAAATAATAATTCATATGTAAAGCAACATCACTTGAGATTTTCACCTGAAATAAGATGAATGACTGAGTCAATCTAGGTAGAGCATTATCAAGTTGAGGATCAGTAAAATTTGGAACTTCAATTGCTAAAGGATTCTTCTGTGTCTGCTTGTAGAAATAAAAAAAACATTAGTGAACAGTTCGATGTTAAGAAAAGAGACAGAAAAGAGAAAGGAAAAAAATATTTCACTGAAGTTTAGTCTTGGTATCACCAAGAAAGTAAAGACTTAAAACTGGCATGACATACAACTTTCAGTGCTTTTCAGCCTCATATGATGTAAAACATTGGTTTTTCCCCTTGTTGGCTAGTAGAAATCGTACAACATGTACAACCAATTTACAGGTAAAAATGGCAATAGTCTAAAATGTTTATTGTTATTTCGTGTATATATAAGCAGCACATAGTATTATTAATTACAGTAATTGTACCGTCATAATTGTCAATGTTTAGAAAATCATGTTATCTTATAATGTCAAATATTATATATTTCAATCATAATACATTTGAAGAAATCCTTCAAGCTCGTTTGTTAATTAATATAAAGTAGTTAGAAGAGAGCATAATTTTTGAATTTTGTTGTTGGTTTTTTTTTTTTTTTTTGGCTGTACAAACAGAAGAAAATTCACATGTTTATGGTCCGCTTATAAGACATTTTTATATTCAACATTACTATTGGTAACACTTAAAAAGCTAACATAAGTTTTATATTGCCAACAAACGTGAGTTGTAATATTGTGTCGTAGAATGGTCATCTACGATAGATGAATGACCAAGCAGACAATTTCCAGGTCATCAGCTTATATCAAGTGCGTAGTTAGCATAAGTAACGATATATTTGGTCAAACAAAACAGTTCAGTAACGTCATTACAGTTTCATATTCCAGTATTATTTTTAAAAAAATGAACTGCAAGGTGGCAGCAAAAAAATTAACAGTACCAAATATTGTTTTTTTACCACATATCTTTGATAATAATACATAAAATAATTGATCTATTTCTAACTAAAAAGTGGTCATTTGTAGAACAATTCAGTACGCTTTACTATCAGATATTTTTATTGGACCAAATTACATATGAATTAAGCCTTGGACTTTAAATTTTGGTTGGTAATATAATAGTAAGAATAGAGCATAAATTGAATTTTTGACAAATCAAAAGAGCATAATAGTTTGCTATCAGTCAGGACATTTTACAGTCGATTACAACTTTGTAACTATGTAAATGTATCTTCTAATTTTGTAGACAGGTGTATATTTGAAAAAAAAAAGCAGTTGTATTTTCCAACAGGACCACTACAAGAACGGCTTGAAATAGCAACAGAGCCTTGCGACGGCCAAAAAGCAGCCGTCGCTAGCCGTCGCACGGCCCTGAAGCAATAAACAGCCAACCGTTCTTCCCCAATTCATTTTACCCATGGAAATTTTAAAAAAAAAACCTTTCCAGCGCCGTCGCCCTCCATTGCCGCGATTTCAACCATCCAACCCCATTCCATCACCTTAATTTGCGAAGGTATGTCTTCTAAACCCTATTCCATCTTTATTTAGGGTTATTTAGGGTTAATTTGTGTATATTTATATGGGGTTGTAAATTCATGTTTATGGATATGAAATTGGTTGTCTTGTGAGATGCATACGATGTTGATTTTGTTATACATTGATTTGGAAATAAGTAGAATTGATTAGGAGGTTGAAATCGTTGATTATCGCATATGTACTTGATTTAGGAGCATGAAAACGACGACTATCATATATGTAATTGGGTTTACGTTGATTGTGTTGTAGGTTGAGTGCGTTGTAGGATTATTTGAGATCATTTGAGAAAAAATGAACTAAACGTGATTGTTTAGCGCTAGTAATTAACTTGATTATGACTATTGAAATGGTGTAATGATGTCCCTGCATGCACTGTTAATTACGTCACTATTGGATGCACGAATAGTTGGTCCAAACAAATTTGAAGAATGCATTTGCAATATAAAAAAAAATTGTTGCTATAATATTTAATATAAAAGTGTTATTTTACAAATTTATACTTTAAACTAAAATTAACTAAAAGTAACTAAAATTAATTTATACTTCATAATTTTCACTGTCATGTTATTTTACAAATTGAAAATACTAAAAAATATTTTATAGACGCTATGTAGTTAAGGCGCGAGCGTAGACGGAAAAAGGCGCAAGGCGCAACTAAGGGTTTTTTTAAAAGTTTAAGGGCGCACCTATTAGTGAAGCGCATAAAAGCCCAAAGCGCAAAAAGCGCGCTTTTTTCATTTGTATTGTTTTATGGTTTAAACTAGGTTGAATGTTTTTTGACTACTTATGTGAACCCCTTAGATAAATTTGACCCCGTCCGACAAGTGTTGTATATGATCGTTATATGGGTATTCGTTTTTACATAAAACGGAAATCTATATTCATCTCATACAATATTCGTTGGATTTGTCCTAGTATTGGACTAGTTACAAATATAATAACGTAAGCATATTTTATAAATCGTTTCAGTTTAAATGGTTAACAAAGTTTCGATGACACTTCCTTTTTGTTCCCTGTGTACACTCATTTGTGCACGATACAGGGACCAAAGGGAAGTGCTGCCGAAATTTTGTTGAACCATTTAACCTAAAATGATTTATAAAATATGCTTACGTTATTATATTTGTAATGGGAAGTAGGTAGACCAGCCGTCAAAGTAAAAAAGCGATAAGCAAAAAAATCGAAAACATGCAATAGTTATAAATGAAATTTTACAAGATTTAAAATAGTATAAAGTGTTACGTTCGATCGAACTTTCTAACATATTTGTTGCAAATTAGGAAAATGTTCGATTATTTTCGTGATCGCAGTTGGATGTATCAACCCCGAACCGGTAAAAAAGGGTCGATAAAGGAACATTTTTGTAATGGAGTCCAAGAATTTATTAGATTCGCTAAATCCAATAAACGAAGTAACGTAGACATTCGTTGTCCATGTAGTAAGTGCAGACATCTGAAGCATTAGAAACCGGATGTAGTAGAAGTACATCTGTATAAATTTGGTTTTGTGTCGAATTATCACTTATGGGATCGTAATGGAGAACTTGTTCAACCTACGTCTAACCCTGTAGTGGTAGAGGACGATAGTACAATAATGAACGATAATACATTGACAAGTCCGATAGAAAATATGGTGCAAGATGCAGCACGATCATTGTTTCCTAACATTGAGCAAAGCGACGATGAGACTGGAAATGTCGAAGAACCAACGGCGGAAGCGAAAAAATTTTATGAGTTATTGAATTCTGCTAAGAGGCCATTGTGGGAAGGGTGTACAAGTGGAACCGAGTTGTCTGTAACCGCCGAATTCATCACTATGAAATCAAAATTCAATCTTATAGAAGCTGCATTTACAGCAGTTGTACAAACTGCAAAATGACATATGCCCCCAATAATTTGATGTGCGATAGTCATTATAAAGTGAAAAAACTTATGTCTTCTTTTGGATTACCATATCATAAGATAGATACATGTGTTAAAGGTTGCATGTTATATTGGAAAGAAGACGGTCAGCGTAGAAAATGCAAATTTTGCAATGAAGATAGATATAAACCAAGGAAAAAAAAAGGAAAAGAAGTTCCATATAAAAGAATGCATTTTCTACCTATAACTCCCAGACTTCAACGGTTATATGCATCTTCTGCTACAGCGTGTCATATGCGATGGCATAGCGTGAGAAAACCAGAAGAAGGAACTATGATACATCCGTCTGATGGTGAAGCATGGAAACACTTCGATAGGACTTATCCTGAATTTGCTGCAGAGAGCTGTAATGTTAGGCTCAGTTTATGCACGGATGGATTTTCGCCATTTTCTCAGCTTGGTAGTAAATATTCATCATGGCCTATCATTGTTACTCCATGTAACTTACCTTCATGGATGTGTATGAAAAATCCATATATGTTTTTAACGGTTGTTGTCCCCGGTCCTGATGATCCGACTCAAGGAATTGATGTTTATCTACAACTGTTGATTAAAGAGTTGAAAACACTGTGGCATGAAGGAGTCGAAACATACGACATTTCGAGAAAAAGAAATTTTCGTATGTTTGCTTCTATATTATGGACTATTAGTGATTTTCCCGCGTATGGCATGCTTTCAGGTTGAAGCACAGCTGGACGTCTAGCTTGTCCTCATTGTATGGAGGAGACACGATCATTTTCATTAAAGTATGGGAAAAAAATTTCATGGTTTGACTGTCATCGTTGCTTTCTCCATATTAATCATAAATTTAGAACGGATAAAAAGAACTTTAGAGCTAACAGAGTAGAAACTATGCTACCGCCTAAAGTTTGGACAAGTGAAGAGATATATGAAATTGTAAGTGAGTACCCAAAGATACATGAAACTGGCAAGCAGGTTGAAATTCCAGGTAAATCGGACATTCATAATTGGTGCAAACAAAGTATATTTTGGGAGTTACCTTACTGGAAAAATCTCAAACTTCGGCATAATATTGACATGATGCATAATCAAAAAAACGTGTTTGATAACGTTTTTAATACAGTTTTGAATGTAAAGGGTAAAACCAAGGATGATGCGAATTCGAGACGCGATATATTACACTTTTGTAAGCGGTCGGAACTGCACTTGTATAACGAAAATAAAAAATCTAAAGCATGCTACGAGCTGGACAACAGGCAAGTAAAACTTTTGCTAAAGTGGGTGGAAGGATTTCGATGTCCTGATCGGATTTCTTCAAACCTCCGTAGATGCGTGGACTTTAAAAACAGTAAATTGAGTTGAATGAAAAGCCATGATTGCCATATCATGATAGAATACTTTTTACCTGTGGTTTTCAAGGAACTGTTGCCTACAAAAATCTGGAGTGTTATAACAGATTTAAGTTTGTTTTATAAACAACTTTGTTCAACGACATTAAAATTAGATCGTCTACGTAAGCTTGAACTAGAAATCCCTGTATTGATCTGCAAACTCGTGAAAATATTGCCACCTGGTTTTTTTTAATGTAATGGAACATTTACCTCTTCATCTTCCGTCCGAAGAACTTCTTCGAGGTCCAGTCCAATATGGATGGATGTATCCATTTGAGAGGTAACATTGTATATAATTTCAATAACCAATCTAGATTACAACTTAGATTATTGTACCAACATATAAATAAATTAATCTTATTATAGGTACTTGAATCATTTGAAGAAAAAAATTAGGCAAAAAGCTCAAGTAGAAGGTTCGATTTGCAAATCATACCTTGGAGAAGAAGCTTCATTTTTTTTTTCTCATTACTTTAGTGAAGATGTGAACTTGTCTTTTGTAACTGTTCCTCCTAATGAACAAGTCGTTGAGAAGGAGTCTTCTCAAATAATGTTATCTATTTTTAGACAACATGGAAGACCTGCAGGAAAA
Source organism: Allium sativum (assembly GCA_030737875.1). NCBI lineage: Eukaryota > Viridiplantae > Streptophyta > Magnoliopsida > Asparagales > Amaryllidaceae > Allium > Allium sativum. Next base: position 706,304,897 of record CM060924.1, on the reverse strand, counting down.
TGTGTGGGAATATGGTTAAGCGATAAAGATTACAATGTGGCGCACACATATGTTCTCTTAAATTGTGCGGAAGTTGCACCATTTGTCAGGTAATACTAAATTCATGTACAATTCGATATATATGCATATACATTTATTTGTGTCTATTAATAAAAAGAAACATAACACATATATGCAGTATCTACGAATCACAACATCCATCTGGTGATCTCAGTAAAGAATTTGCTAGATGGTTTTCAGAATATGTTCATGATCCAAATAACTGTGTTGTTAACGAAGGATTACGACGTCTTGCTATCAGAATAAAAAGAAATGTCAAAATTATCCAATATACTTTGTCAATGGATTTAAATTTAACACCAGTGATTACGGAGCTGAAAAAATAACGTATAACAGCGGTGTATTTGTCAAAGGTAGTGATGATCCAGAGGAGCATATAAAAGATTTTTACGGCGTCTTAACGCAAGTTGTAGAGTTAACATATTACGTTCAGCGCGTAGAGAAAATTTATCTGTTCAAATGCAACTGGTTTAGCAATGTTCGTGGTTCTGGAATCAATGTACACAAAGATTATAAGCTAATCGAAATAAGGCATACTTCGCATTACTATAAGTATGACCCTTTTGTGTTAGCTAAGCAAGCATTACAAGTCTATTTTGCTCCATATCCATCTTTTAAAAAAAGATAAAGCAGATTGGTGGGCTTTTTTTAAAACAAAGGCGAGATTTACATTTGATTGAAATAATATTCCAGACGAAGCAGCGTATCAAGCGGATCTTGAGCCAAATACTGAAATAATAATAGCTGATGACATTGATGTAGGGCCGTTGAATGATGAAGTGAATGTACTAGTAGATGCATTTGTAAGTACTGAAGAAAACGATATAGAGTATGAGACCGAATCTGCATCCGAAGATGATGAAGACTGAGGTTTTGTACTTATGTTATGTACTATATTCTGAGCTATGTACTATGTTATGTATTATTCTGAGCTATGTAATAATAATAATGTTAATTGTTCTTAGCTATGAATTTACTTACGTTTGTTACTATTCTGAATTATGTAATGATAATGTTGACAATGTCATGCAGTATTGTTCTTCTCATTTACGATTTATGTTATGATAATGATGATTAATGCTAATAATTCAAGTTATTTTGTATGCATATTATATTATTGTAACAGATATGTCTGGCGATAGACGACGATCGAGGAGTACAACTCAGCCTACTCCTTCACCATCTCCAGGTGCTAGCAGCTCAGTGCCGGATCTGCGCCGAGTTGCAGAGATTGTTCCGAAAAGTGGCGGGTAAATGTCAAATTTATTTCAATTTAGTTTATTTAAAATATATGAAATATTTATATCAACTTCTACACAGGGGATTCGAGATTAAGCCCGCACAGTTCATATTAGAGGTATCGAAGCAGTCTTACGTGAGCAGAATGACGGGGGCTTGGCCACATTGGGATAGTATTCCACCTCATATTAAGAATGTCATTCTAGCCGATTTATTGGTAAGTAATTTTTTATACTAATATTGAAAATTAATATACTGTAAATAATTAAAAATAAATGTAATATGCAGGCTGTTGTACGCGTTGAGGATGAGGACATGTCTACTTTTCTGACTCATTGGAATACGAAGATGCGCACAAATTATCGAGAGATGATTTCAAGGGCGAAGACATCTAGAAAAAAGCCTCCGTTTATGAGTGATGATGTTTGGGCAGATTTTCAAAAGTATTGGGAGTCGGAAGAAGCTAAAGTAAGACATAATGATAAATATTCACATTTACAATATTGATTGCATTATTTTACATCATCGTGTTTAAAATTTAATAGAAAGTAGCAGTTAGAAATAAAGCAAATAGAGAAAAGAATCCTGCTCTACACCGCGGTGGCTCAAAATCATTTCAACAACACAGAAGGGATTTGATATAAATTCTAAATACTTGTAGTATATGTTCACGTGAAAATTTAGTGTATATAATTCATTCTTATACATTATTTTAAATACTCAGCATGTAAAGTACGGAAAAGAGCTTACGCTGGCAAACGTATTCAGACACACACATGCAGTTGAGCATATTGATGAAGAAGGAAATATTACATATGATTGGGCGGATCCGAAGAGTGAGCGTATAATGGTAAATATATATGCTTATCCGTATAAATTAAAATATTTCATATTCGTTCCTATCACAGTATAACATTTTTGTTAAAATTATATTGCTATTGCAGGGGAAGTATGATGCAGAGGCTGCTAGAGTGATAGAGGCTACTGGACAGGAGCTTACGGTCGCAGAGTCTGATCGTATATGGCATTCTATCACCTATACTCCTACTCGAGGAAGGAGATATGGTTTCGGCAATCAGGAGGTAAGATTTTTTTAACACACTAAACTCATACATGTTTAACACAAACCAAAAAAATGTTTAACACAAACCATGTACATGTTTAAGCATATTCATGTTTAAATAACTTTAATGTGAACTTACTTATTTCATAGGATGTTCAGCGTACTTATAGGAGGACGATGGAGGAGGCGACTATTGCTCGGATGCAGGAGCAGATGAATGAGCTGATGGACTGGCAAAAACCCAGATGCAACAGGATATAGATGAGCGCATCGCAGCTTACTTTCATGAGCATGGGTTTATGCCTGGGGAGGGAGGAGATGGAGGAGATTCTGCTGTTTATCGTGGGGAGGAAGAAGAAGACGATAAGGAGGAAAATTAGTGTAGGTGCGCATTTCTTAGTTTATGCTCTGATATGTCATATATTTGGTTTTTTATGCCACATGCACGGATGATGGTATGTACATATACTATGGTTTGATATGTTTTGTGTTGTATGATAGTATTTGACGATGTTATGATGTGTTTTGATATGGTTTTCATACGTATGGTGTTTATAATTTTGTTTTTTAATTAATGAATTGATTGTTGATGAGTATTGGTGAAATGATGAGATAATATTGGGGAATTGAATTGATTTTTGATGAAAATTGGTGAATTAATTGTGAGTTGATGAGATGATAGTGTGGTGTGGTTTGATGGGAAGGAACTGCTGTGCAGGTCAAAAAAATTTGTTCTAGATCTGCGACGGCTAGCGACGGCCAGTTGGTCAACATATAGCGACGGCTTCCGACGGTTCGTAATGGTTTTTTGTAACGGTTTTGCGACGGCTAGCAATGGCTTCCCGGTAAAAGAAACGACTTGACACGTGGCGATAAGCCGTTGCTAAATCAACGACGAAGCCGTCGCTTTAGCTGTTGCAATTCCTGTTGGCGACGAGTTATTTTGCGATGACATTTAGCGACGGCTTGCGACGGCCGCCGATGGCCAAATGCCGTCGCAAATTGCTGTGTTTTTTGTAGTGGACAGTTGTATTTCCCAACAGGACAATCTTCAAAATCTTCAGTACTTGTATAGGGAAAGATTCATCAGTGCAAATTAGTAGAAATAAAAGACGGTAGAAGTGTGAATTCAGGTGTACACATAACCAACTAGTAAGGAGAATCCGTAAATTGGAAAAAAATACAAAAATGCTAACCCTAAAATACGCTAGTTTGAAAATTGTGGTTTAAAGGCAGAAGACGGGTTATCAATGCAAACTCATTTGTGTTACAACAGATGTAAAAATGGAAATCAGGGATTTAATTGGGTTTTCCCCCTTTTCCTCATTAAAAATGAAATAATAATCATAGATTTAACATACTGGTGAAGACGGTAGAAGTTTGAATTCAGGTGTACACATAACCAACTACATGCTGCAAGCAGAATCCGAAAATTGGAAAAATAAATAAAAAAATGCTAACCCCAAAATACCCTAGTTTGAAAATCATGGTTTAAAGGTAGAAGACGGGTTATCAATGCAAACTCATCTGTGTTACAACAGATGTAAAAATGGAAATCGGGGATTTAATTCGGTTCTCCCCCTTTTCCTCCTTAAGAACGAAATAATAATCATAGATTTAACATACTGGTGGACGAACTGTGAATTTGTACCGCTATGAAATTCCATTTTGAAAATAATCCGTGATTAATAAAGTGGTAGAGAAAATAATGACCGCTTCAAATCTCGTGTAAGAGTAGTAGAAAATGAAATATGAAACAGGAAAGGATGCACGAACTAAAATTAAATCAAATTAGTTTGCTGTTAATGTAGTTGTAAAACCTGTAGTTACCTATTGCTGCTGGAGAGTACATTTCGGAACATCTGCCAGTCGACCGGAGTATAGAGAAGATGAACTTGATGGTGAAAGAACTCATATGGTAGAAATAAATGTGAAGGGAAGAGATTACAGATGAAATCTGAAAATTTAGCCGATTTCAAAGGGGTCGTCGCTGAGAAATCAAAATGAAAAATTGGGGATAATCGCAGGAAGGAGCGGTTTTTTCCATAGAGAGGAAGGAGCGGTTTTCTGTAGAGCATTAAAATAAGCGTGAAATTCAAAGTGGGAAAGCGGTGGGTTAAAGGAAACGCAGAGCACGCGGAGAGAGTAGAATGTGGAAATAAAGGACCACAACAAAGACACGTAAGCATAGTTGACTTCTTGTTTTCTTATTTAAGTAATAGACTCTACAAATTCAAGCCGCTCTTTCTTCTACAGACTAAAACCGCACTCCCCAACTCAAGATCAAAACTGTGTTCTTCAAATCAAAATCAAAAATTGATTATTTTCATCTTTAATTCGGATTTCCTTCTTCAGTCAACTTAAATCAATCGCTCGCTCTCTCTTTCCGCATCTCTCTATTTGTCTGTCAAAGACCGGAACGGATTTATCGTTGAATTCCGGCCCGGCCATCGCTGGTACCGGACCGAAATGGCCGGAATTCCGACGTGCCAAGCGGAACTTCGAACCTTGGTATTTACAACGTCCGGCACGTGCCGAAAAATAAAAGCCTGCATGTATTTTATCCAACTTATGCTGCCAAAGTAGATAGAATGCTTTAGAACCATACATACAAAAAATGCTTTCATTTAAGGTGGCGTTTGATTTGTTGACTGGGCAGTTAATGTTCGCGTCTGCGTCTGACGGTGGGTCCCACCCTTTTGCCCCTTCAAGACGAACGGTTGAAAAGATAAGTTTCACGTCTGATGTGCCCGACGCATCAGACGCAAGTCCTACACGACGAAAATTCCAGAACAGCCAATTCCTCTCCCTCTCTCTATATATTTCTTCCATTTCAATCCATTTCCATCACCAAAACAACACCAAATCCGAAAATTTCAGCTACAATCACCTTCTACTCGTCGATTTTTTCAGGTTTTTGATTTTAAATTTGTATTTTTATACTTTTTTCCTCCAATATTTCTTGTATTCATAAGTTTTTTTATTTATTTTTTCCAAAAAAAATGGCCGCAAGTCAGTCATCGTCCACTCGCTCCATTGCCAAATGGAACAACGATACCACGAATGCATTCATCGACGTGTGCATGCAACATCTTGGTTCGCGTGCACATAATGTTGGAGGATGGTATCAGTTGATCGCACAGGCGTTCAACGAGCGGACCGAGTTGGACTACAACGCTGGTCAAATGAAAAACAAATTCGACAACATGAAAAAAGATTGGGCTCCGTGGAACAGACTGCTACAGATTGGTGGAGGGGGATGGGACGAACAATTGAATACCGTCGCATGATCGGATGAATGGTGGGCGACGGTGTCATTGCCGATGCGCAAGTTCAAAAGTGGGTCCCCGGCACGATTTAGGGAGTTGGACTCCATGTTTTCAGGATGCATCCGTACCGACAGATGTCAGTACACGATTCCGGATGCTCCACCAGTTCATCTGCAAGAGGCTCAGCTATTTGGCGATGTCATTCGGGGCGAGAATGTGGAGATCTCGAGTCATCCGACTCGTAGGCCGGTCAGGTCTGGTGTTGGCCCTTCTCGTTCAGCTCCTTCGCGCATGGACCGAGACGAGCTTATCGATTTATGCATGTCTGTACGCCGTGAGGAGGATGACTATCAGGATTGGGAGGTGTCGGTTATTATGTCTACGCATGACAGATTGGACCACAACTCATTTTATTCTCTGATTGGCAAACCTCAACAGCTTAGGGCTTGTGTTATTCATTTTGTTACGCTGCTGAGGGATGGAAAGATGTGATTCTTGTGGGTGTTGTGTCAGTATGTGGGAGTTTTAGTTGTGTTGTTTTATGTGGTTGTTTTTTTTAAATGGTGTTGTAAGGTGTTGTGATTGTGTTGTGCTGTTTTTTTTTAAATGGTATTATAGTTGTTTTTGTTTAAATTCAGTAATTTTTGTATTCTCTGTTCTACTATTCTGTTGAATACTAAACACAAACAAACACAAACAATTAAAAGTAATATATACAAAAACAATAAAATAATAACTCTGCCCCTTCCAAAATGCCTCTTTCGTAAAAAGAACACATTCCCCGTTCCCAATTATTCCCCTTCAAATGCCTCTTCCAATTGCCTCTTCCCGTTCAAAATCAAACGGACCCTAAAAGAAAATCTATATTAGATGCATTATCATCCAACATCTTATATACATATAATTATAGTCCAGTCATCAATTTTTGTGCATCAAGGTTTATGTTATGCTGGTGATGTGGTCTAATCATTAGCTTATTTTTTTGTTGGTAAATTTTGGTGTCTTAAATGCCCGTAAATAAGATGGTAAAAATCTATGTTATGTGAAAAGTTAAAAAGGTGCAAAGCTTCACACTATGAATAGCAGTATGTTAAGCACATCTAAATGAAACTGGAAAACAGTAAGACTAATATTATGCTATCATAAAATTACTAATCATCTAATGATATAATTATGAATGGCCAAAAGAATACCTTATAGCCAAATTTTCTCACCATACAACCTCAAATTAGGTCTTTAAAGTCATAGGCCCTAGAAAAGGAAACTCATTTAGGTTCTTCACAAAAGAAATAATGGAAATTAATAAGTTTACATATAAATTTAAATAGCTTCTGGTATCAAACCTGAGGTTGAGATTATCTATATTAGATCTACTTCTGCTGATATTCCTTCATTCTGATTCATGCTTTATCTAAAGACAAACAACAACTTATATAAAACAATTTGGAGATTATATGAGAGTAAAAATAGCAAGTTCCAAAAGAAATGAGTTTATGTAATGGGTGTCATTCAGATCTGTTCATCACTCAGGCAAAAGCGCATGTGAAATCATGACAACCTCGGATAATATGAAAGTGAAAGAGCGGAAAATAGAGGCAGGTGGTTCCAATGAGTAGAGATATGAAAATTTACCGAGTGTGATGTGAGTACCTGGATTGAGGGAGATTTATTTCGTAACAGAAAGAAGAAGTCATGGAAGGGGAGAAGATGTGGAGTCGTGAGGTTGTAGGAGGGATAATATGTGCAGTTGTGGATAGGTTGAACGCTCCAGTTTACAACAATAACCATGTTAACTATTTTTTTGTTGCAGTAAGCAGAAGGATATTTTAGGTATTTTGAGAAGGCTTCACTTCGATCTGCTGACCAAGGTTTTGCGTTATATATAAGATATCATTCCTTTGTGACTTCTCAGTTCCGTTTTACTGTTACACGGAGCGCATATTGCCGCATTATTGATAGTGCAGTCATTTAGCTAACATGCCATTAATTACATACCTTGTGGATCTGAAAATTATGTTTTCAGGTTTACCTATAATCTTTAAATATTTCTCTTTGTTTACCCATTGCACTTGCCTTACGCATTTGAATTTTACATTCAATTGTTCAATTTGCACATCATCCAACACAATTCATACAATGGTTGTTTTGTAAATGAATACCATATGTATGCCCATAAAAGGGGAAACCTACATAGGGAAGCATGGTAGTTAATGTTCTAGGGACTCACTGAAATATCATTTGAAGAAGAGTGGCCATATCATTACTGAGTTTTAATGACTATGTTTAACTACATAATAATCACTTACAATAAGGAGTTCTTAAAAGAAAGGGATCATGGTATTTCAGCAAGTCTTCTCATACTCGATGGTGTTACCAGAAGGCCTATATAAGTTCTCGTCCCTATAACCCACAGTAGCAAGTGTGATATTCGGTTAAATTATCACAGAGAGTAAGAGTCACATTTCAATCATGTTGTGACGTTCTACATACAATAGTATTTATAAAATTGAATCCATTAAGCGGTAATTGTACATTTTAGTTATATGTACCTTTGTTCTTATACTTTTCCTCCAAAAAAAAAGTAAGTTAAAGGCTTTATTAAAATATGACTATTGTACATCTGCAAGAAAAGAATAAAATCACTAATACATTACACGGAAAATTTTCAATTTATTTATGTTTAAGCTCATAATTTAAGTAAGATCGGTAAGTTGGCAGCAAAAAAAAAAAAAAAAAAAAAAAAAAAAAAAAAAGTAAACATACCATTTATCCTTGTTCCGCAGTTTTCCTTTATCTTCAATCAAATTCCTTCCTTGATTTTGCAATGCATTAGAGAAAGTACATATCACTACCACATTTGACAAAAACACGAATAAATAATATTAAGTTAAAGATTGTACTTGTCTCATTTTTCTTCCTAGAAATTGTACTTAAATTTTATCTTCTCATAGAGATATAGAAAATAGGATAATTGGGATTATGAACTTTTTTTGCTATATGCAAATATACTACAATAAGCTTAAGAAATTAGGTTGAACTTGTACCCTATCTTGAAATTTGCACCCAAAAATGCATTTAAAATACAGAATAACATTTGCACACATACGTATACTGCTATAAGTATACAATACTTTCCTGTGATTTTTATCAAATTTGTTTCCACTGAATCTAAATCCGTTATGGTAAGATGTCAAATAACAACTTTCCACTATTGACAAAAGGTTATAAGTTTGAGATTTGAACCTGACTCACTGATTACCTATGTTAACAAAAACTTCTCACTGGTCTTTAAATTCACATTTCGACCCTTAGGTACTTTCTTCTTATCTTAAAATAGAAATTCCATTTTAAATATTATCAAACCTCCAAAATTAAAACTGGATAGAAGATTGTCAAAATATATTAATCTCAATATTATGCATTATAGACTTTTTGTTGAGCTTATTACATTAACCTCAATATTATATACAAACCTATTACCATAAGTTGACTGCATTACAGACTTTTTCTTGAGCTTACTATATTTACTCATAAAATTATGTAAATAAGTTATCTTATTATATTTAATATATTTTAAAATTGAGAAATAACCAAAGCAAGCGTCAGAAGCTATCATTAAGCGAAGTTTCATAACAAACACGAAAAAGAAGCACACATGAACGGTTAGAGTAAATCCGTTTAAGATTATCTATATACTTCACTCACTATCCGGCTTATGTTATGCAATTCTGGTTAGCAAACAGAAAGAAAATTTCACAAAATATAACTTCAATAGAGAGTACGTCGTTTAGTTTATTTAAAAAATGTTATGAGATGTCTTTTAAATTAGGATGATTAATTATGTTTATTCCTTTTGTTTTTGTGCAAGTGATTGAGTACGATGTAAGTTGATAAACAATTTTCTTTAATATAAGAACTTTTAAGTTTTGGGGTTCCATATCTAACCAACCCCTACTTGTTTGGGATTTATGGCTTAGTTGTTGTATAAAAACTTTTAAGTAGCTACTCTTATACTATCGTGTGTGGCTGTGTTCACAACATCAATTGATGCACATTCAGGGGCGGAGCTAGCACTCTTGTCCAGGTAGGGCGAAAATTTTCAGTCTTCAGTCCCACACCTTCAAATAATTTTGGATCCTAGTGTATATATATAAACATATATTCCTTCAATGCAAATTGACTAAAATCACTACAGTTGGAGCCAAATATGGCTAGCTGGAAGCCTAGGTAGGGCATGCTCCTTGCTGTGAGGTAGGGCAGTACGCCAAAACTGCCAAAATTTTGCCACGAAAGCAATTTTCCAGGTAGGGCAGTGGCCCTAGCTGGCCACTACCTACATCCGCCCCTGTGCACATTAATGTAATAATCTATAGTACAATTAGTAAAATCTATGTTTATTAAATGGATCGAATTAAGAAAGCATACATATTCATGCTTATTAATGTTGTCACTTTTAGGTTGCAGATCTTTGTACATAGTTTTAGGGAATAAAATTATGCATTTCATCTATAAGGTACAGATATGATCATTTTGATAAAGAAACTATTGTATCAATGCTAGTCGCATGGTTATCATGCATTGCACGTGGACGTATAATTGTGCAATATAATTTAATTACATTTTTCTTTGTCTTTCAATCTCTTTAGATTACTTAAAAACAGACTGAAATAACAGCAAACAATTCCAAAATAAAAATGCAGAATAGGTTATTGTTGGAAAACAATGGCTGAGTCGCGGACTAGGTCGCTTTCTTGAAGACGATTCGGCGATCTGGTCGAAGGTGCAAACCAGTTCGTTCCTTCGCCGCCGCCTCTAGGATAAAACAGCCTCAAAAACAATAACCGATTTGCTCGCACAACAAATCGGTGCATATTTGCACTTTCTGAAAAAAATTGCTTGAAATTTTCTGAGAAGAGAATTTTAATGGCGGCTGAGAGAAGAGAGAATTTTCAATTCGGTAGTCTTCTCGTCTGAGTCTAATGTCAATATATAGAACGAAAATTAGGGTTTGGATTTACAGATTAGTGGGCCGCTAAAATTTGGGGGATATAATTTTTTTTACCGTTGCAGAAATCTTTTTCCATAAAAACGGTTCGAAAAAGACTAAGTTTTATGGTCCAAAAAATATAAGTGTCTACACCACAAAGCCCAAGCCCGAGCCGAGCCGAGCCGGACCGGGTCTGGTCGGGTCGAGTCAGTCGGTCGCGCGCGCGTGTGTGGTTGTCATATGATGCATGGTCTCCCTCCTCACAACAATGCATGTATTGGGAGCCCAAGGCCCCAACATGATTTCTTGGAAACAAGTATAAAAGCTTGCCTCTTCTATATAATCTCATGATGTGGGACTATTCCCATATAGGAGCCATTCTTACACTTATTCAAGATTTTTTAATAATTCACTTAATGTTTGTAAAACATTTCCAACAATCCCCTACTTGAATTTTTTAAAAAATATTTTCGAGCAGTTTCTTAAAAACATAAGATTGTGCATAAACAAAGGTGTCTTTCGACTTGAACCTTTGCATAGTGAATAAAATTCAGTTTTTACTAGAGTGACACGTTGTCTTGAACTCTATTCCTGACATCAAACCACACACAACCTTTTCTATAGTGCAATCAAATAAGCCCGTGCATTTATGGCCATGCACGTCTACCCTAGTTTAGTGAATGCTCTAGAAGTTTTGCCCGAAACTCCATAGGAAACGGCCACATTTCCACATTCACAAAGGTGAGTCTATCAAGAGCACTCCTGAAGGTAGGCACTCCACTCCACATAGAGTATAGATCTCATTAAGAGTTTCTATTAACTCATCCTCTAATCACTTCAGGAATACATGCTTCTTGGTTTATTAAATAGCATGTTCAACTCATATCACTACACAACTTGTTATTACCCATTGAACCTAGTTCTTGGGATCTCCAGTCATTTAGGTCGGGTTACCATTGTGCGTGACTCAACAATCTAAGGGCAATAATCCCATTCTTTTAGAAGAGTTATGGACTTTCTCTCTGGACAGTCCTTTCGTCAAAGGATCTGCCAAATTTTCCTCACTACGTACGTAATCCACTCTAACGGTACCTGTGGAAAGTAGTTCTCTAACCGTACTGTGCTTACGACGTATTTGTCGTCTCTTACCATTATAATATCGGTTCTGAACTTTTGCAATAGCCGCGGTACCATCGCAATGTATCAACACAGCCGGTATCGGTTTTTCCCATAAGGGAATCTCAGCTAGCAGATTTCTCAAGTACTCTGCCTCTTCACTAGCTATAGCTAGTGCTATCATCTCAGACTCCATAGTAGACTGAGCCAAAATAGTCTGTTTCTTGGATTACCAAGAAACAGCTCCTCCAGCGATGCTAAATATATAGCCACTGGTCGTTTTAGAATCATCAGATAAGGTATTCCAGTCTGCATCGGAATATCCTTCAAGTACAGCTGGAAACCTTTCATAATGTAATCCAAGGTTCATGGTTCGTTTAAGGTATCTCATTACCCTTTCAATGGCTTGCCAGTGCTCTATACTAGGTCTACTGGTAAACCTGCACAATAATCCCACGACATAGGCAATGTCGGGTCTAGTACAATCAGTGGCATACCGAAGGCTGCCAATGATGCTCGCATAATCAGACTGTCTTACACCTTCACCAATGTTCTTAAATAACTTTACACTGTGATCATATGGTGTACTTGCAGGTTTACAGTCAAAGTAATTATATTTCTTTAGTATCTTCTCAATGTAATGAGATTGATCCAAAGAAATTCCCTTTTCTGACCTAGTAATCTTAATACCAAGGATTACACTCGCTTCACCTAGATGTTTCATATCAAAATTGACACTTAATAAGGATTTGACTGAGTTTATGGCATGAATATTTGACCCAAAAATGAGTAGGTCATCTACATAAAGGCATATAATAGTGCAAATGTCATTCTCAGATTTGTAATAAATGCATTTGTCACTTTCATTAACTTTAAAACCATTTGAAATGATTAAATTATCAAATTTTTCATGTCATTGTTTAGGTGCTTGTTTTAAACCATATAATGATTTATCCAATTTACATACTTTATGTTCTTGATCATGTACTACAAATCCTTCAGGCTGGTCCATATAAATTTCTTCGTCTAATTCACCGTTCAAAAAAGCAGTTTTAACATCCATTTGGTGTATAAGTAAATTATGAATGGAAGCAAGTGAGATTAATACCCGAATGGATGTTATTCTAGTTACAGGTGAAAAAGTGTCAAAGAAGTCTATATTTTCCTTTTGTTTAAAACCTTTAGCTACTAGTCGTGCTTTATATTTATCTATAGTGCCATCATGTTTTAATTTCTTTTTAAGTACCCATTTACAGCCTATAGACTTACAACCAGGGGGTAAATCTACCAAGTGCCAAGTCTTATTGGATTCTAAAGAATCCATCTCATCGTTTATAGCCTCTTGCCAGAAATCGGCATCTAAAGAAGATAAGGCTTCTTGGAGGTTTATAGGATCCTCCTCAATAGTAAAAACACAAAAATCTGAACCAAAGTCTTTTATGGTTCTTGCTCTTTTACTTCTTCTAGGTTCAGCTTCAGAATTTTCATTAAGTTCTGTTCTAATAGGCATATTTGAAGTGCCCCCACTATTCCTTAATTTGAAAGGAAATTTAGTTTCATAAAAATCGACATCATTTGATTCAATTATATTATGTGCATTAAGGTCATAAAATCTATATGCTTTGCTATTAATAGCATAGCCTATAAATGCACATTCATATGCTCTACTTGCCAATTTTATTCTCTTAGGATCTGGAATGCGAACATATGCTAAACAACCCCAAGTTCTAAAGTATGAGACATTGGGTTTATGATTCTTTGAAATTTCATAAGGTGAAATTTTATTCTTAGATTTAGGGATTCTATTCAGAACATAGCATACAGTCAATAAAATATCCCCCCACCAATGTTTTGCTGCACCAGAATTTAATAATATGGCAACTACTAGTTCGGTAAAGGTCCTATTTTTCCTTTCTGCTTTACCGTTCATTTCAGGTGAGTAGGGTGCAGTTCTCTCATGTACTATACCATGTTGTTTATAGAAATCCAGAATAAAATTAGATTCATATTCTGTTCCTCTATCACTACGAAGTCTCTTAATTTTTCTATTTGCTTGATTCTCAATCTCAGTTTTGAATGTTTTAAACATGTCAAAAGCATCACTTTTATTTTTCATAAGATATACATATGTGAAATCAGAGCAGTCATCAATAAAAGTGATAAAATAACGATGTCCCTGTCTAGTTAAAGTGCCATCAAGTTCACATATGTCAGAATGAATCAAGTCTAAGGGTTCAAAAACTCTATCAACAGATTTGTGAGGTTTCTTTGTGATTTTAGCTTGTGTACAGAATTCACATTTATCAGATTCAGATTCTGTCATTTTAGGTATCATATCTAGGGTGCTCATGTTACGAATAATTCGATTATTAACATGACATAATCTAGAATGCCAGATATTAAAATCACACAACATGTAAGCAGAAGTAGTCACTTTATTAGATTCAACATTCAGTTTAAACATACCCTCACAAGCATAACTCTTTCCCACAAAAGTTCCCTTATAAGTAAGAGTGTACAAATCAGCCCCAATAACTTGAGTGAAACCAGCCTTATTAAGGAGGAAGCCAGAGACCAGATTCTTTCTTATCTCTGGAGTGTGCATAACATCTTTCAGAATTACAGTTTTTCCAGAGGTGAACTTGAGTTCCACATTTCCAATCCCCGCAACTGTAGTGGTGTGAGAGTCTCCCAACAACACTTTCTGATTTTCAGCAGCCGTGTATGTAGAGAACATGCCACGATCATAGCAGACATGGCGAGAAGCACCAGTGTCTACCCACCAACCCTCTGATCCACCAACAAGGTGAATCTCAGTAACCATAGCCGTAAGAGGCTCCTCAGTCAGGTTAGCCTGCGGTGCAGAGCTTGGCCTGTTCCGACACTTTCGTGCCATATGCCCTGGTTTTCCACAGTTGTAACAAAGAAACAACTGTCCAGAGTCATTCTTTTGGGTTGGTTTCTGCTGTCCTTTTTTGGGTTTCCTTGCGGATTCTCATTCTGTTTGTTGCGCCTGTTCTGATTCTTAAAAGATTTCTGATTTGGTTTCAGAACAGCGGGAGTGGTCTTCTTAGTACTGTTGTTATTCACAATCAGCACCTCTTCTTTCTGGTCCTGCTTGCGTGCCTCCTCCTCAATACGGAGGCGTGTAATCAAGCTTTCTAAGGAAAATTCGTTAGTCTTATGTCGCAAGACATTCTTAAAATCTTTCCAGCCTGGGGGTAATTTGTCAATGATAACAGCAATTTGAAATTGTTCGTCCAAGACCATACCTTCGGAGATGATCTCATGAGCTATTTTCTGCAGCTCATGAGACTGCATCTCTACCGATCTATCATCAGTCATCTGGTACTTTAGATAGCGGCTCACAGCATATTTCTTTGCCCCTGCCTCCTCTGTATCATATTTCTTCTTCAGTGCTTCTCAGATCTCTTTTGCTGTCTTTTTATCTGAGTTATAAGAATCATACAGATCATGGCTCAGTCCGTTCAGAATAAAGTTCTTGCATAGATAATCTTGTTCAGTCCAGGTCTGCAGTTGCTTTGACTGTTCGGTCCATGATGCCATGTTCGCTGCATCAGTCTCAGCAGGTTCATCTGGAAGCTGCGGTTTGTTAGTAGTCGGCGCAGCCACAACCTTTCTGATGGTGAGGAAGAACTCCATCTTCTGACGCCATTGTTTGAAATGCAAGCCTTCAAATCTGAAAGGAGCAGCCGTCACAAGAGGGTTCTGGAAAGCAGAGGGTGGAGCAGAATCGTCTAGGGTTGAATTGGAAGCCATTGTTTCAGTTCGTTTTCAAATTGTTAGGAAACAATGGCTGAGTCGCGGACTAGGTCACTTTTTTGAAGACGAGTCGGCGATCTGAGTCTAATGTCAATATATAGAACGAAATTAGGGTTTGGGTTTACAGATTAGTGGGCCGCTAAAATTTGGGGGATATAATTTTTTTTACCGTTGCAGAAATCTTTTTCCATAAAAACGGTTCGAAAAAGACTAAGTTTTATGGTCCAAAAAATATAAGTGTCTATACCACAAAGCCAAAGCCAAAGCCCAAGGCCGAGCCAAGTCGAGTCGGTCGGTCGCGTGTGTGTGGTGGTCATATGATGCATGGTCTCCCTCCTCACAACAATGCATGTATTGGGAGCCCAAGGCCCCAACATGATTTCTTAGAAACAAGTATAAAAGCTTGCCTCTTCTATATAATCCCATGATGTGGGACTATTCCTATATAGGAGTCATTCTTACACTTATTCAAGATTTTTTAATAATCCACTTAATGTTTGTAAAACATTTCCAACAGTTGTATATAAATCTCTCAGATATTGGAAAATAATTGTATAAAATAAAATATATAAAACCGTACTCTCATTCTTTACCACAAACCGATGTATTTCAGCTCCACCATTAGTCAACTCAATCCACTTAGATTTGAGTATAATATTTCATCATGTGATATTACTACATGCCAATTCTCCCTATGTATGGCTAGGTTTTACATGTTTACTTTCATTTTTGTTAATGTGGTACATGGTTTTTAATTATTTACAAAAAATTTACAGTAGTAGCGACCATTTAATGCTTTGTTCTCGATTTTTAAGAGAATAATTTTTTTATTTATGGAAAAGCAGTCCTCTCTCAGGAGAGGAATTCTCATTGTTTCAGTAAACAAACAAAATAGCATCCATACAAAAGGCTTTTGTTTTTTTACAAAATTGCAATCAATAAGGTGAGAACTGAAAACGACAAACACAGAATATGTTTACAATTTATTGTATTTTCAAAATCAGCTAGTAAATGTGCTACACTAATATAAATAATGTGTAGATATCGTGAAGAGAGCACCGGACATCAAACATACAATGTAGTACGACAAACAACGTATTAAAATAAATCTTAAGAATTATTATTATAAAAGGTTGGGTGAAGCACAAAGTGGTATAACTACATGATATGAGGGAGATGCTAATGCTTGATGAAGTGCAACAGAGGGTAAGACAGTGTGATATACTTCGACTTCAATTGATGCATGTTGAAAGGATTACTGCTAATGCTGCTGGTACATGTAGTTAAGTGTGGTGTTAATGCATGCATGTCAAAGTGGTCGATGGCTCAAATCCATGATGGTAGAGGGGCTGAAGCCTATGCTACCTCCGAGAAGAAAATCTGACCCAGATTAAGGTTGAAAGTGGTCTCAGGTACGAATATATGGCTGTGATCTAATTCAGTTTGTGGTTGTTGGTGACCAGTGATGTGTGCATCAGAAAGAAGAAAAACATGAAAGAAAACTCAGTTTTGTATATGTTTATATGTAAATTAGATTATTATGTTATATGTCATATTTGAGAATATATATGTTTTAGCTCTCTAGTTTGAATGAGCTTAACGGCATCCCTTAAAGTCCCTATAGCTGTCAGAAAATAGTTGTAACTTTCTTTCTCTTTCTGAAATCGCCAAAAAAAAATAAAGATTGATTTCACAATGCTTAACCCCCACTCTTGGAAAAAATTAATACTTACTGTGAACTTATTCTCTACAGAACACTTAAATTCCAATGGTGGTTGCCCAAACCAAAGCACATAAAGGTGACGTCAATAAAATGGATGATCTCCCTTGTAGCCCTTTAGAAGATGTAAATAGTTCAGTTGAAAGTGAGAATTTTTTTACAATGAAGACAAAAATAGCTACTCAAAAAAAATAAAAAAAAATAAAAAAAAATAAAAAAAAAATAAAAAAAAAAAATACAGCAAACAAATTGATGATGAGCAACTTGTGTTTGATTTAATTTGCTCAAATACAGAGATCATTATAAAAATATGATCAGAGAAATGCAGAGAGCTATCTCCACTACTTGGTCATGAAGATAATTGAACAATTTTTCTCTTCAACCGATGTTGTTTCGGTGTCCCCAGCAGGTAGTAGTTACAGAACAATATTTTTTTAAAAGAAGATAAATTTTTGCTTAAGTTGCTAGTACAAAGATTAAGATAAAAGGTTGACTAAAAAATAATAGAGCATCGTCACCTATATTTAGTCATGAAATTGGTTCTGGCACATTGCTGTCTTCCATGGATACTGCGGCAAAACCAGAAAATTTTGCCAAAGAAGTACTGATATTAAGGTTGTTACTACACTGACCACTGTCCATGCCTTGTTGGGGTTTTGTGCGCAGCGGAAATTTTGACAAAACACCCAAAAACAAAATGAATCTTTTTCACCCAATCACTTGAAGATGAATGTGATTGAATAACAAACAACAACACAAAAAAAAAAAAAAAATCGAAAATATGAACACACGATATTCCACCCAACCACCCTCTTTATTGATTCACCAAAATATTGTTTACAACCGATCTCAACTATCGTTAAACAAACACAACTTAAATCAATAACCTTATTGAAAAATAGGTAGAGAATATCTAATAGCTAAACAATTTGAGGAGAAAGATAATGAAGAACAATGACAAATTTTTCCACCACATCATGAAGATATCATGTAGGCCTTTTATAGAGTAACTTGTCACCCAAATTATCCTCATATATCTCAAATATATCATCATATATCTCAAATATATCTATTTGGATAAGCACCAAATAATCCTTGCCTTCATTTTCAAATATCCCACAAAAGTAGCAACAAATATCTCCACCAAAAATGGATCCACATAGAAAATTTGTTGCCTACAATTTTGTGCTTTTCGTGTCACAAATCTCAACACTCCACCTTGATACCAAATCACAACATCTTCTCCACTCAACACTAGCCAACTTAGCTCTCACTTTCAACCTTCTTTTCTCAATTAACATCATAACAAACCCCCACCATCGTCCACTAATGGTGCACCTCCCTCATCCGTGCACCACACCAATAGCGATCTTTAAAAGCGTTTGTAATACCACAAAGACCTCCATCTTGTCTTTGTGAATTTCACAACTCGACATCTGTCTTCCGCTTGACATGATCTCTTCATCTCCGGGAACCCTCGAGTATCATCAACATCTAGACCCTTGTCGATACCATGATCCTCCACCTTAGGACCATCAGCAGTGACCATATTAACCTAGTCCACCTTACTGTGGACTAGGTTCTTCAACCGTCACCCGCCTTCCACTGTTGACCACTGAACCGACCAAACTATATAGGTTTCCCTCCTCCAAAACTCCTCGCATCATCACACGACCACCCTTCTTCACTATCAAAACTCCACCTCGAGTCTCATAAGTGCAACCGCGGCGATCTAACTGACCGATAGATATGAGGTTATGCGAACAAGTGGGTATGTGCCTCACACCGGCAACTTCTCTCTCCACTCCATCATGCATCCGAAACCTAACAGCTCTAACTCCACAAATTGGTAGCTCTACTCCATTGGCCGTCTTTATCATGCCAACACTCTTCTCATACGAAGAAAAACTTTTCATATCTCGACATATGTGAAAACTGGCTCCTGAATCCATCTTCCAAGGCTCCACAACACTAAGTAGGACATCACATGAAGAATTGCCTTTGGTACCTTCAGCAAAGCCTGCCTGTGCCTCATCACTATTATTATCACCTTGCGCCTTCTTCTTCTTCATATCTCGTATATATGAATATCAATCATTGCGCTTGTGGCCTTTCTTACCACAATAATGACAAAAGATAGAACCTTTCTTCTTCCTTGTATCTTTACCTGAGTCCCTTGCTACCATCGCCTCAGTTTGAACCGATTTCAACTCCGACCCTTTTCTCCTTAGCTCCTCATTCAAAAGACTGCTTCGAACCGTTTCCAAAGAGATAGTTTCATTAGCATTGGAATTACTCAATGAAACAACCAAAGTCTCCCAGCTTTCCGAAAGAGAACTCATCAACAAAAGAGCCTGCAACTCATCATCAAAATTGACCTTCATGTTTGCCAATTGATTGATGACATCTTGAAACTCGTTCAAATGCTCTGCAACAGACTTCTCCTCATCCAATCGAAGTTGCACCAACTTTCGAACCAGAAAAGCCTTGCTTGTAGCACTCTTTGACTCATACAGCGATACTAATTTGTCCCACAACGCCTTTGCGGATTCACAACTAGCCACATGGTGGAACACAGAATCATCCAAATATTGGCGAATCAACGCAATCGCTTTTTTGTCCATTTTCTTCCACTTTCCCTCATCCATATTCAAGGGCTTCTCCCCATTTCCATCAATGGGATCATGCAAATCATTGAGATATAGAACGTCCTCCATCTTCGGCTTCCATATACCCCAATTCCTCCCATTCAAAATAGCCATCTTCGACAACGTCATCATCTCCGACATCAAAAAATCAATTATTTTTTTCAAACAAAAAATCAATTTTTTTTTTTAATCCAACAAACACTCCAAGCTATGCGGTGATCTGAGCTCCGATACCAACTGTTGGGGTTTTGTGCGCAGCGGAAGTTTTGACAAAACACCCAAAAACAAAATGAATATTTTTCACCCAATCACTTGAAGATGAATGTGATTGAATAACAAACAACAACAAAAAAAAAAATATTTCGGAAATATGAACACACGATATTCCACCCAACCACCCTCTTTATTGATTCACCAAAATATTGTTTACAACCGATCTCAACTATCGTTAAACAAACACAACTTGAATCAATAACCTTATTGAGAAATAGGTAGAGAATATCTAATGGCTAAACAATTTGAGGAGAAGGATAATGAAGAACAATGACAAATTTTTCCACCACATAATGAAGATATCATGTAGGCCTTTTATAGAGTAACTTTTCACCCAAATTATCCTCATATATCTCAAGTATATCCTCATATATCTCAAATATATCTATTTGGATAAGCACCAAATAATCCTTGCCTTCATTTTCAAATATCCCACAAAAGTAGCAACAAATATCTCCACCAAAAATGGATCCACATAGAAAATTTTTTGCCTACAATTTTATGATTTGTGTATCACAAATCTCAACAGCCTACTCGTTACTTCTCGAAATGCATATTGTAAGGATGACACTTGATAGGTTCTCCATTGATTATACAGCTGTTAAAGTTCTTTTAATTTGTATCATACAGATCATACATATCAAAAAGCTGGAGTAATTTTAAACCAAATTCAGTGTACAGCAAAGAACACATATGTCTGCTCCAGGTATAAAATAAGTATATTAAATCTTGTGCATTGTAGATCACATTTAAATAATGACAGAATAATCTATTGATTAAATAGGTATTTCTACATTCATGCCACTTCATCTTTAGTCATAAAAGGATGTGTAAAGAAACCCTGGAATCTTGAATTAGTAACATCATTAGAACCTTAAGAGAATCTAACAAAACATGTGCATTATCCAAATGAGCTTTTTGTGACACTAGCAATTTGTTGTAATTCTTCAAAGTTCAAACAATTCTTTCCTCGCCATGCTTTTTCTACTTCTAAGTTTCTGTATGCATGAACCTTTACTAACTAAGGATAAAAATATCAAGTACTAATTATCCTAGATGTTTTTGTAGAAAATTTTGAAGATGCTAAAGCATGATTGTTAGGATATGGCAAGCTTGAAGTGAAAAATCCAAGGCTAATATTGATCCATTATGAACTCCTAAAACATAAGACACGCAATCAAAAATGGAGATTTTAACCAGGAAGTAAATTGCATTTTGTACATGGTTGAGTGATACAGAAGCTGAATGTCAATTGGTTTATGTCTTTAAGCATGTTGGTTCTCCTTTATGTGCACCGTGCGCACATCCTTTCGTGCGCACTCGTGCTCTCTCCCTCTTATCTAAGGCTGCTCCTAATCATACTCTTGCTCCAGTGGATCAGGATTTAGGATACGGCGTCCGTGCTTTTTCTTGTCCTTGATCTTCTGCTATTGTCTTGGGTGAAGTCAGCTTGCTCTTGTTTTGGATTATTTTATGAGTGCTCCTCGACAGTCATTGTTCAACCCAAGGCCACTTCTCTTCCTCCGATTTCCCAGGCCGTTCTTCATGCACGTATTTATCCAAGAAATACTCCTCATGCACTTGCTCAACCGGCCAGATGCTCAGTCTTGTGTGGTCCATCCTCATGTTCATGTTATTCTGTTTACCTTCCCTGATCGGGCCATTGACTTCATTGCAGCTGTCTATCTAGTCCATTTCCAGGTTGTCATTTCACCATTTCCAGGTTGTGCCTGTAACTGAACTGTTGCTAACATCATGTAAAGATCGGCAATCATTTCAAAAACTAACATCAATACTACAACGATAATTGAATAGACTTAATTCCCTTGATCAACGTACAATTTTAAGCCTCAAAAGGAAATCTTGATGTTACAGAATTTTCCCGTTTGTAGAGCAATCTAACTAAACAGATTTAGAACACATGTATTATACATTCATGTTAAAACATGCATAGAAGAAAATATCTTCCCGTATAAACTAAGCTATTGTTGTTGTAAGTTAGCGGTCTCTTAAAGATACCTAATATACTGGCAACTAAACTTCTGAGTAGGCACATATAATCCTTCATCATTACCACCTCATAAAATACTTTATTTCTGAAAGGGTATCAGCAAAAGAATATACATTTGTTACAACTATACACAACTGAGAAAATCAATAGAAGTAAAAATTCAGGCTCATTTGTGGAAGGTTATAGGTAATCTACCAAATTCAAAATTTTAGCAAGACATAACGTAGAACCAAGATTAATGTTATGGTCAATCAAAATAGTAACTGGAAATGCTTGCATACTTTTTTTTTTACCTGCTGTAATTTACAGAATGTAAAAAAGAAGAAGGAAAGGAGGTGATCAAGTTAGAGAAGAAAACAAATTTACTTTTTATGTTTTTCAAAATCGCGTACTTAACAGATTTTAATTACACGATTAAAGGAAAAACATGCGTGCATTGGGGGAGTTCAAGATATTATAGGTTCTGATTTTTTGTGTTGAAATAACTTAATGGGTTGATAAATTCAGTTTGCAGAGTTGACAGTATGTTATTTAAAAAAAAAAGGGCAAATGATGTATTTCAAAAGGAAGCCTTCAAGATGGAAAGTTCAGTATTATATTTCAAAAATGAGGCTCAAAATTGATAATACGCAAATGGAAGTACTCATTTAAACACTGATGATATGCATGTTATATGTTTACCAACATAACTGCATATTTTATGCAGTTTTCTTGTGTTTTTAAGGAAGAAACCATAACAATAAAATTTCTATTGTCGTTGATTTTATAAAACCAGAAACACTAAGTTTTATAAACCAAAAATCCACATAAAAATGTTTTATTACTAGTGGTATTGAACTCATATCTAATCTTAGAGTATATATTCCTAGAAGGTCTTGTTACTCTCAACCTATTGTCCCAAATTAGGTATATTCATTTTCACATAAATGATATATCAATTATAATGTTATAAAAGATCCTTGTCAGTTAGTACAAAAAAATTCATGGTAAAGGACCAAAGGTCCCAACTACAGGTGATTATTGTGCTCCTTTATAAATTCGTACGTTAAAGAGTTTACTCATATAGTCCATGTAAAAGAAAATACCCATCAATTCATTTCTTCTTCTATAGTTCACACAATTAGGTTCCACAAATATAATGCAAAGTTAATCATCCTTATTTCATTGGAGTCTCCCACCTATAAAAGGTGTGCCTCACGAAATTTAAAACATAAACTCATAGCATATTAAACTGGGAAATAATTTGTATTAAGTGGCAACTATTCTATATAAAATTACCTAACAGATCCGACTTATTGACATTTTATCAGTTGTTCAGATGGAAAATTAAAAGAAAAGAACAGTCACATGGGACCTGAAATCATTAACAAAACCATGCATGTTCAGATCAAACTGTCCGAATGTCCTATCCACTGGAACGGTCACTATTGCATTATTCTTGTTTCTGGTTTATCTAATCCAGTATATATGAAATGTTACTGTTCTTATGAATGGTGTAGGACAACCCGGAATGGTGCTGGAACAAACAGTACATTGATATAGCATGGCATCAAATAATCGTAAGGGAAACTGTAGATGGGTTTCTAAAAATAGAATGATTTGTGATTTAAATAATATGAAATGATATCCAATAAAGAACGTATTTTTCAATATGTTGAATGAAGCAAATCCAGTGACAAATTAGTAGCAAAATAAAAAAAACAACCCGATCAAAGTAGAAAAAATAAGTAAGTAATTTAATGGATGAAAAGCAGAGGAAATCACCATGGCGAAAAGCAGAAGATGCGATTTTCCGGTTTAAGAAGGCTGAAACTGCCTGCGGAGAAGAAGGAAGTTATAAGGAAGAAGAAGACATAAAGAAAGAAAAATAAGAATGCACAGAAAATAAACTTCATGTATTTCATCCTTTCTTTACATTTCTTATATAAGCATCCACTCTAACATCCTTTGTGCCTGGCAATCTAGATTTATCTATATAACAACCTTTAGGCGGGAATTCTTTTAAGAAATAAAAAAATACCATAGTTTTGGAGGGATACATTTTATGGTTGAGCTTGCATGTGACTTTCTGTTTTTGATTACTCCCTATATCTCTGTGGTATCTTAATTTCCCTCTTTGGACATGCTTTTACTAAAGTAGTGGCTGTATCATCACCCTTCCCTTCAAGACTGACCTTGTCCTCAAGGTTATGAATAATTTCTGCAGCTGGTAGTGTTTGCTGAAGAGGCATTGTGGGTGCAGGGCATGGCTTTAACTTTGAGATATGAAATACAGGATGAATTCGAGAAGCCTGTGGTAATAATAACTTGTAGGCAACAGCTCTAATTCGTTCAAGTATCTGAAATGGCCCAAAGTATTTTTTTTGCAAGTTTGTGGTGGTTACTGCGAAGAGATGACTGGCGATATGGTTGAAGCTTGATGAATACCTATGAGCCAACTTCAAGTTCCTTATCCATGCGGTGCTGGTCTGCTTGAGTTTTCATACGAGCTTGAGCTTTTTGCAAATTCTGTTTAATCATCTGGAGTAATTCATCTCTGTTTGACATCCACTCAGTCAACTCTGGTATTTCCGAGGAAGAGGTGATGTAGCTAGCAATGGAAGATGGTTGTCGTCCATACACAGCTTGGAACGGTGTCATACCAATCGCAGAATGTTTTGTGGTGTTATACCACCACTCGGCCCAAGGCAAGCATAGGTTCCATTTGTGTGGAACATCACCAGTGATTGCACGCAGATAATTTTCAAGACATCGATTAAGAACTTTGGATTGACCATCCGTTTGTGGGTGGTATGCACTACTCATTTTTAGTTTGGTGCCATGTAATCGGAACAACTCTTGCCAAAATTGTCTTGTGAACAATGGGTCTCTATCGGAAACAATTGATCGAGGAAATCCATGTAGACGGACGTACTCTTGAATAAACTGGGAAGCTAACATCGATGCCGAAGTAGATGAGGGTAATGCACAAAAGTGCGCATACTTCGAAAGTCTATCGATAATAACCCAAATTACAGTTTTTCCATTGGAAGTTGGGAGATGCGTAATAAAATCCATGGCGATATCTGACCAAATCTGATCAGGAGTTGGCAGGGGTTGTAGAAGTCCTTTGTATGGTGTGTGTTTCGCTTTGGTTTGAAGGCACGGTATGCATTGCTTGATAAATTGGTGAACTGAGAAGGCTAATTTTGGTCAATAATAATTGCTGGCAACCCTAGCTACAGTTGCCTTGATTCCTGAATGTCCGCCACTTTGTGAGGAATGACATTCACCGATAATTTTGCTTTGTAGATCAGTGTTATCAGGTACATAAACACTGGTATCATAAAATAACAACCCATTCCTCAAATGAAACTTCGGATCAGAACAGGTACCTGAACCAATTTTTGTAATGATTGCTTGCGCCCTCGGATTATCTTCCAAAGCTTTAATGATGTCATAGATGAAAGAAAAAGTTGGAGTAGAAATTGCTTCCATTGTTGCTTGCGACGAGAATCTGGAGAGCGCATCCGCGACTAGATTCTGTTTCCCTGGCTTGTAATGTATAGTGAAGTCGAAACCGAACAATTTTGTCAACCAACGTTGCTGCTCTGGTGTTTGAATTGACTGCGACGCCATCTCTCGAAGACTTTGGTGGTCTGTGTAGATCTGGAACTGTCTCCCCAGCAAATAGTGCCTCCATTTCTTAACTGCAGAAGTAACAGCAAACATTTCGCGTGAATAAGCAGATGATTTCTGTAAGTGAATAGGAAGTTTAAGAGAGAAGAAAGAAATCGGATGTTCCTGTTGAGCTAGAACCGCTCCAATAGCCATAGCGGACGCATCAGTTGTAATGGTGAATGGTTGAGAAAAATTAGGTAAGGCTAAGATTGGGGTTTTTGTAACTGCGGTTTTGAGGAAGAGGAAGGCTTGTTGGGCTGAAGTGGTCCAGTTGAAATTATTTTTCTTGAGAAGGTCAGTAAGTGGGCTTGTTATGTGGGCATAGTGCTTTATAAATCTTCAGTAGTAGCTTGTGAGGCCCAAAAACCCACGTAATGCCATAACCGATTGTGGAGTGGGCCAATTGAGCATTGTGTCTATTTTCGAAGGATCTACACTTACTCCTTCACACGATATGATATGGCCCAAATACGAAGTTGTTTTGTCCCAAAATTACACTTATCTTGATTTGCAAAAAATTGATGATCATTTAGAGTGCTCAATGTGGTGTGTAGATGGGATAAATGTTCGAACCAAGAACGACTATAAACCAATATGTCGTCGAAGAATACGAGTATAAATTTGCGTAAATAGGGACGAAAAATGGTGTTCATGGTAGCTTGAAAAGTTGACGGTGCATTTGTTAAGCCAAATGGCATTACTAAGAACTCATAGTGACCTTCGTGAGTACGAAATGTTGTTTTGGAAATATCGGATGGATGAACTCGTATTTGAAAATAACCACTTCGTAAATCCAGTTTGGAGAAGAAATTAGCACCATAAAGCTCGTCTAATAATTCATCCACAGTTGGTATAGGAAAACGATCTTTGATGGTGATTGTATTGAGTGCTCTATAGTCAACACAAAATCTCCACGAGCCATCTTTTTTTTTTTTACTAAAAGGACTGGAGATGAAAATGGGCTAGTAGATGGTTGGATGATTTTGGAGTGGAGCATTTCTTGGACTTGACGTTCGATTTCACTTTTTTTGGAAGTAGGGGTATCGATATGGTTTGGTGTTAATGGGGCTGGAGTTCGGGACGAGGTTTATGTGATGGTTGATTTGTCGTATGGGTGGAATAGTAGTGGGTTTTTGAAATAAGTGATCAAAAGTGGTTAACAAATTTTGGAGAAGTGGATCGATAATGGGTTGGGTATGCTTGTCTTATTCGGTTTGAATGGGTTGTACGTGTAGGTACAAGAAATTTGAAATAGAAGAATTAACTTCCATTCGTTTGAGTTGCTGAATTGAAATAAGGGAGGGGTTATTGGACGGCCCAAGCCCATTGAGGCAGATAATTTTATTATGTAGTGTGAAGCCCATAGTTAGCCTTCTGTGATCCGTCGTGACTGGCCCTAATTGTTCCAACCATTGAATACCACAAACCGCGTCAGATCCCACTATCTCTAACAAATGAAAATCGATAATAAACTCATGTCCCTGGATCAACACTTCCACTTTCGAACAATATCCTTCACTCTTCAGTTTTTCTCCATTACCCACGGTTATGACAAAAGAATCATTTGTAGAGATTTTCAAGCCTAAATATCTTGCGGTCTTCGGGTGAATATAGTTGTGGGTAGATCCAGTATCCACTAGGATAGAGATCGGATTTCGTTTATGATGGCTGGTAATCGTAAGGCTCGTGGATGAGATGATCCTGTAAGGGCTTGAAACGAAATTTCTTGTGGAGTGTCAGTGATTGGTTCTGATTCTGAAGGGAAGTCGGTGGTAGCTGATGGTGTTTCAAGTGGCTGGGAATCATCGATTTGTGGATCTGGAAGTATCATAAGGATGTGAGTGGGTTTGCAACAATGACCGAATTGGTACTTTTCATCGCAATTGAAGCATAATCCCTGCTGTTTCCTGATGTTCATTTCTGCTTGGGATAATTTTTTTATGGGTATTGAAGTGGTGGGTGTTGGTATGGAAGGTGTTTGAGGATTTGTCTATGTGGTGTTTTGTGGATTTTGTTTGCTGAATAAGGGATTGTTTTTGAGATATGGGTATTTATGCTGGTCAGAGAGTTTACGCTCGATTAATTTTGCATTATCGAGGGAATCACATAGTGTGTTTGGCTTGAGTAATAAAAGTTCATTCTAGATGTGAGGTTTCAGTCCCGAAATAAAACATTGAAGGATGGAATCTGGGCTCAAGGTGGTAATACGATTACAAAGAGTTTCAAATGTACCTTGATAATTTTCGACTGTTCTAAGTTGCTTCAATTTGAAGAGTGTCGCTTGTGGATTCAAAAAAGTTGGTGGTCCAAATCGTTTCTCTACTGCTTTTGACAACGCTGGCCAGGAACTGATTTGTTTATTGCGATGCATCCACTGAAACCATGTGAGAGCTTGGCCTTGCATATGGAAACTGGCCAATTCGACACGTTTATCTTCAGGTGTCGCATAATAAGCGAAATATCTGTCTGCTTGGAAAATCCAATCATGTGGATTAGAGCCATCAAATGTGATAAGAGTGATTTTCGGGTTTCGATGTTGATTTGGGGTGGATAGCAAGGGGGGTTGTCGGTTGGGCATGGGTGGGTTGGCTGAAGTGGTTGTGATTGAATTTGGAGATGAAGGAGTGATGTTGTCGATCTTATGAGTTAGATCTGTGATAGTTTGTGCAAGGGTGTGTAAGGCTGATTTGATATCGGTAATGTCAGCATTTTGTGATTCAAGGAGGGTACTATGGCTGTTTTGTGCGTTCTGGATGGAGTTTTGTTTGTCTTGGATCGAAGTAATGATATTTTGGTGGGTGGCTAGCTGATTTAATGCTTCGTCGATCTTTGTCATGGTGATGGGTGTGGATTTGGATTAGACGGAAGAGAAGAAGGAGGTGAGAATCGAGAATGAAAGCACCAAATATGATACGCCTAGCTATGGCATGGAGCAGTATTGCACAGCAAGGAGGAAGTTGTAAGGAAGAAGAAGACATAAAGAAAGAAAAATAAGAATGCACAGAAAATAAACTTCATGTATTTCATCCTTTCTGTACATTTCTTATATAAGCATCCATTCTAACATCCTTTGTGTCTACGTGGCAATCTAGATTTATCTATATAACAACCTTTAGGCGGGAATTCTTTTAAGAAATAAAGAAAATACCATAGTTTTGGCGGGATACATTTTATGGTTGAGCTTGCATGTGACTTTCTGTTTTTTTGATTACTCCCTATATCTCTCTGGTATCTTAATTTCCCTCTTTGGACGTGCTTTTACTAAAGTAGTGGCTGTATCAGTTGCATCCACAGAAGATCTAGGATTCAGTTAAAGCTAGGGATCGGTAGGTTATTCGACAGAGAATCAGGTTACTGGTTAGAAAATACGGTAGAAATGAACTAAAGTGGATAGAGAAAGGAAAAGTAATTTTGGTAAAAACAAACCATCTTAGGAATCTGAAATTCGAAGAAGAACGATGTTGTTAACCTAGTAGGACACGTGTTGTAAAACTAAAGGTATGTTTGGTTTACGTTTTTTAGTTTGGCCTTACACTCCAAATATTGTTAAGGGGTTGTTAAGGTGAGTACCAATAAGAAAAGTAGCCCCTTAACAAATAAAGATAATTTTACCTTATTACCCATTTAGCATCTTAACAAATAAATGTAATTTTACCTTAATAAATATTGCAAGAGCCATAGTTTTTTTTTTCGATTCGCATATATCGATTTTTTAAATCCTAAAAGATAAGTGTTTTCGGAGGAATAGGATCGAAGTAATTTTTTTCTTTTTGTCGACATAAATATGCTGGAATTTTATAATTAAGGAGGCAGTGCACCGAAATGATTATTAATTTTTGACATGTCACTATCGAATACATACATTATTGATTACGTGTTGCATTTGGTGCAGTGGTGACGAATTGCTTATTTTAATTTGGTTTTCCTTGTCGAATAAGTTTTTTTAAATCTAATTTGAAGGCGCAATCCGTGAATATTGAGTAGTGTGAAATAATATGTTTGTGTAGCCCCTTAACACTTTTTCAAAGAGTGGAGTGTTTTTAAAAAGTGACCCCCATTAACAATAGTTGAAGTGTCAATAACAATACCCTTTAGTTTTTATTTTTTGCTCATAGTAAAATACGAACGATACATGTATAACGTCGAAAACGATCGTATTAGAAAACAAAGTTGACACACAAAATAGAAAACAACTTTTATTTGTTTTTCTTATTTTGAGACTTAACAAAAGAAAACGTGATAATATCATTCCGTTGTCTCTCGCTCTTTTCCGTGGTCCCCTCCATCACCCTTTCACTCCCTCCATTATCTCTTAACTTTTCTTATGTTTTGCTATCAATATTGAAAACTCAAAATATATTTTAAACCAAACACTACCTAAAGTTCTGGTTTCTCCTTTCCAGTATAATATATATATATATATATATATATATATATATATAGGGGGACGGCTATATGAACACGAGATTAGATACAAATCAGGAGACACAAAACCTTGACCATCGGATCGTTTTATCCTTACATGGAAAGGTGGAATTCAGGGGGCAATCCAACGTGGAGATCACGGCATTTGTGTCCAAATAGACTTTCCGTATATATATATATATATATATATATATATATATATATATATATATATATATACACATATATGTATATGTATTTCTAATCCATTTCCTTTTTACTCATTCCTGTTTTATAAAGCTCTACTGCCAAACCCACTAATCCCAATACTAACATTTTAGACACTAACATATGTGATCCATCTTTTTCCATTACAAAGCATATTGTACACTTTTCACCCAAACCACCTAAGGGTCTCTTATTCTCACGTTTTCATAACCATTCCTTTAGTGTACATAACTGATATCTCAATTCTTTCCATATGCAACCCTTTCTATTTAGTGGGTTCTTTTATGGATCTAGGTGTGTGTGTATATATAATATATTTATATTTTCAAAAATACAAATACGTTCACCCACTATCTATACAGAAATCCTAAAACTAAGCTTTGATACCAGATGTAACAACCCAAATTTTGACAGACCGATTTTTTTCAAAAAACTTTAACAGCCAAGATCTTTGGCCGTTCAAATCGACAACGATTCTCAATGTCGACTTAAATAATAAAAAATACAGATAGTTATTGGAAAATATAAGAAAAGAAGAAAGAAGAAAACAAATACAGAATCTCGCAGCAGAAGGACAAAATGTAATAAATAAATAGCAGTTCATGGAAGCTGTTAAAAACATACATTGGATTATACACTTACAATGATTATCAGAGTTAACTGTTATACAACATACCAATATTTGCAGCAGAATAATAATAATATTACGACTGTCAAGCTCCATATTCATCTTCGTAACAGTGTCTTCAACAACTGAAAACTCAAGCTGACCAGAGCAATGAAAAGACAAAAACACTCGGATCAGAACTAAAATATTCTCGTATTAGCTAAATCAAATTCATGTGATAATATGAATGCCACAATTTAAGAGATGTTACGGGAATTTCCATCTCCTAAGGATCCGTTAAACTAGATACTATACAATACAATACGCTATTATAATAGTGTCTATGGTCAAATATAAAATATTAAAATAGTGTAAGCGGGATTACATTTTTACCCTTACATTGTTTATACATTATCGTAAACATTGCATATAAAACACCAGTAAGGTCGGTGGAAAGGGATGTGCCGCCATACGACAATGCTAAATCAAAATCGTAGGGGGTCGATCAGGATAATATGACAAGGCACACGAGGAATGCTCAGAGTAGGAATATACTAGTTGCATGCCCGAACTAGTAGTAACTCATAGTTGTGGCTACCGCCCACCTGGAACAACACTCCCAAATCACGGATGCGCATCAAATCAAATCAATCAAACCGAGAGACTATATTACTAAAGGAAGAAGTATTGCCGATGGAGGTAGCTAACACCACTTGGTCATGGTATAGCCCTGTTTTCGTCATTTTAATTATGACCCGAAAGTCAAGGACACTCATCATCATTCTCTTACTTCATTCCAGTAGCGTTCGCCAAACCAACCTACTTCATTCTGGATTCTTCACCACGTGCACAGTTATTAAAGTGTTTTTCGGTATTGGCAGAGAGTATGACAATATCTGATCCCGGTCTCTTTAACAACCCAACGTTTACATTTTTCACACCGGTTAGTTCTTTTACATTTCAAAGAGGTTCATACTTCATATCAAAATATAATATTTTCTTAAAAATTATTTCATTATTCAAGCTAGAATATTATTCATATTAAAATCTCCACTTAAACCAAACTTAGAACTTTGAAACAATTCCAATCTTAAAATAATTTGAATATTTAAATATAGTTGAAAAGTATAATAAAATAGTTATATATATATATAATTTTGAAAATGTTTGAAAATAAATAGTTTATATATAAAATAGAATTATCAAAATTTAATGAAATGTATAGTTAAAATAATAAAGTAGTTTATAAAATAAATAGTTGATTATTAAAACAGTTTATTAAAGATAATTAATATATATACATATAAGTTAAAAATAGTTATAAAGTAAAATAGTTTGTAAAGTAAATAATTAACTACTAAAATACTATATAAAAATGGTTTAAAATAATATATTTGGAATTCAAGTCATTTCTTCTAAATTTCAATTAAACTTGAAGTCGTATTTCAAATTTCAATCAAACCATTTCAACTTCGATATCTCGATTCGATTCATCATTCAATACAAATTTCAGTTCAATTCAAACAATTCAGTTCAAATATTTGAAGCTTCAATTATAATTCTCACTTTGAATACAATTTATAAAATATCGAGTTCCCAATTCGAACGTCATTAAGAAAATCAATTTAAATTTCAGTAAATTTCAAACATGGATAATAAACCCAATCCAATATGGATTTCATTTTTAACTTTAGTTTACAATAGCAATAATTTCCTTAGCCAAATAATTCAAAATCCAAAATTTCAATACAAAGGAAAATCAATTTATAAAACACCGTCTATATCGTCTTTAAAACAATATTTCAAGATTCATGATTAAAACAAATTTTATTTGACCAACCAGTGTCCGTATATAAATTTTCTGTCCTATGGCCAAGTATACTTAAAATTTAATTTTAGTATTTTGGGGATAAGATATATATCATTTCAATCCAGATCAGGGACATAGGTATTTATCATTTCAACCTATGTTCTTAATTCATTTTAATGATTAATCCCGGGTTTATTCGATGTCTGTAACATCTAGGGTAACTGATTGGGATTAATCAACATAAACAATGGTCTTATCAAAATCAAGGTGAATAACGGATAAATTCACACAACAAACATCAATATGTCAAATATATCAAGTTCAAACAAATCATCACATCAATACATACAAACAATCCAATATCATATAAATTTACTAATTATCTGATGTCAGGTTTTAAACAGTAAATAAATGTCGAATTTTAACTTAACTATAAAATAAAATCTAACAACCAAATTTAAACTACACTATTGATGCAAATTAACATAAACATGTAATTTAAACTACCAAACATTAATCAATACAATCATATCATGACATGATACTAATGTAACTAATATTAGAATACTTAAATTAGGTGTGAGTGGGTTTAATCACTCACCTTTGGTACTGAACGCGTTTTAAAATCCAAAATAGGCCCAAATTTTAACTGTCTCGGAAACTGTCCAAACCAGTGCCATTGTGAAGCGCTCGTCGATACGATTCCAACGTAACAAACCGCGTGTCAATTGGAGATCGTATGAAAGAATATGCGAGATAATATGATTGGAATTAAATAAAAATAAACGAAAAATGGCACAGAAATGAAAAAAACTTGTCATGTCACTTGTACCTTTAGCCTCTCCTACGCATGTAAAAGCCATGAAATGAACCCATCAGCCCCTAAACTTTGACCGACCATAACTCCTTGCTACGATATCCATTTGACGTAAGACCACAGCCAAATCGAAGCCCTCGACGAGCAGCACCTTCCCTCCAAATCTCGTGCACCCCGGCCTCATGTGGAGCATGCACGCCGCCTGCAAAGTCGCAAATTCCCGGAGCTTCCGACTATAAATCGACACGAGACCACTTGCATTAGCCTCGTATGAAGATTGTTTACAACTTCTCTTTAGGTTCCATTGCCAATCGACGCATGAATCAAAAACCCCCAAACAAAACCCTAATTTCACATTTTTCAAGCTTTGACCTCGATTTCCCATTGATCCGAGCGCCATTTAAGAAAACAGACACTTTTCATCAGTTCGTATCGTCGAGACCTTTCCAATAATATATAATTTGATATAGTTTGAGACATTTGAATTTTGACGATGTTTCAGATCTATAATCGTCATCAAACAGAAGTTAGAGTTGAATTCCTGGATTAGGGCTAAGAAAATGAAATAGTGGCTACTGCTAGGTCTGATAATGATAATTTATAGTGTTCATCGAATGAGTTTAGATGCATATGCCCGGTAGGCCCAAAATAGACCGTTTATCGTCAAAACGGTCATATTTTGCGTATTCATAATTCCGATTAGAAAACCAACAATCTATATACTGAAAATAATGTTTTCAATGTTTTTTGAATTGATTGGATCGGGTCTCGAGTCCTAATTCCATCGTATTC
Organism: Allium sativum; assembly: GCA_030737875.1. NCBI lineage: Eukaryota > Viridiplantae > Streptophyta > Magnoliopsida > Asparagales > Amaryllidaceae > Allium > Allium sativum. Next base: position 706,270,410 of record CM060924.1, on the reverse strand, counting down.
AAAAGTTACCGTTCAAAATCAGTTCATTAATATATTAAAATATTCATTTTTCGTTTATGCACCTTTAAATTAAATTCAAAGGTGTATAAATTTATCCAAATCAAACAAACATAATTCATATAAACTTATAATTTTTACTTTCGTTTACCGTGAATTCAATTTTCATTATTTACTAAATTCAAATTTTATTAAATTATTAATTTCACCAATCAATTTCATTAAAATATATTATTATTAAATTCCAACTTTCACCGTCAATCAATATAAATAAATCACAAATTTATCTACAACCAATACATTTTACAATTATCAAAATAAGTTAAATTAATTACTTAAACAATTTATTTAAGTTTCCACTATACATTAATGCAATTTCAATATTTAAAGTTTAATTATAATTTATTGACTTAATTAAATCCAAATAATTCAATATAAATTTTAAATTCCGTTATAAATATATTATCAAACACTATCATTATCATATATAGCCATTGAAAATAAATTCTCAAATAATCAGGTTAAGTTCATATTTCAACAATCTATGACATAAAAGATTAATTTTTATATTTAAACCAACATTGTTCAAAATCACATTAAATTTAATATTTTAAATTGTCGCAAAATCTCGGGATGTTACAAAAATCTAATTTATAAAAGCTCGAGTTGGCATGTCTGGTATCCTCTAGAAAAGACAGAGATGATAAATATATCAGATCTTGATGAAACATCTCATAGTACAATGGATAAAATATAGCCTTACCGAAATAATAACATTGTCTATCAACTGTCCGAAGGCTACTAAATCTCTGTCATAAACCTAACCTGTGAGTATGTTATGAGGAGGTGGTCAGAGCACATAGTTCTGTTGACTGGACAAATTATACATTTTGAAATAACCCTATATATACGTTTAGTTATGTTTTCTTATTTATTAGGTTATTTTGGATTAATAGCACTCAAGTCTCTACACTCACACCGTACCCATCTACTCTCCGGTAGATTAACCTAATATAGTATACATATAATTATACCCACATCTCAAGGTACTCCCCATAGTACCCTCCTCGTACGGTCTCCACCGTCATGTCACAGAAGTGTATGCAACATACATCCTATACCAAACTACGTACTAAAGTCCAAATTTATGAAACGTAATCGCACAGAACCATCATCGTTATGCCACATAAGCGTGCAGATCATTGTATCAAAACTCCTCGGTCGAATCAAGTCTCAATATGAAGTAATGCCCTACTATCTACGATACACCACCCGGTGCGTGTATCTAGACCCTCACATGAACGTACTGTCTACTGTGCTCCGAGTCACGTAATAGGGCTACATCCACTGCACGAAACTAGGTCGTGAGCTTTCCATATCTGTAAAGGCCCTCCTCATTAGGCCTGTAGTACATATATCCAGAGTATAATATGTATTTTCATGATGGTTATAGCCCCATCCTTAACTAATGAAAGATTACATCAAGAGCTAAGTGACGTGCCCCTATCATATAATCTAGCATTTAAATTGGTGCGTCCCATAACCAACATCTCAAAAGTGAAAGATCGATGGTCTCTAGGTTTATCTCTAGTCTTTCCATATCACACTAACAGCCAATGACAGGTACCCGATGGTTACTATCCTGTATTGGTCCTGACCTGCCTCTCCGAGGCAAGTCGCTGAATCTCCCAACACCATCTGCCATAGCCTTTTGACTGACGAACTACAGTTGTAGTTAAGGTATACTCACAGGGTTACCAAACATCTACGAGTACAACCCTAGCATGCACCAAACAAAGGACCACCACGTATTACCCTACCACGTCTCTCGGAAGCCGTGTGCCTACCTCCAGTCCCTCAAAGCAATCAGATAGAATATCAAGCAGAATAATCAGATGGACGTGCTCCTCTCGTGTCTCCAGACATCACGATGATCTACCCTGTTGCGTTGTTCACCTTCGTACATGCGGACTGGTCCAACGCAAACGTGTTATTAGACCCTATGTCTAATCTTTTAATCATGTGCTTACTTTATCTTATCAGATTTCTAATTAACTTGATTATCCACATATTCACTTTTATCCAAGTTACTAGGTTTTCCCTGAGCCCCTTATATATCATTAGAACAGACCCCTTTCAAGATTAACTTATTTATTAGACAAGTTTAACTTAATCATGTTTTAAGTTCATTAATAAGCCTAGTGACATAACATGTTATTTCTTAGATTGTAATTAACGGAAAGTAATCTACAACCTTCTATCTCCGGATTGTAATTAACGGAAGTAATCTACAACCCCTTTTATTCCGCTTATTAATCCAGTGTTTTAACTAATTCCGTTTAAGTTCAGTAATAAGCCCAATGTTGTAACATGTTATTCCTCGTATTTTAATTAACGAAAGTAATCTACAACCCCTTTTTATTACCATGTCATTACTATCCAATTACATGTTTACAAGTTCAATAACATGTTTCTCTTAATGTATAATTAAGTACATCCTTCCCTAGTCCTTGTGTTTTCATATGACAGTCTACTTAATATATAATTAAGTACAACTTATTTAATTTCATAAGTCTACTTTATTATTTCTTATTTAATCATAACCTTGTCTTACATTGTCATTAACACTTGTTGTTGTTTACTTATTAACATAGTTGTATGAACTAAGGTTTATTAACAAGTTCTCTTTTTCATTTATTATAACCCATATTATAATTCCACTTGTCCCTAGTACAAGCCTACCTATTATACTACATTCTCATTCATATAATTAATTATAATAGGTTATATTCTCCGTTATTCACATTTTTCGTTGGTTCTTTAACATTAACTAAACTTTTACTATTGTAACAACTATTTATTTGCCATCTTGTATATTCTTATTATTTCAGGATAATATTTCACATGCCTTAATAGAAAGATATAAAGATCCATTTCCATAACGCACCTCAATCAAGATCCGTAGTTGCAAGCTATCTCTTTTATTTTCATCACGGAATACGTATATCTTTTTATTTGATTAGTGTGAAGTATGGTAAAAGAACCCCTATTTCACACTAATCCCTTTTTTCCTTTCTTTTCTTACGATTACGTTCTTAGTAATTTTACCGTTATGGAAATGTATGAATTTTCTTAAATCCATCTAACCCAGTCTACTACTAATTTCCCCCTTTTTATTTCCTGAGTTGGATGTTATTTGTCATTTCCAAATCACTGTAAATTTTCCATACAAGTTAGGAACATCTATTCTTTTTCCATTATTCCCAATTTCACTGTGATTTGATTTACAATATATCCAGTTTATCATTAAACAACATTTTCAGTAATATATTCATGTTTATTGTAAATTCCATAATCTTAGTATTACAGTAATTCTTAATCGAAACAGAAGATTAATAGAATAGATTTGTACAACCTATTCTAAACATATTTGAAATCATAATTTACAGTTATTTAACATGTTAAGACTAATGGGGAACATAAACGGTAAATATACCATTACCCAAAATGTATAATTCTAAATCCACTCAACTGACAGCTTTCCAATCCTTGAATCTGATTCAGATCTACGATTCTGTGGCCTTCCTAACTGAATCTAGTATTAAAATAACCACAGATTTACAAAACTGATACTAAAAGAACAAGGGAAGAAAGAAAGAATCCTGAATAATCTAGATTTACATGACTTACCTCATGTTGATCAGAAATCCGAACACCTATGTCGTAGATTTACATTCTTTATCTTCAAATCATGAATCGGAACTCCTAAAAGCTAATATCCTAATTTTTGAAAGATTTGGGAAAGAAAGAAAATGGCAGAGCCTTGGCATCGTCTCAGAAAATATGAGTGGAGGCTAGGCCCTGGTAGTCTATTTATTGGTGTATAGGAAAGTCTGGTCTGTCGGAGGTAGCAATATAAATTCCAAACTGTCTAAATCAAAAAAATACGTCACTCTTAAAAGCAGATCTAACCCCGGGTGGGTCAACCCATGTGTCAACCCACCTTAGAGGTGTGTCGACCCTATGGTCGACCCATGGGTCATGTATCCCCTTGGTTAACCCAGAACGTAGGTTTGAACGTGATTTCGATAAATTTTTATTTTAATGTTACATTTAATGTTCGTTTTATTTCTTTATTTTGCTAATGTGAATTATTATTTTCCTCTTATAACACATTTATCATTTCAAATTTAGAATTTATGTGTGTATATACACGTACAACCTTTTAAATCTTTATTTGTCAAAAACTTTCCCGTATGGACTCCATTTTGGGAAAGTCATATATCAAAACGAATCAGAAAATTGCCACGAACACAATGGTATATGCTTCTAGGATAAATTCTGAAATCATAAATTATCGATATTTTCTTTTAATATTTATATATAAATATAGGGTGTTACACAAATCTCACAACGAAACGAATAAAATGAATTATATAACATAACCTTTGGAATACACAATTGTAATTATATTCACATACCATTATCAGAGTACAAAATATATAGCACATCGGAAATAAGCTGTAGCTATCTAGCGCTAAAGCCTCCCGCTCCAAGCTTCTCCACGTATATCTGTAAAATCTCGACTGCTTGACTGCCCGTTCAAATTTGGGCATTCAAGAGTTTAGGGTAAAATAAAACAAAATAAACTTCGGGTCAGTCATAGGACTGGTGTGAGTAAACTCCAACCCCTTGGTTTAACTTTAAAAATCCTTTTGAAAGAAAGGATAATAGTAAGACCAATCCACACATAAACACAGATTGTTTTTACCTAACGATAACCCAAAATATTATTTGTATCAACACTATTCTGATATTATAATAGTTTATAATCAATCAATAACAATCTAGCGAAACACTTACATCTCATGCTCCACATACACAATATACAATCAAAACTGCGAGCTCTTATTGGGTAATGGATTTCCAGCTATGAAAAGGTATGGAACCACCTTCCGATAGTATATCTCTAGAGAGGAATACAAAGGCTTAAATAAGAACACCTTATAACCCAGGTCACACATAACCGGCTACTCATTTCATTTGAGTGTACCTAATGTATTATCACCAACGGTTAGGATCAGCAACCGTTACTGAAGCATACAGCAGTGACAGAATAAAGAAGCAGATGGATCTTTCTCTAGGTCAAGTGACAATACACCCTAATGGGACTGAAGCATACAACTGTGATAGAATCAAGAAGCAAATGGATCTTTCTCTAGGTCAGGTGACAATACACCCTAATGAAAGCAAATCATATAGCCATGTTGTCGGCCCGGTTTTTGTCATTTGCCAGTTGTGAGGCTTGAGGCAATACTTGCCTTTTTAACATCACAACATTATTCATTTTGAATGCCACATTGTCAAACCTGCCAAATCACTAATTGATTTCCCCAAGGATATCACGGGTATAAAGCTAAGAGAAACGAACTCCTCTACTACTAGACATAAACACATATGACCTACTAGGCATACTCTGTCAGACATCATCCAGACAAGTTGTCCTGGGACTGGACAAACCGAAGGAATCATCCCATCAATCATTCTTAGGCAATTTTTACCTAGGATTAACAAAACAGCCCTTTCACTTTACTCCGTCTTCCATTATCTTCAGCATATTTGATTTGCAACGCTTATGTCCATACAGAGTGGTTTTCAAATAGTAAACCTGATCCTGGTCTCTCTGTATTAGTAACGAAAATATAAAATGGGACAAAAGTTTGATAGTCAGTTATTTAACTATCAAAGGAAAACATTCGTACAACCAACGATCTTATTTCCAAATGGAAATTCTACTGATCAAGTATTAAACAACACTGAGCACCTTAAAATTAATTTCTTATATTATTCATTTGCCAATTTCTAGTTTTCCATATCTTTCCCTAAATATTTCTCAAAACCGTATGGCCTCTCACGATTCTTGGGAAACATTTCCATATATCATAACTATTTATTTTTTATATTCTAGAAAATATTTATTATCACGACTGGAAAACATTTCTATATATTCTCAAATTCTTAATTTCTATATTTAGAAGATACAGTTTATTAAGATCGGAAAAAATTCCATATCGATTCACATTTCTTATTTTCTATATTTAGAAAATATATGTTATTAACATCGAAAAAACGTTTCCATATCTATTCATATTCTCATCAACCAACTGATTCCATTTTCTATGTTTAGAAAACATCTCTGATTATATTTGGAAAACATTTCCAAAATCCATTATTGGATTAAAAATAGATGTTATATGAAACATCGTTACTACAACTCAACCCATTAATCATTCATTAACTAATTGTATCACTAACCAATCCTCGCTACCGAACCTTAACCATTCCTTAGTCAACAATGAAGTCAATCAAGTTGGGATATAATTAACTTTCATACCTTAACTAAAAAACATCCTTAACTTCAAAATAGACAAAGTTCACAACTTTGAATACCCATAAAACATCACTTACGCAACTCTCGGATTCAATTTAAGAATCCATATTTTAAAGGAAACCATTGATTATTAAAATATTGTTATAATCCAAGATATTAAATCTTAAAATATAACTTTTACTCATTAATTTGAATAAATAAATAGTAGCTTTTACTCATTAATCTGAATTCGATATAGTTGAATTCCAGTGAATAACCCTCTTTCGAATAATCTCTATTCGATAACTCTCTTTCGAATAATCTTTATTATATTAATGTTCTAAACTTTGGAATAATTTAATCGTTTCATGTCAACTATATTTTCCACTTTCATTCAAAATTCATCTTTGAATTTATCACTTCCAATTTCTCTTAAAACTATTCAAATCTGCAAAGTGTTTGCTTTTAAACCATTATTCACTTTAAAATGTGAATATTGTTCCTTTATAGAAATCTAGACTCATTTTATCAAATCAGTCATGTTATTTGTAAACACTATTATAGGTTCAATTTCTATCTATCGAGTCATTTTATTACTTCTTATTCATATTTTACTTTATTATGAAATCTCGTTTGCACGTCAACTTTCTAGTTGATTTTATCTAATAAGTTTATAATTCTATATCGCCTTCATATCCAAATGTAATTTATTTCGAACCAAATATAAATTTCCTTAACAAGCTCTATTTTATATAATATATAATTTCTAAAAGTAAATTATTTTTAAAACATTCGACATAGTCGAATTCAAATTATAAATCCTTATGGATTTATTTCAGTTTTATTAACATTCTGAACATTGGACTAAATTTATCGTTTCTTTATTTAAAATGTTTTCCAATTTCCCTTTAAATTCATTATTGAATTTACATTCCCAAATTATCTAATGATAATTACTTTACTTCGTTTATAAACATCGTTTATAAATTAAACCACTCGTTTTTATTATTAAAAACAATTTATTATGTAACGACCTGGATTTTCTGGTCGATTAATTTTAAATATTTAATATGGTTTTAAACATTGAGTTGATAGTATAAATCAATTTTTATACTGATTTATTGATTTAATGATTGTAATACGATTTTATTTCGAATATATAATCGTAATAGTAATACGAAAATAGTAAATAAATAAATTCGAAGTTAGAACTGAATCAAGATAATTCAGATGATCTGTATAAATTCTAATTCGAATATAAATGATAATTGTAAATTTATTATCCAGGAATTAATTTGTTTTTAATTTAATTTATCGATTTAAATTAATATATTCTCCATATGATCGGTATGGAGCTTCAATCATGTTCTAGTGTGTTCAAAATAGTGTTATAACGCTTGAAACACCGGTTGTTGCGCAAGAATTGGTGTTCGTTATCATAAATTATATTATTACAAAATAATATTGATAAGATAAAGATCAAATCGTATTAAGTAGAGGTCAAATCAAATTAAATAAAATAGTAATTAACCTACTCACCTATTCCTTAATGGTTAAGCGTTCTTCATCTATAAAATCGCACGCCAATTTCCTCATTCATTCTTCCTTCTGAAATTTGATCGAGCTTCAGGAAAATAAAATGACCTCATTGAAAATGGGAAAAATCACATTGGTTCTTTAGATTTTAAAATACCCGAATCCCCCTTTTCCTATTCAAATCGCAACTACACTCCTTATTAATTCTTTAGTTAAAACCCAAATGGAGGACTTCAGATAGAAAAAAAATGGCAATGGAACTTCGATTCAAAAGGGCTCGCGATAGGGGATGTGAACTTGCGATCCACCTGGAGTTCGACGTTGAAGACTGGCGCTCGCGAATCAAGGATTTAGAGGGGATCGATGTCGAGGTAACGCTACTCGAAGAAGGGTTTCAGACCACATCGAGTTATGCGATAGGGAGGGGTGCACTGCAATTTTGGAGGAGATCGATTTTAGGGTACGGGTTTGGAGGCGACTTCGAGCAGTTGTCGATGTAAGAGAGCAAAGACATTCAAAGTTGCGACAATTTTCTGTTGATTTTGGGGAAGGCACTCGTGATTTAGGAGGGGCAGAACTCTGTAGGGTGGAGGCAGTCAAAATGTAGGGCTGAAAGGTGGAGTCCACAGTGTGCTTGGTTCTTGATTTAATGGGGAAATAGAGGTTCGAAGACTTACAACAAATGGTAGTGAACAAAGAGCTAGGAGAGGAGCTGTGAATCTATATTTGGAGACAAGAGGTTAGCGTGATTAGGAATGCTAATCATGGAGATTTAAGGTATAAATCTACTAATTAATTTAGTTAATTCAATAATTTTTGCATAATAAAAAAATATAAATCGTATATTGCAATGTATTGAATTTATACAAAGCGGTAAAATCGTAAAATAGAATTCATAATTGTAGATCTTAATATGGAGTTCATTTGGAGTCGATCTGCGTTGACTGGAATTTTGTTTAAATCGAATGGTATTCGATTTAATTTAAACCAGATATTCGGCAAATAAAAAATAAGGTGAGTAATTCTCACTCTAAAATTTATTTAAATTTATTTTTATTGTTAAAATAAATTGTTGGCTGCTTGGATGCGTTTAAATATTTTTGTGGCTATTATATATAAATATATTAGTTAATTAGGCGCGTAGTGTTTGTGGTTATTATTATTATTATTATATATATATATATATATATATATATATTGGTGATTGGATAGTTCCCGTAGTACCATTAGCGGATGCCTGCAGTATCATTAGCGGATGACCCTATGCACCCCACAATATGATAGTGGATGACCTTCTATACCACGATATCCTGCCTCCAAGCAGGATGGGTATTATTTATGTTGCTAACGTCTGTGGATGCAGGGAAAACAGGTTGGAAGAATCCAACTGGATTCCAAGGAATTTATTATTATTTGTTTTCATATATATATATATATATATATATATATATATATATATATAATCATATATGATGTGTTGATTGATAATTGAGTGGTTTGATTGTTTAAATATCACTAGGAAATAAATGTTGATTTATATAAATACTGTAAAAAGGATATTTCGAGATTTAAAATGGAAAATCTATTTTTCAAAAATAGAATTTGAATTTCGAATGGGCTATAAAGATATTGACTTGTTTTGAATAAATAAAACTAGTATTGAATTTATAAACGATGTTTATAAATTTAATAATATAGGAAAGACAAGTATTGAAAATTTATAAACGTTGTTTATAAATTAAACAATGCAAGGGATTGAAGTAAATTTATAAATGATGTTTATAAATAAAATGAATAAGTTTCCTTGGTTAATGCATGGGGATTGAGATAAATTTATGAACGGTGTTTATAAATGAAATGGATAATTATCATTGGATAATTGGGAATTTAAATTCAAATGTGAATTAAAAATAATAATTGGGAATCATTTTAAATAGAAAACGATGAAATCTATTCCGATGTTCGGAATGCAAATTTAATTGGATAATTAATTTAGATTATACTAAATTTATAAAATAAACTATATCCAGAAAGGATATTGGAATTGTATTAATTAGAAAATAATATTAAGATTAAAATATTAAAATAGATTATATGTTATATACAGATAAGTTAAAATAAATACAATATTCCAAAATAAGCTTTTTATTTTTAAACAAATTTCGAAATGGAACTTGTTTGAATAGGTAAAACAAGTAAATTTATAAACAATGTTTATAAATATGGAAAATTAATTATAAAGAAATGATTTGTAATTTAAATTCAATTATGGATATAAAAATATAATTTGAAATCATATTGAAAAGGAACAGCGGTTTTTATTCTGGAATTCAGAACATAAAAGGAATTGGATTTCAAATGGAATTTGAAATGGAAAACTTGTTTAAATATATGAAACAAGGAAGTTGAATTTATAAACAGTATTATAAATTTAGTAAAATAAAATATCATTTGATAAATTAGGAATTTAAATTCAAATATGAATTTAACAGTGAATTGGAAATCATTTCGAAAAAGGAACGGCGGGTTAATTTCTGGAATTTGGAATATAAACTGAGATGAGATAAATCAGAAGGATTTATAATTTGAAATTCGATTATATCAAATTTTGTAAATAATTTATTTATAAAGGAATTAGAATTTAATATAGAGGATTGAATTATAAATAAATTTATAATTAAGATACAGGATAATTGGCAATCTGAGATAATCAAAATTATTAAGCTGAATTAGGAAAATTAGTTTAATATATATTAAAATATATTAGAATGAAGTTAGAATTTATATATAAACGAAGTTTAAAACGTTTATATATTAAATGTAATTAAAACGAACTTGCCACAACATGGTAGTTCGTAAATTGGCGTTTCGAACTTCAATTGAGTATATAGAACTCAATTTAAGTCGGAATTCTTTGAAACAAGAATCGTCAGAACAAATTTGACAATAGTTTCCTAATGGAAGAGAAAAATCTGGATTTCGTCTTATAGATTTTGAGTTATGTCAAAATCAAATTTTCAGAAAAACAACGCCATAACCATTATAAAACCATAATGGTTTATTTAAATGAATAAAAGGATTCTAAGTAAATAAAATCCGAATTTCCATTAGAAAAATCCAGATTTGAGTTATAAAATAAATATGAACTCAAGCGAAGTAAATTAATTGATTTTTGAAACAAAAATCAGACTTCTAATTGTTGAATAGAATTAACTCATTTGAAGAATAATTAGTTAATGGAATTTAAATCGAAATTGGACTTCGGATAAGAAAAGGGGTTTGTAATTTCATATTCGAAATCGAATATGAAACTTAGATTAGAAACGGCAATCGATTGGTTTATAAACAAATTAATATATGTATATATATATATATATATATTTGAATGTGATATGTTCGAATAAAAATGGAATAGGAAAAATAGCTATTTAAAGAATAAATTAGTGAATTAGGTTAAAAATGAACGGATTGAGTTGGAATAAATTAGGTATAAGAGTATATGGGTTAGACAGGTATGGAATGAAGTGTATGAAGATTTTAATTTGTATGCCCGACAAAAAGGTACACGTTTAAATTCTATATGAGTTTTTTGTGCCGAATCGACAAGCCGCTTGGCTTTTTAATTTTCTTTTTGAATGGAAAGGGCATAGAGAGGAGTTTTGTAGTTGTACCGAGTGACACGTACAAAGGAGGTTATGGCGAAAATTTCCAAAAATTTAAGGAGTTAGAATATTTTAAAAAAAATTGACAGTTAGAAATCAATGTATCGATATATATAGAATTCGATAAGGAAATGAACTTAAAAATAGAATATTATAAACAAAAAGGAAATCTATAACTAAATCTGGTAAAATTAGAAAGAGATACGTATATAGGTTTAAAAATGAATAATTGATTTTTATGGTGTTGATTATTCGAGGCAATTGGTCTTGTCTATTTTGAACTTAATGATGATTTCAGTCAAGGTCTGAGAGGTAATTATATCCCAACTTAATTGATTTAATTATTAACCGATAAATAAGAGGATTCAGTCTTGGAGATAAATGTTTAAAGAAATTTAGTTGAATGAAATATTTAGGGTTGTTGTAACGATGTTTTACACAACATTCGTTTTAACCCAAATAAGTTTAATTTTGGAAATATATAAGAAAAAAATTCCTAGGTATAAAAATAACCGAGTTCAGGAAAGAGAGAACTAATTAGAATGTTTTCAATTATAAATAGGAAGATATTTTCTAGGTATAGAAATTAAAAGAAGGTGATATATGGAAATGTTTTCCAAATAGCGTAAGAGGCCAAGATGATTATTGAAAATAATTGGTTAACAAATATTGATAAGGAAACGGAGAAGTGGCTTAATTAATGAATTAAATATTAATTAAGGGCCAAGTGATTGTTTGATGCTTTGAATGGATGTTTGTTTTCTTTGATAGTTAAATAACCGACTATTGAAGTATTTTCCAATATTGTTGTTAATATGGAGAGACCGGTTGGATTATTATCCGAGAACCACTCTGTATTAGCAGCAGCGTTGCGAATCATATTATATGAAGATAATCAAAGACAAAGTAAAGTGCAAGGGCTTTTTCTGTTAATCCTTGGTAGAAATTGCCTAAGTTGGATTAATGGTAATTGTGCCTTTGGCTTCATTCGGTCCTAGAATGAACATGTATTGACGAGTGTCTGACAGAGTATTTCCAATGATCACATATGTTGGTCTGTTTTGGAAGTGTATTAAAATAACATGGCTTTATTTCGGAAGGATTTTTGATAAAAATCATTTTTTGAATGGATTTTGGAAGTGGTAAAGCACTGAACTCACTTCAGTAGCTGATGATCGCGACATCATCAGTGTTCATTTTCGAGTTTCTAAGTGATGGACTGCAACCTTAAAAAGTTTTTAATGGAAATTGTTTGAAAGAAAACAAGTTAGTTTGAAAATTCAAATGTTTAGAATTTGAGATGGAAATAAATATATGTATATATTTATACATGATTTCATAGAGATTTGAAATGAAAACCCGGGAATTTGAATTCTGGAATTAAAATTTAACTTAAGCAAGTTAAATGGATGTGAAATATTGATTGTAAACCATTTAGATTAAATGAATGTAAGGATGTATGGTGTGCCATGTAAATAAAGACCATAAGTTTGTGGGTACTGAAATTTGTTGAAATAGGAAGAGTTGAGTTTCAACATAAATGAGTTTTGAAAATTTAATGGGTTTGTAACACTTTTCCTACCTTAGTAATTTCGGGGACGAAATTCTTTAAAGGGGAAAGAATGTAACGACCCGGACTTTCTAGTCGATTAATTGTAAATATTAAATATGGTTTTAAATATTGAGTTGATATTATAAATCAATTCTTATATTGATTTATGGATTTAATAACTGAAATGCGATTTTATTTCGAATATATAATCGTAATAGTAATACGAAAGCAATAAATAAATTCGAAATTAGAACCGAACCAAGATAATTCAGATGATTTGTATAAATTCTAATTCGAAAATAATTGATAACACTAAATTTATTATCCAAGAATTAAATTGTTTTTAAAATCTAAAGAACCAACGTGATTTTTCCCATTTTCAATGAGGCCATTTTATTTTCCTAAGGCTCGATCAAATTTTAGAAGCAATAATGAATGAGGAAATTGGCGTGCGATTTTGTAGATGAAGAACGCTTAACCACTAAGGAATAGGTGAGAAGGTTAAGTACAATTTTATTTAATTTGATTTGACCTCTACTTAATTCGATTTGATCATGATCTTATCCATATTATTTTATAATAATATAATTTACGGTAACGAACACTAATTCATGCGCAACAACCAGCGTTTCTAGCGTTATAACACTATTCTGAACACATTGGAACAGGATTCGAAGCTCCATTCCGATCATATGGAGAATATATTAATTTAAACCGATAAAATAAATTCAAAATACCTGAATCCCCCTTTTCCTATTCAAATCGCAGCTACACTCCTTATTAATTCTTCAGTAAAAATCCAAACGGAGGACTTCAGATAGAAAAAAACTGGCGATGGAACATCAATTCAAAGGGCTCGCGATAGGGGATGTGAACTTGCGATCCACCTGGAGTTCGACGTTGAAGACTGGCACTCGCGAATCAGGGAATTAAAGGGGATCTATGTCAAGGTAACACTGCTCGAAGAAGGGTTTCAGAACACATCGAGTTGTGCGATTGGGAGGGATGCACTGCATTTTTGGAGGAGATCAATTTTAGGGTACGAGTTTGGAGGCGACTTCGAGCAGTTTTCGATGTACGGCAGCGAAGACATTCAAAGTTGCAGCAATTTTCTGTTGATTTTGGGGAAGGTGCTCACGATTTAGGAGGGGCAGAAATCTGTAGGGTGGAGGCAGTCGAAATGTAGGGCTGAAAGGTGGAGTTCACAGAGTGCTTGGTTCCTTATTTAATGGGGAAACAGAGGTTCGAAGATTTACAGCAAATGGCAGTGAACACAGAGCTGGGAGAGGAGCTGTGAATCTATATTTAGAGACAAGAGGTTAGCGTAAATAGGAATGCTAATCATGGAGATTTAAGGTATAAATCTACTAATTGATTTAGTTAATTCATTAATTTTTATATAATAATAAAAAATATAAATCGTATATTGAAATGTATTGAATTTATACAAAGCAGTAAAATCGTAAAATAGAATTCATAATTGCAGATCTTAATATGGAGTTCATTTGGAGTCGATCTACATTGACTGGAATTTAATTTAAATCAAATGGTATTCGATTTAATTTAAATCAGATATTCAGCAAATAAAAACCACGGTGAGTCATTCTCACTCTGAAATTTATTTAAATTTATTTTTATCGTTAAAATAAATTGTTGGCTGCTTGGATGCATTTAAATATTTTTATGGCTATTATATATAAATATATTAGTTATTTGGGCATGGTGTTTGTGGTTATTATATATATATATATATATATATTGATGATTGGATAGTTCCCGTAGTACCATTAGCGGATGCCTGCAATATCATTAGCGGATGACCTTATGCGCCCCACAATATGATAGTGGATGACCTTCTATTTTTATAGCTATTATATATAAATATATTAGTTATTTAGGCATGGTGTTTGTGGTTATTATATATATATTGATGATTGGATAGTTCCCGTAGTACCATTAGTGGATGCCTGCAATATCATTAGCGGATGACCTTATGCGCCCCACAATATGATAGTGGATGACCTTCTATACCGCAATATCCTGCCTCGAAGCAGGATGGGTATTATTTATGTTGGCTAACGTCTGTGGATGCAGGAAAAAAAGGTTGGAGGAATCCTCCTCGGAATTTATTATTGTTTGTTTTCAGATATATATATATATATATATATATATATATATATATAATCATATATGATGTGTTGATTGATAATTGAGTGGTTTGATTCTTTAAATATCACCGGGCCCAAAATGTTGATTTATAAAAATATCACGAAAAGAATATTTCGAGATTTAAAATGGAAAATCTATTTTTCAAAAATAGAATTTGAATTTCGAATGGGCTATAAAGATATTGACTTGTTTTGAATAAATAAAACAAGTATTGAATTTATAAACGATGTTTATAAATTTAATAATACAGGAAAGACAAGTATTGAAAATTTATAAACGATGTTTATAATTTAAACAATGCAGGGGATTGATGTAAATTTATAAATGATGTTTATAAAATAAAATGGAATAAGTTTCCTTGGTTAATGCGTGGGGATTGGGATGAATTTATAAATAGTGTTTATAAATGAAATGGATAATTGGCAATTTAAATTCAAATGTCGTTAATATCTAAAAAATCCATATGCACATTGAGCAAAGGATGCGGAACGGGCACCATCAGGGTCGGGCGTGCATGATGTTATCTAAGGCGCTTAAACGACTCACTACAGACAGGATGCTACCACACAGACCAGATCTAAATGTCGAACCCAAGTCAAGTCAACCAGTACAACCAAAGACGATGGCGCGATATGAAATGAGAAATGCGGCCCAAAAAGGATGGAGGTCGCATATCCTGTAGAGTCGCTCACTACTTTCCTGTCACAAGACCAAGCCTAAAATGAAGATGCAATACGAGCACCTGCAACATCATATGTGACCATATCTCCAATCGGAGTTGGGCATGAATCGTGACTCAGTTGCGGGAGGCAAGGTCGATCGTTCAAATTGGGGCAAAGCTGTTCAAACACAGAAGCAAAGCAAATCGGTCGTTCAACATAGGCGGGAGCGACCTTATGGCATAGCTTTAGGGACAAACAGCGCCATACAAAGGCAACCCAAAGACGAGCGCCCTTGAGCTAATAAGAACGGTCGGGCAAGGAACAGGGGAGAACCAGGTCCAGTCCCGCTCTTATAAAAGTTTCCAAGTTTTCAAAGCATTCATACTTACAGGAACACCCGCACCTATGGATCCGCTCAACCACTTAAGACGCTCGCTCTATTAAGTCACTCGTGCATAACAACCAAATACAGATCTGGACAGCTGGTTACAGCTAGCCAATGGCATAATTGTAATTAATAGAATGAGCGATCTATAACCTGCATAAACGGATTTCATATCATTTCCCGGGGGGAGCTCACCTATAAATACACCATGGCTATCAACAGAAAGGGGATCCGATCTTTATAAACGAGGGAGTGCTGCCAAATTCTATCCTCAACCACTGGTTCGGTCATGGCGTCAAGAACAATTCTATGATTGTAGAAGACGGTGCCATCCTCTTTCTCAATCATCCATCCATTCTCCTTCTCCTCAGATTTTACCATTCTCTTGTGTAATCCCAAGATTGAAGTGTATAAACGAGGGTATATTGAGTGAATGCAAAGATGTATGAAAAGAGAGAATTGATGTATTTTGTAATCCTCGTTACAAGATTGAAACTCACCTTCACAGTGGACGTAGACCTAGTTAACGGCTGAACCACTCTAAATCTCGCCTCTATTTTACTTTTCCTGCATTTTTCATTTTTAATTGCTGATTAAACACGGTTCTATTTAGATCTTACCAAGTTGGTGAAGTACAGCTTAGTACCTTGGGTGTTTAGACCATTTTTGGTGTAAACATTTTGGCGCCCACCATGGGGCCATGTTTTGCCTTTTCCCCATTTCAGGCCCGATGAGATTTTCTTAGATGCACTGTGCTTGAGGTCATGAGCATGCCAAGGAGAATCACTGACGAAGTCAACAACCCCAACAACGGTGTCAACATCGTCACGCCGTTAGACAACGATTCCGGTGGAGAAGGATTGCCAGAAGTTAAAGAAGCTATATCCAGGAAGGAATTGGAGGAGGCGATGACAGGATTAACATCAAATAACTATTGCAAGCGACGCAATGATGAAGAAGTTCGAGTCGATACTCGCCATTCAGGCCGCCACCGCAAAAGCCACTTTAAGTGCCA
This sequence comes from Allium sativum, assembly GCA_030737875.1. Classification (NCBI taxonomy): domain Eukaryota; kingdom Viridiplantae; phylum Streptophyta; class Magnoliopsida; order Asparagales; family Amaryllidaceae; genus Allium; species Allium sativum. The sequence goes on along the minus strand of CM060924.1, from coordinate 706,253,062 downwards.
CTTGTTCCTCGCTAGCTCACACGAATTGCGAATCAGAAACAGAGCTCCCTGCTTCGAGCTCAAGACAGCAGGATTCCATCAAAAGAATTGCACGCCGCACCAATCCAAACTACGAAGGGGGAAAAGCACCTGTGCACGATCACTCTGAAGATACAATCGCGGAGTGGGAAAACAGTCCCATTATCATTGGGATGTCCTTCCCACGGGGAAGCCCAAATTCCTTATCCCCAGTTCACGAGGACACATCTAGATCAGAGATTGATAATAAAAAGGGTGGTCGATCCGTGGAGCGAACGAGCAAGGAACGGAAGTACATCTTGAGAATGGCGCGAGCAATTGTGAAGGAAAGCCTAGAGAAGATGGATGATCGAAGTGAATGGGAGTCCTTCCCAACTAAAACCCCGCTCACTGAAAGGGTTAAGAAAACTGTATACCTACAAAGATTCGAACCTCCATCATTATAGTCCTATGATGGGACCAGCGACCCTGATGTATTTTTATGCAAATATGACCAGTACATGAATGGGGCTTGCGCTACTGATGGAATCAAATGCTTATATTTTCCAACTTATTTAGAAGGAGTGGCTTATCTATGGTTCACAAAGCTACCACCGCAGTCCGTGGATAATTTCGTAACCTTGGCTAGGCTGTTAATAAGCAGTTTAAATCCCAGGCACTCAAAACTGGGGATGCTATAGAGCTAAGTGGACTTCAACAAAGACCAGGAGAGCCCATCAAAGCTTTTCTCACTCGCTTTGATATGGCAGTGGCTAAAGCCAAGAATCTCGAAGCCGGCCTTATCTTAATGGCTCTTAAGGGGGGCATACATAAAGAAACCAAGCTGGGGCAGTGGATCAAGAAAAAGAAACCAAGTACTCTCGAACGGTTGCTCAACAAAGCCGAGAAATATGCAAGTATCGAAGGGAAAAATGCACAGGTGGAGAAGAGTGAAAATACTCAAAGCAACCTAGATAATCAAAAAAGGAGCAACGAAGAAGAAGACAGTCGAGTAAAAAAGAAGCTACGCTTCTTCAAGAACTCCGAGTTCACTTCCCTTAACGATACCGTGGGAAATATCTTCATGGAAACTAAAAACACAGAGAAATATCCGGTTTTGAAACAAAGGCAAGTCAAAAATGCCGCTATGAAGTCAGGAAGATTCTGTCAATTCCACAAACAGCCAGGACACGATACTGATGAATGCAGGCACTTGAAGTCAGTAATCGAGGGGTTAATCCGAAAAAACCATTTGCAACAGTATGTACAAGATCATAAGAGTTGCCCCGACTCTCCGCAAAAGAGGGGCAATGCGCACTAAAGAGGAAGGGGCTTAAACTAATCCAAAGACGACGCTCATCAGGGGGACTAGCCACTAATATCTCAATACTGGAACACTGAACTAGAGCTCTCATTACTCTGCTTCATTTCCTTGATTTTATCTTGTTATTAAGATTGTTTTAACTTGCTTTAATATTCACTATGTTCGTATCAAGCTGCGGTTTACTTGCAAGAACTATGTGCATCAAAAATTAATTATGTGTCTATCTGAATAACATACTTATTGGTCCATGCTAAAAGAAGAACAATCTCTTGGAATGTAGGCATGGTAAAAGCAAATCCGCTATACGCAGCAAGACTTTGATGGAAAAATCCCAGGGCGCACACTAAACGAAGCAGTTTGGGAATCACGAACATCAAGCAAGATCAAACGGGAGGAATAGACACATCACCTCAAAAAGAGCAAGCTATTCTAAGACAGGCAACAAGGTTGCACCTCTCATTATGGAGTATGCTGAATGCTTAGCAGAAACCCATTCAAGGGACCGCCGCCAGACCTCATTGAAAGTACAGGAATATTGCCAAATCCGTCCCTCAGATAAAATTGCTAATCCAAAAGAGGCGTTCTCTCAGGTACAGGACATGAACTCCTTAAAATCAGAGTTAAATTGGGTAGCAAGGATTGATGTCCACCTCCTAGGAGTCAATGCCGAAGTGGAAGCAATTCAAAAAGTCCCACGGTTAAAGTCCCACGGTTAAAGTCCCACGGATAAAATTGCTTAGCCCACCAAAGAAACACCTTCTTAGGTGCTGGACATGGGTTCTACAACTTAAAAAATATTCAATGAGGCGGACCAGTGTTTGTTTCCTAGGGCAAAGGCACAAAGTTGGAAATACCGACATGTCCCGAAATGGAAAACTTGTCGATTCACGAAGGGCACCTTGTTAGGTGAAGGACATGAATTTTATCTCTTCTGAGTCAAGGCTCGACGAGATGAATTAGTGTCCGCTTCTCGGGACGAAGCATAAAAATGGGGAAGGATTAAACATGCTGGAAGGACCAGCGCAAAACAGAAATCCTAGCCGAAAGGGGGTGTCAGAAATCCTAGCCGTAAGGGGGTATCCATTCTAGAACCTTTTTGAATAACTAAAACAATCAAATAGGGTCTAGAATGGATCGAAAAGCTTTAACCCAAGACCGCCCCAGGGGGCACGTATTCAAAACCAACCTCCGAAGGGCTCAGATTACCAGTTAGTCAGGCACGGGGTTGAATACTACTAAATAAAAGATACCAAACGCGCTTATAATAATACAAATGCGTAATAATCCTCGATAAGCGATGAACTTCAAAAGATAACTAAATCCCAACAGCAGTAATAATAATAATAGAAAATCGGGCGCAATCGAACGATCAATAAAGCGCCTAGACGAATGTGTAAATCGTAAAATAAAGGTGAAGCGTGCGACGCACCCGCATGAAAATAAATGAGTTGCATAATAAGAATTAAACCCCCTCAAAAGAAGGGGCAAAGGAAGAAATAGGCTATACTAAAATTAAAAGCAAGCTAGTGTTATTGACGATGAACGACGTAGAAACGTAACCATCGCACAAACCATAAAAGTTACAAACCCAAGTGTACGAGAATAAGCGAGGCTGGCTCCCGTATACACAGGCCAGACTAAAAGTACCATTCAAAATCAAAACCAAAATAACAGAACAAGTAAAGCATTAGCAAGCCACAGTGTTCAGATGAGGTAAGAGATGATCCTCTCCCTAGATTCAAGGGCCTCGACTAGTTTGTATCTATCTTTTTTCAGGGCATGAAGTCGTTCAAGATTCTCTTTATTTGACTGTTGAATATCTTCAACAAGAGAATGCCAGGCACCCATTTGCTCCACAATGTAATCCCTGACAGTAGTAATAAGGCCTTCGACCAAATGCGGGCGTGCTTCCAATTGGTCAAACTCAGCCAATATGCAATCCTTCATGGCATCTATCTTACCTACAATAATCCATCTGTCAAACGGATCTATGTACATGCCGGAACGCGAGCCAGCCGGACATTCAGCCATAAAGTCCTCAGCAAGTGTAGGATGGCAAGGGTTAGGAACAGGAAGAGGCTCTAGCATTGCTGTAGGATCCAAAGTAATGGACGAAGAATTCATACGACCAAGAGTAGTCTGAGTATCTGAGCTAGGAAGTCTACTCAACAAACAATGACTTTGAGTGTCACTTGCACCCAAGATCCCCTTTTCTTGGGGCATCTTTTGGTTACCGGTCCCCTTTCCTTGGGGCATCTTTTGGTACCATCCCTCCTTGTCGATCTTTTCCTGAGTCTCCTAAACATGAAAAATTCCATCCTCGGATGACCTATTTCAAAGTAAATCAGTATGGACTCGAAAAACAACTATGAAAAGGGAAACAGCTCAGCCAGACTCGGGCAATAGGCAAAAACATCTCAACTGAAGAAACCCGGGGCATTTCACCAAACAATTTGCGAACAAATACCAAGCATCAGGGTTTCAAAGAAAGCCACCGGATGATTCATATTCTCCAAAGATGATTACAGAAATGATATCTATGCTACACAAAAATCTGGCCGTTGCCCAAATCCCACAGCCTGGCCAGGTCATATTGAAACATCCTAACTTGGAAACGCAAGAGTACTCAAACAAACAAAGTAAAGGAAAAACTCACCCAGTAATATCACGGTATCTCGAAGCCGAAAGAAAGTTTCTCAAGGGAAAAACAGGTGTTGCTGCAAGCACCAGGCAAGATGATAGAATAAGAAAGCCAAAACCTTTTGAAGAAAAATCAAGGCACAAATGTCAAACACAGATTACCTAGTTAAACTCTCGAGGAAGCACAACTATGACCGGAAAACTTCTCGAAAAAGATAAAAGTGGAATGAAGCAGGCTAAGAGTGAATAAGGAAGATTAAACGGCATACATCCAGAGAATTTTCGCCACGTCAGCTTAGTGCCTAAAAAGTGTCTCGTCAAATTCCAGCTGGCATCCTAAAATTCAACTAATCGCACAATGACCGAAAAGGATGTATCAAGCTTTTTTCTTATGGAAAAAAGACAATACCAACTAGCTTAATGAAGCAATATTTACCTCTTGCATGAACGACCCCTCGACAAGTCAGGATAAATCTATAAAACAATGTGCGATTGAATATGCCGAAGCCCGTAATCCCTTACTAAAAGAAAGAAATCACGAACTTCGAGGGGCAAGTGTTAATCCCTAAAAAATCCATACGCATATTGAGAAAAGGATGCAGAACGGGAGTCATCAGGGTCGATCGTGCATGATGTTATCTAAGGCGCTTAAACTACTCACAATAGACAGGATGCAACCGCACAGAGCTAGATCCAAATGTCGAACCCAAGTCAAGTCAACCAGTACAACCAAAGACAATGGCGCAATATGAAATGAGAAATGCGGCCCAAAAAGGATAGAGGTCGCATATCCTGTAGAGTCGCTCACTATTTTCCTGTCAAAAGACCAAGCCTAAAATGAAGCTGCAATACGAGCACCTGCGACATCATATGTGACCATATATCCAATCGGAGTTTGGCATGAATCGTGACTCAGGTGCGGGAGGCAAGGTCGATCGTTCAAATTGGGAAAAGCTGTTCAAACACAGAAGCAAAGCCAATCGCCCGTTCAACATAGGCGGGAGCGATCTTGTGGCATAACTTTAGGGAAAAACGGTGCCATACAAAGGCTGCCAAAAGACGAGCGCCCTTGAGCTAATAAGAACAGCCGCGTAAGGAACTGGGGAGAACCAGGTCCAGTCCCGCGTCCCGCTCTTATAAAAGTTTCCAAGTTTTCAAAGCATTCATACCCACAGGAACGGCCGCACCTATGGATCCGCTCAACCACTTAAGGCGCTCGCGCATGACAACCAAATACGGATCTGGACAGCTGGTTACAGCTAGCCAATGGAAAAATTGTAATTAATAGAATGAGCGATCCGTAACCTACATAAACGAATTTCAGATCATTTCCCAAAGGGATCTCACCTATAAATACACCATGGCTATCAACATAAAGGGGACCCGATCTTTAAAAACGAGGGAGTGCTGCCAAATTCTATCCTCAACCACTGGTTCGGTCATGGCGTCAAGAACAATTCTATGATCGTAGAAGACGGTGCCATCCTCTTTCTCAATCATCCATCCATTCTCCTTCTCCTCAAATTTTACCATTCTCTTGTGTAATCCCAAGATTGAAGTATATAAACGAGAGTATATTGAGTGAATGCAAAGATGTATGAAAAGAGAGAATTGATGTATTTTGTAATCCTCGTTATAAGATTGAAACTCACCTTCACAGTAGACGTATGCCTAGTTAACGGATGAACCACTCTAAATCTCGCCTCTATTTTACTTTTCTTGCATTTTTCATTTTTAATTGCTGATTAAACATGGTTCCATTTAGATCTTACCAAGTTGGTGAAGTACAGCTTAGTACCTTGGGTGTTTAGACCATTTTTGGTGTAAACAAATGTGAATTAAAAATAAGAATTGGGAATCGTTTTAAATAGAAAACGATGAAATCTATTCCGATATTCGAAATGAAAATTTCATTAGATAATTAATTAGATTATCTGAATTTATAAAATAAATTATATCCAGAAAGGGTATTGGAATTGTATTAATTAGAAAATAAGATTAAAATCAAAATATTAAAATAGTTTTTATGTTATATACAGATAAGTTAAAATAAATAGAATATTCCAAAATAAGCTTTTGGTTTTTAAACAGATTTCAAAATGGAACTTGTTTGAATATGTAAAACAAGTAAATTTATAAACGATGTCTATAAATGTGGAAAATTAATTATAAAGAAATTATTTGTAAGGTTAAATTCAGTTATGGATTTAAAAATATAATTTGAAATCATTTCGAAAAGGAATAGCGGTTTTTATTCTGGAATTCAGAATATAAAAGGAATTGGATTTCAAATAGAATTTGAAATGGAAAACTTGTTTTAATATATGAAACAAGGAAGTTGAATTTATAAACAGTGTTATAAATTTAGTGAAATAAATTATCATTTGATAATTTAGGAATTTAAATTCAAATATGAATTTGACAGTGAATTGGAAATCGTTTCGAAAAAGGAACGACGGGTTTATTTCTGGAATCCGAAATATAAACTGAGATGAGATAAATCAAAAGGATTTATAATTTGAAATTTGATTGTATTGAATTTTGAAAATAATTTATTTATAAAGGAATTAGAATTTAATATAGAGGATTGAATTATAAATAAATTTATAACTGAGATAAGAAATAATTGGCGATCTGAGTTAATCATAATTATTAAGATGAACTGGGAAAATTAGTTAAATATATATTAAAATATATTAGAATGAAGTTAGAATTTATATATAAACAAGGTTTAAAACATTAATATATTAAACATAATTAAAACGAACTTGCCACAACACGGCAGTTCGTAAATTGGAGTTTCGAACTTCAATTGAGTATATAGAACTCAATTTAAGTCAGAATTCTTTGAAACAAGAATCGTCTGGACCGATTTGATAATAGTTTTCTAATGGAAGAGAAAAATCTGGATTTCGTCGTATAGATTTTGAGTTATGTCAAAATCAAATTTTCAGAAAAACGGCGCCATAACCGTTATAAAACCATAACGGTTTATTTAAATAAATAAAAGGATTTTAAGTAAATAAAATCCGAATTTCCATCAGAAAAATCCAGATTTGATTTATAAAATAAATATGAAGTCAAGCGAAGTAAATGAATTGATTTTTGAAACAAAAATCAAATTTTTAATTATTGAATAGATTTAACTCATTTGAAGAATAATTAGTTAATGGAATTTAAATCAAAATTGGACTTTGGATAAGAAAAGGGGTTTGTAAATTCATATTTGAAATCGAATATGAAACTTGGATTAGAAATGGAATTTGATTGGTTTATAAACAAATATATATATATATATATATATATATATTCGAACGTGATATGTTCAAATAAAAGTGGAACAGGCAAAATAGCTATTTAAAGATTTAAATTAGTGAATTGGGTTAAAAATGACCGGATTGAGTTGGAATAAATTAGGAATAGACGTATATGGGTTAGACATGTATGGAATGAAGTGTATGAAGATTTTAATTCGTGTGCCCGACGAAAAGGTACACGATTAAATTCCATATGAGTTTTTATGTGCCGAATCGGCAAGTTGCTTGGATTTTTAATTTTCCTTTTGAATGGAAAGGGCCTAGAGAGGTGTTTTGTAGTTGTACCGAGTGACCCGTACAAAGCAGGTTATGGCGAAAATTTCCGAAAATTTAAGAAGTTAGAATATTTTTAAGAAATTTTGACAGTTAGAAATCAATGTATTGATATATATAAAAATCGATAAGGAAACGAACTTAAAAGTAGAATATTATTAACAAAAAGGAAATCTATTATTTAATCTGGTAAAATTAGAAAGAGAAACGTATACAGGTTTAAAAATGAATAATTGATTTTTATGGTGTTGATTATTCAAGGCAAGTGGTCTTGTTTATTTTGAAGTTAATGATGATTTCAGTCACGGTCTGAGAGGTAATTATATCCCAACTTAATTGATTTAATTATTAACCGATAAATAGAAGGATTCAGTCTTGGAGATAAATGTTTAAAGAAATTTAGTTGAATGAAATATTTTGGGTTGGTGTAACGATGTTTTACACAACATTCGTTTTAACCCAAGTAAGTGGAATTTTGGAAATATATAATAAATATTTCCTAGGTATAAAAATAACCGAGTTCAGGAAAGAGAGAAGTAATTAGAATGTTTCTAATTACAAATAGGAAGATATTTTCTAAGTATAGAAAATAAAAGAAGGCAATATATGGAAATGTTTTCCATATAGCGTAAGAGGCCAAGATGATTATTGAAAATAATTTGTTAACAAATATTTATAAGGAAATGGATAAGTGGTTTAATTAATGAATGAAATATTAATTAAGGGTCTAGTGATTATTTGATGCTTTGAATGGATGTTTGTTTTTCTTTGATAGTTAAATAACCGACTATCGAAGTATTTGCCAATATGGAGAGACCGATTGGATTATTATCCGAGAACCACTCTGTATTGGTAGTAGCGTTGTGAATCAGATTATATGAAGATAATCGAAGACAGAGTAAAGTGCAAGGGCTTTTTCTATTAATCCTAGGTAGAAATTCCCTAAGATGGATTATTGGAAATTGTGCCTTCGGTTTTGTTCGGTCCCAGAACGAACATGTATGGACGAGTGTCTGACAAAGTGTTTCCAATGATCACATATATTGGTCTGTATAAATATATATGGTGGCGGAGAATTTATTCTCTTAGCATTATATCCATAATATATTTTTGCAAATTAATTAGTGATTAACGGATCTGACAATGTGAGATTCAAAGTGATTGTGATATCAATAAATGGTAAGTAATCGTAGCCTCAGGCCTCAACAACCGAGAAATGGAAAAAATCAGGCAGGCAGCATGGCTAAGTGGATAGCTCCCAATTAGGGCGTATTATCACCTATCTAGAGAAATTCATTTCATTCTTTATTCTATTCGATGTTGTCCCATTCGGGAAACGGTTGTTGATCCCAATCGTTGGTGATATACATTCGATACACTCAAGCGAAATGAGTCCACTAGTGCAAAACAGGGTATTTGCGTCCAATATTTCGCATTATTTTCATCTTCTCTAGTGTGGATGCAAATGCAATGGATGCAAATGTTAAATTTTTTTGCTTCTGTTGTTGGACAGACGCAAATTTGACGTATTTGCGTCTGTTATGGTGTACATTAGACGCAAACACCTATGCATTTGCATCTGTCTTCCTATTACAGTAGATGCAAATTTGACATATTTGCATCTGTTATAATGCGCACTAGATGCAAATATGAATGCATTTGCGTCTGCCTTAGTGGTTACAACAGATGCAAATTTGTATTTTTATTTTAAAAAAAGAGCCTTTTAGGCATGCAACAACAGATGCATACTTATCCCTTGCAGTCACCTATTTACACAAATGTAATCTCTTCAAACTTCCCAATAGTAAAAGAACAATAGAGATACTCATATTAACATGTTCATCTAGAATATTACTTTCTGAATGATACACGACATGGTATTTAACAATCAGAGAACATTAAGTATGTGGCCCAATAATATTTAGGTCCACTAATGAATTACAAAAGAAATACTTGAACATATCGGTTCTTAAAAGATTATACAACATAACCTCATGTACCATTTACCAACTAGTTCTCCAAGATGCATTGAAACTAAATTTAACTGTGCTTTATTTTCATGAAGACGTCTGCCTTGATCTCACATTCTCCTTAGGAAAAACCTAGATTTAAAGAAAACAAATAACCGTTATATAAATGACTTTATTATGAATAAGCAAGAATGTCTTTCAACCTACAGTTATCGTTGCTTGATGTTGAATGGAATTTATAGAACATTTCCTCAGTATAAAGAAACTTAATGGAACCAAACCAATAATTATGTGATATATTACTCAGTAAACAGTAATTTTATTACTCAGTAATTTTGTGATACGGTATTACATTAATTTTAAACATAATGAATTCATATTACTCGGTAAATAGTATAGGCATATAGGTGGAGTGTTTATTGTTAATATATACATACTAGAAATCTAAGAAGAATAAAATTATGCACAATAATAAAATAATTGTGTGATGTCTGTATGAGCACTTGGTATACTAGGAATCTTGCTATGAATAAAAAATTTCACAACAATAAAATGGAAATGCGGTGTCTGTATGATTACCTAGCATGCCAATCGGTAATATTAACGTCACTCGCATCATAAAATATCCCAACTAAGTTCATTTATTGGCCCGAGAAAGGAATGACAATTTGAGTACAGCTAAAAGAACTCAGCACATAGTATGGTTCCTTATCTATGAGCACTATTATAGTTTACATTAACGTTTTGAAATAACATCGATTCTTCTCCACTACAACAAACAAGTGCCTGACTCTTTGTAACATTGCTAAGGATTGTAATCTAAGCAAAACAAAAAGGTGAACAAAACTATAGTGGGTTTGATGACCCACTGCACTTATAATACGCAATTGCAGCCTTTAATTTCACTTTGGTAATAAACGCAGGTTGTTGGCTAGCCTGCTATTACTACCTACACATTCTCAAACAAAAGTATTTTGGAAAGTATTACATGCCTTTCTAATCCTTGTAGAAAAGAGCTATTCCAAGAGTCCATGCTTGTCTAGTCGCTATAACCATATAATTACAAGACTCATCTGTAAGTGAAGCGGTGAGAAACAATTCAACGAGTACAAAGATTAATGTTCATTCACTCTCGATAGACGATGAATCAAGGTATAACCAAAAATGAATCCATAACATGAAAAAATGGTTCTTCATTAAGAGTTGGAAAATTGAAATCAGGAAACTTAAAACGATGAAGTCAAAATCAAAGATGCTCGCTAATATTCTAGCGTAAGCGATATTTTTCCTACAATATGTACTTCAATAACTCCCATTACTCACATTCATGACAAGAAAAAGAAAATTTGGTTCTTCTTTCTATGATGGTTAACTACGATAAGAGGTGTGCGATATTAGCTCATTTAATTTAATCAATGGATGGGAGAAAATGAAAATATTGTGGCCAACTGATACTGTAATATTTCAAGCTATCCTTTTCCATGTAATGCCATGTGCCATTGCTGTTTCTTTTCTTAAACAGTGATAACTAAGTGTGCAATAACTCTGTTCTATTTCAAAGCAGCATCATTGTCATGAACACACTGGCACATGAAAAGGAGGCGGAACAAGAAAACTACCTTCAGAGAATCCCTCATTTTCTACTAATTTAATCAGTATTATCAACCTCTGAACTCAAAACAGTGGCACAGATTTAGACTCTATTCCCAATCATAATTTCGTTCTTTACTATAACTTATTCCCTGTCACATTTAAAGCATTTGCATTTACCTAGCTATCGACACTTCTATCTATCTTAAGCTAATAAATTAGGAAAATGATAGGATTTTCATAATCGAATTCAGGCATTTCCTCTTAAGATAAGAGTTTTTTTTAAATGAATTCATATTCCATAATTGTTTCCCCATAAGACTAGAACCAAATATGAACAAGCTTAAACCACTGACGTATATTTGGTAATTAATTCTGAAGTAACTGAAGAAATACACCTTGATCTCCTCATAAAGCTTCTTCTCCCAAGCCAAAAGCTTTTCCATAGTCGAACCAAGACTAATTACACCACCAATATTGCCAGCATCAAGACTATATTTTATAGCCAGGGGAGATTTAGAAGTCCAAGTTGACGACAGTGCACTAAACACATTTTTTGAATGATATACTCTCTCCGCTAGTAGCAAACAATCAACCGAGTACAACAAAGTTGTGTTAATAAATCATTTTACTATTCTAAATTGCCATTAAACCTGTAAAATCTTAAAACTTACCTTTCAACTGCCTTAAACTTCTATTAAGCTGTGCCCTCCCAGTCTCCAAAATCTCGGAAATCGGTTCGCCAGCAGCAGATGCCTTCATGAAATATTCTCGGTTTCAAAACTGAGCATTGCTCAGTTTTAGATTCTTGAAACTAAGCGTATGCTCAGTTTCAACAAAACTGAGCGTATGCTCAGTTTCAGTTTCTACTGTGTAAAACTATCATTTATTATTGACATGTCTAATAAAAGAACATCATTTTGTTATTGGTACTATGTAACACTATCATACAACATACTTTTAGAATTTGATGCATTATTAGATTTCATGGGTCCTAAAATATATGTTTTTCTTGCATTCAGGATCGAAGAATATAACATACCAAACACTAATTTGTTATTTTCCATGTCTAGTTCGTATTTATCTTCAAGGGACATGCACAATGCTGACTGTAAATTCTATGTGACATTGACACATTCTATTTCTAGTATTTTCTTTTTACTATCTTAAAAAGTAACAAAAAAGTTCTATTGTATTACATATATGTTTTTTTTTGAAAATAGGTTCATTTATTAGTAAGTAACAAGTATATGCGTAAATATAATAGTAATAATACACGCATACACTGCACCATACAAGCACAAGCAACTTTGTTATTTTCCATATCTATGCACTTTTCTCCTACACCACTTTATTCAATATATATAATGATAACTCAATTAGTTTACTGCTTTCATTAAAGCAACAAAGACAAGTTTTTCAATATACTTAAAAATCTGCATGCCTGGTGTGAAGTTCTAGCACAATAATTATTGTAAAACAAATGAGATAGAGGCATATATGAAGATATACCACTGGAGCAAGAGCTACTTTCAAAAAAATTAGTTGTCCTTTCCACATGTTTTAAGTGCCGGGCGAGCTTTTTATCTTTTTTCTCGCTGTTGTTGCTTGGCCTTTTCCTTCATGTCTGTTGCAGTCTCCCCTACTTTGATTTTAAACCTCAATCTTCTAGCTATTGCTTCTTTAACTTTTCTTTTACACTTTTCATTTGTTTTGGATCACTTTAGCATTATTTTTTATGTGTTTTATGCATAGCCTTCAAAATCTTGTCGGTAAAACGGCTTTTGAGCATTGCAGCAGCAAGAGATTTGATCAGGGACAGCTGTGCTTGTACCCTACATAAATAGATAGGTACCTTCTATGAAAAAAAAAATACACGCACAAGATTGACACTTGAGTGCTCACAAGAAGTACATAAAATAATTAAAACAAATATAACGGAATAGCCTGTGCACATGAAATTAGATTGTGTGGCACATCATCAGCAATGGCCAAGCCTAAATATCAAATGGTCACCGAATATGAGAAGTCTTCGACTGTGCATAAAATAAGTATACAAATATGCACAGATGAAGTTATACACCTATGATGCTAAATTTACCAAGTCATTTATGTTGTTTCTTTTTATCCTAACTAATAAATCAAATGCAACAATTACTATATCAGTAGGCAATGAATACAGGGAGAAAATAACTTACCAATAGGCTATGAACAGAGAGAGTAAATAAATTTATGACTGAACTATAAAAACGAGTATCATGATAGCTTTAGCAAAGATGTACTGAAATAATACAGGGAAAACAAACTAAAATTCAGTTTACCATATTAAATATAGCTTTATCAAAATCTATTTTGAAGCCTTTCTCTTGGAATGCTTTCCTTTCGCATTTTCGGGCTTCATTGCCTTACCTTTATTCCCAATGTGTTTGGGTTCATCATCCTTCCTGGAAGGATCCACCTCCTCGTACTTAATTGGATTTATTATTACACCAGCTTTCTCCACCACTTGTATAAAAAATAAAGGTATCAAGGTTTAACTTAGCATAATAACAGTACTAATTAGCTTCATTATTATATTTGCAACAGAAGTTATTTTGCTTTATATGGTCGGTGTTATGTGACAAAAGGTTTTTAAACCAACAACATCTCATTTCAGTCCTAGTTCTGAAGATAAGTTGGTGATGTTCTTTTCATTTGAGGACCAAACGCAAAAATAAAAAATCGAATGAAACGAGTAATACTTACAGATGGTCTATTAAGTGCTCCTACTAATATTGCAGGGTTATACTCGGGTCCAAGAGGCATTCTCATGCTCCGCCCGTGCACATCTTTTGATCTAAATGGGAAAGGAACAGCCTTCGTCATTAGCTTCTCAGTCTGCAACAGCCAATAAACCATAGTGACATAACTGAGTATGTTGCATAAAGTAGATCATGATGATGAAAACAATATTAACTTCAATAACACTAAACCAAACATCACTTACCTTTTCATTTACCCTTTCTTTAAAGTATTAAATTAACATTTAAATCCCCACCACATGTTAATCTAGTAATATTAGAGATAGGACGAATGTGTTATAAAATGCAAAACAAATCAGCAAGACTGCAACATCATTACAACATACTTGAACTCAGAAAATATGTTAGTAGATACGCGTGTTACATATGGACCTGCTGCTGTATGTCTGAAATTTTGCTAATACAATATGGTTTGCTTATCACAAATAAATGAAAAAAGACATGTTCACATATTTGATTTGGCCCAGCATTAAAAGGATACCCATCAGAGACATCCGAACAAACTGTGAGGTCCTAAGGGAAAATGAATTTAACTTAAATAAAAGTGAATAAAACTGTAACACCTCTCACACCATTTCCAACATACTCGTTGCTCCCTCCTAAATCGCTCTCCTCTTCCTCACAATACCCATTGCTACCAACAACTTCATTCTTCCTCAATTGCTTCTGCTGCTGTAACTTAATAGTCTTTCTGCTTGAACTAAATTCCAAATTCCCAGAATACCCATCGCTTGAATAATGATATATGTTCTTAACCAGAACTTTCCTCCTCAATATATCATATTGAGGTGAGATGTCAATAGAGTATCTTCCTTTAAGTATCTCCTCTTCAGTATCAAAGGACTTATCCATATCACAACCACTAAACTCTTCAACTGGCATTATTTTAGAAGGCAGTACCACACCACATGGAAACTGCGATCCTCTTCACTGAATTTCTCATGAGGCAGAATCCCCAATTCCCCGCTTGTATTTTGCTGACGTATCCAGTGTAGAGAGTGAGGATCCACCCCTTCTGTGAACAATGTGGATTCTTAAAATCTGATACTGTCTAAATTCAGAAGTTGTTTTCGCTAAAACAAGAGGAAGAACGAACTTGATTAAAGATTACAAAATTGATGAAGAGACACGATTGATTAAAGATTATGGAATTAATGAATATGAAATTGGAAATTGGAGATTACCTGAAGTTAAGCAAACGATTGATTACGACCGAGGATAAGAAACGAAAATTGGATTGAATATGGGGTTTAATTTTCCCCCTGATATTTCAGAAAAGTCCGCGAGTGTTTTGTTTTCCCAGCTTCTTTTTATTTTCTTCCCCCAAATTTTAACATAGCAATACTTTTGCGTCCATCTTTAAGGGAGCGGACACACATAGTTTATTTTATCATCTATTTGCGTCTTATTATATGATGAACAGATGCAAACAGCTATGCTTAATTTTCATTCCCACCCTACCATGTCGGTTCGTAGACAACAACTAATGCAAAAATTGAAATAATTTTTTCTTTCCCTTATTTGCGTCTACTTTTGATTAGGAACAGATGCAAACTGTACTATTTGCATCTATTGCTTATACATCAGATGCAAATGAAGAAATGCAAAAACGAAGTTTTGTACTAGTGGTCGTCGGTCATGTGTGGTCGGGTTACTAGATGTTCTTGTTGAACCCAGTGTATTCCTGTCTAGAGATACACTATCGGAAGGTGGTTCCATACCTTGTCATAGTTGGAAATTCATTACCCAATAAGTGCTCGCCGTTTTGATTGTATATTATATATATATATGTGGAGCGTGAGATGCAAACTTTCCACAGATTGTTATTTATTTGATTAAACATTATTATAATATCAAAAGAGTTTTGATATAAAGATTTACGTTTCTTTCAAAAGGATTTTGAAAGTTAAATCAACTGTTTTGGATTCTCATAAGGGAAAAACCCGTTCCCTATTATACGGTATGGTCTTATGAGATATCGTTTGTTTTCTCAAACTGTTTTAAATTGTCTACTCATACCGGTCCCATGACTGACCCAGAGTTTGTTTTGTTTTGTTTTACCTAAACTCTTGGGTGCCCAAATTTGTACGAGCAGTCAAGTAGTTCAGGATTTTACAAATCTATCTAAAGAAGCTTGGAGCAGGAGGCTTCAGTGTTAGATATATAGTATTTTTATTTCCGTTGTGTTGTAATTGTTGTACTCTGCTAATTGTATGTTATACAGTTAAAATTTTGTATTTCAAAAGTTATGATATATTATATTTTGTTCCACTACGATGTGAGATTCCATGTTGTTATTTATGTTCTTCTTCTACCTTTTCCTTCTAAAAAAATGATTCGTATTTCTATGATATTTGGGGACGTGTGATGTATGTAGTCAACTCAGATAGTACGGAAATTCAGTTCGTTACATATTATCTCATCGCCTGCTCGAAATTCAATTTATATTTTGGAAAAAAATAGAATCTTCTTTTTGAAAACCCAAATTCATTTTCTTTTCATTCAAATATATTTTTACTGTATTTATAAACCAATTATTCTAGAGCCAGTGCTATCCAAACATCCCACACAACAAAATCTATCACAAAATATCTATCACATCATATATCACGATATATGAAAACAAACTGCAATAATTTTAAAGAATCCAGTTGGATCCCTTCAACCCGTTTTCCTACATCCACAGATGTTAGACAACGTAAACAATACCAATTCCGCTTCAAGATGGAATATCGCGGTATAGAAGGTCATCCTCTATTATGTGGGACACATCGGGTCTCATCCTCTAATAGTACTATGGGGAAATATCCAACAACCAAGCTTAAATATAACTATATGTATAATAGAAACAATGGATAATAATATATAAATTCAACCAAACAACTCACACAACATTCAACCATCATATATCAATTTTAAAATACGCTTATAAAATTATAAAACTGGACAGAGTTGGCGAGTTTACTCGCTTTTGTTATTAATCGTTGAATAACGATTAATTTCTGAATAATCCAGACAGGGGTTTTATTTTACCCTAAATTGCAACAAGCTCCAATTCGCTCCAAAAAAAGTTTCATTCTGTGTCCTTCATGCATAAGATCCCAACGGATCTTGTTTCGTCCAATTCTGATCAAATATGAACGAGATATAAAATTTTCAAGTTTGAATACAAATTAAAAGTCATTAACATAATCAATATTTAATTATACCCTTTAATCTCAAATCTACTCTATAACCTTTCTTTCCCTTCAACATATACAAAACAAAACCTGTATGCTCCCACACAAAAACTGTTATGACCGCACCTTTATCTCCCCCTCTCTCCCTCTACAAACCATTAAAAATCAAATAAAA
Organism: Allium sativum; assembly: GCA_030737875.1. NCBI lineage: Eukaryota > Viridiplantae > Streptophyta > Magnoliopsida > Asparagales > Amaryllidaceae > Allium > Allium sativum. The sequence continues at coordinate 706,235,796 of CM060924.1, read as the reverse complement.
CATACCATAATTCTTCTCTTCTCTAGCTCATCCATCTCCACTCCCACAATGTTAACCTGTTTTCATTCGAACAGCTAAAAACGCATGGCTCCTGTGCAACCATCGAATAAAAAATGACCAGAAATCTCCATAATTTTGCATGCACTTGCCAATTGATCCCCTCAATCCAAATATAATATCCATAAGTCGAATTAGTGCCTCATTTTCCCAAAGACTTTAACCTTGCTTCGCTAAACCCATATACAGCGAACACGACAAACGTCAAACCCTACAATATCCATATAGAAATGAAGATCAACCCACAAGGATTCTGAATATATATGTATTTTGATTTGTAACATTTTGTTTGAATTGTTTAGAATTATCAAAACTCACATTTTTCTTTTATGGTGGCGGTGTGAATCGCCATTGACCAGAAGAATGAAGTTAGGATTATGAAGGTAGGGTAAGTGATGTATATATAAGGTAGGGTTTATAATTTTTTATTCGACTAGTTTATTTTATGTTACGTTATCACTATTTGTATTCGTCAATTAAAAATTTGTATGATCACATACAATAACCAGTTTCAATGAAAATGGACACATAGCTATAGATTGACATTAGGCAGCCAGTGAAACTTGTTTCATCGAAATTTGAGTCTGTTTTCTCATAAAGCGTTATTTTAAAGTCAAATTATTGATTGATTCACAATTAAATTGTGCATGGTCACAAAACAACTCTGATTGGCCCGAATCTGAAATCTAGCAGTAATTAATCATTACGGATTAAATAAAATATGTTACGTCGAAAACGGATGTCATTTGCAAAATGGCTATTTTAAGCCTTAAATAAAACCAATACAATATTATTTAATTCAAAAAAACTCAATTTAGTTATATTAATTTAATATTATTATATATATCCAAATAGAATATCATTTATCTCCAAAGTAAACATACTTGGATTTATAACTCGATATTTCAAAATTCAAGTTAAATCGATATTCAATTTATATAAAATTCCTTTTTATTATATTAAAGAAATCTTATGGTTTTTAAACGATTCCGTAATGACTTTCTGAAACTTTGATCTGGACATAACTCACAATTTATAAGGCGAAATTTCCATTTTTCTCTTTCATTAGAACAATATAGTTCAGTAGATTTGAACATTCTTGTTTCAAAGAAATCTGACATATAATGAATCCTATACATTCATTTAATGTTCAAAATGTAAAACTACGAACTACCGCGACGTTACGAGCTCGTTTTAAATTATATTATAATTCATACATTCAAACTTCGTTTATAAATAAATTCGTTATTATAACTCGAATCTAAACAATTAAATCTCTTGAATTATCCAATTCACACAACATTGCAAATTCAACTAATTTCTTACTATTATTGAATTAAATTTATTATTCCACTATTTATATTAATTAGATATTCCAAATTATTTAATTTAAGCCATCTGAATTACCAAACCACTATTTAAATAATTAAATTAATTAATTATTCAATTGCCAAAAATCTGGGACGTTACAATAATCAACACTTGCATAGATTTATTATATAATATATATATATATATATATATTCTAGAGAATATTGTTAGTATATAAAAAATAATAATTGAAACAAGGCTGTTGTCATCAAAACATTCATCATCAACATCTCAATCCCTAACAATCTCCCTTTTTTTAATGATGGCAACCTTGGTTTATAAAATATTCATACTTGATGTCTTGATTCTCCAGTTACTCGGCCTTACTCCATTAACTTATTTTGAAACTACTAACTCCCCCTTAATCTAAGCCTTATTTTATAATTCTCCCTCTTTGTCATCAACAAAAACTATATATTTCTAACTATTCTATTATACTCCCCCTAAAACTAAGACATAATTCTAAAAACTAAAACTAATACCTAAAAGTGATCTAGTGTAGAACAAGTTCCAATACCTAATAAACTTTCTGAAATTATAAACTGGAAAACTTCTTTAACAAACTTTCTAAGACTATAATCTAAACAAATGAATATTTTTTTTTATTATTGTGAATTGTTGTTACAAATCCAGTATGCGAGAACTAATATTTACATGAATAATTACGAATATCACACAATTATACGATACCGGACTACTGCGTGTTTTTGGCAATTGGGGACTTATGAATTGGACAATTTAGGTAATGGAGGCAGAATTCTCCATTGTGTTGAGAACATTACCTTTCTTATCAAAATACACCTCTCCAACACAAAATCTTGATTGTATTCTTCCATTTCTTGATCTTCTTCCTCTACTTTTTCTTCTTCTTCATCTTCTTTCGTAGGGTTATGGATTTGAATATTGAAGGAATCATCTTCAATAATAATTGGATTATTTTGGCTATCCATTGTGTATTTCTGAAGATTCCTAACAATCTTCCCTTTCTTTTCTTTTAGTTTTGACATTCGAAGTTGTATTTCAACAATCATTACAGGGTATCATTCATAGATTCATCTAATTTGATAACCCTTGCATGCGTAGATCATTGTAAAGGGCCTGGAGTAGACGTAGGAAACAAAAAGGAGTTGTTTTGGTTGTTATTTGAAGTGGAAGCCATTATTTATATGTATTAGAATTTTATTACAGAGAAAAATGAGTAGGAAGAGAAGAATTTTAGAAGTGGGGAGTTTAAGTAAGATTAACAACTAATTTTGGAGGGAATTTAATTTTTGAAAATTTTGAGTTATATGTCGACATATATTTTTGAGTATGTCAACATACCTTTTGAATTTTGGAATTTTTGATTTTTCTTACATTTTATTATATTTTTTAGAAGAAATGTATATATATATATATATATATGTATATTAATATATTTAATTATTTTACTTCGTTTAATGAACAAATGCCTAGTTCTCTTCTTATTAGTAAACGTTGCTTCATTTAATGGTTTGGTTAATATATCTGCAATTTGATTTTCTGTTTTAATAAATTCTAATGAAATATTTTCTTTATTTACATTATCTCTACAGAAATGATATCTCACATCAGTGTGTTTTGTTCTAGCATGATGTGTAGGATTTTTGGATAGACTATAGCACTCGCATTTTCGCAGTAAATTGGAGATTTAGTTATATTTAATCCAAAATCTCTTAGAGTTTGTTGCATATATATTACATGAGAACAAGCCAAAGTAGCAGATATATATTCTGCTTCAATTGTTAACAAGGAAGTGGTATTTTGCTTCTTACCAAACCAGGATGAAAGAAAAACTTGGTTCGTTTCAAGACATTGAACAAAATTGCAACCAAATTAAACATCGAATTTCATGTATTGATTTGTAAATCGAGTACTTTACCTCATTGAAACTTTTGTTGTTCTTCGACCGATTAAGTTCAAATCTGGGTTGATCGAATTCTAGCCCTCCAGACGTCGAGCCTCTAGAGGAGTCCACACGTACGCTATCTCCTCAATCGAATCGAAGAGAAGTATGAAAGAATGGTACTAGCCACCATTCTTATTTATGGTTTTCTGAAAAGGGGATATCAGTTGGCCTCCATTTCTTTTGGATCTGATCTATATCTGTTTTATGATTCACGCGTCGATATTAAAGTGATGAGTTACCCCTTTAAATCAACGTGTGTACCACAAACTTAGGAGCCAACCAATATACCATTTCAACTCTTGATAAAATATCAACGATTAATATTTTATTTACCTAATGAATGCCTTTCCTTTTTATTACGTCCTAAGCGTGTGACCCTATAGGTTACTACAACATTGGCAATAATTTAAATCATATTTAAATTATAAACAGTGAGCGGCATCTAGTAATACATCGCTGCTACCCAAGTTATAATAAGATCAACGATTCGATACAACCTTTTTATGTGACCAGTGTATCAATGTAATATAATCCTTTTAACCAATATATCCAGGATTAAACTGGAGGCGTGGATCGTATCACCCTCTTAATAATTTAATCCGTTTATCTTGATCGATGAGTAGACTGTTTAAAACAAATCAATATTTGAGCACGGCCATGCATTTCACAGTCTCACTCACTCAAGAGGCCCATGGATATCACCACAAATATATTGTAGGGGTTAAATTCCATCTAGATCATTCATAATTTTCATTCGATTAGAGATGTATCCAATAATACCCGTTAGCGTTACTCTGTCACGAATAACTTTAGATGATATTAAAACACAAATATCCTCGAATAAAATTATAATGATTTCAGGTCTAAGGACCATTACATCACTGTCACTATGAGAATAACTTATGATACTGTTAATTATATTCCATGCAGTTTTCTCACAGTGGGTCAGCCCAATACGGTATTCTCCAATACGTATTTATGTTTTGACATTAATATCACGTATATTAATGATCAATGAGATGTGATCATCAGTCAATCAACATACTAGTCTCAACGCTTTATTGTTGTCCTATATAAACAACAAAACTCGACTAGGGACATTTAAGAATTATAATACTTATCACATTATATAATCTCAAGTTCAGTCTTACTCGAACTATATAATTCCGTATTATTATTCTAAGGACTTCTATTAAATTATTATTTATATTACGCAGTAAATATAACATAACATAATATTATTTTATTCCAAATAAAATAATAACATCAACAGTGTTATCAATCTCATCAAATGGATTGCCTCTAGGGCATAAACTCTAACAATATTCCACTTGCACCACAGTCAATCATTCATGTGTCATGTACTCATGAAATAGTGTGACTATTAAACTTTTGCTGCGATAGATTTTAATTCAGTAGGTCTGCAACATTACGATGTTTGTAACTTTTGCAGATATGTTCATTTCCTCTTCACATTGGAATTATATTTCTTAAATATATGTTTGGATCGATAATGAGTTTAAAGTTTTAGGCCTAAGCATCAGCCATATTGTTATCGCAATGTATATCATTGGATCAACAATGAATTAAGTTCAGTTATCAACTTCTTAATCCAAACATTTCTTTCTTAGAATCAGTATTTATTTCTTGTTTTAAAACTAACATTATTTACAATAATTAATGTGTTATCAAATAACATTAAAATTATTGTGTCACTCCCACTCAACTTCTTGTCTATACAAGATCCAATGGCATTCTGTGGTTTTTCGAAACATTTCGATTTCTATTTCATTCCCATCGATATCTTAGAGACCGACTCTCCTTTAAATGGATACCAATTCGAGCAATAAATGTTTTATTCTCTGAGAATTTATATCCACAAAATAGTTATTTGATTTAGGTCTGAACTTATCAGAGGAAGGACATTTAATAAATGTCTTTATATTCCAAATCAATGTATCAGACACACTAGGACATTTCCTAGTTCATATCTTATATGACGTCTTCAAGACCATTTTAGTAGGACTAAATGCAATTGTTCTTAATTTAATTTATTGGAGGATCTATATGACTTATCATTAATCATACTATATCTTATAAGGTGCGATTTCTCCTTTCAGAGACACCATTCTAATATGGTGTTCTTGATGAAGTGAGTTGTGAAACAATTTCAAACTCGCCTGGATAGTCATGAAATAATTGGCTTAAATATTCTATTTCGATATGTTCGAAAAGAATTTATTTTTCTATTAAAATTGGTTTTGAACTTCATTTTTGAACTCTTTGAACTTTTCAAGGTATTATGATTTGTATTTCGTAAGATACACATATCTCCGTTTACTGATATCATCAGTAATTGTAATGAAGTAATAAAACCTACCTCTAGTTTATGTATTCATTGCTACATATACATCATTATGTATGAGACCCAATGCTTATCACTCTTTCACTGTGTCAAGCGAAAGGTGATTCAGCTATTTTGCCTAATAAACAAGATTTGCATTTTCATATGATTCAAAATCAAATGATTTTAAAATTCCATCATTATGGAGTTTTAATATACTTTCTTGTTTATATATTCCAACTGGTAAGGCTAAAGGTATGCTGGATTCAAATCATTAAATTTAATCCACTCTATAATTATGTCAAGTACATTATAGTTAACGATTTGCAAAGTTCATTAACTATTTGTAAAATTCCATTAATTATTTCATTTAAATAAAATGAATAACAATTGTTCTTTTATTATAAATGAAATTTATACTTGTCTGAACAAGATTCATTATAACATTTATTTTATATAGAACTTCATAATAACAATTATTTTATTTACTTAATTAAGCCAATATATATAAAACAAGAATTAACTTCCCATTGATAATACAACAACATTTGCTTTATTTCCAATCGTAGGTTCACTTGTCTCTTTAGATTTCTACTTATTTTGCAATTTCTGTAAATTCACATACACTTGTGTTATTCATATCTAGTATCTAATACTAGAAATGTATAAGTAGATTATTATAACATTTATATCTTATTTAATTAATCGTATTTTAACTTATTTTACATCCTCTCTTTATTTATAAAACAATTACATTTAATTTTGTTCGAGGACAATCCTCAACATTTCAATGCGAGTCAAGAAATTTGATTTAATTCAATTTATCCTTCTTAAGGATTAATTTAAATTATCGTAGTTATTCATTATTTAATATCTACAATTGATAATAAATAATGACTGATTCTTAATATTTATTTAATAAAATATAAAATTTTGACAATCAAAATTTATATTAATATAAATTTATTATTTAAACTAAAATATGTTCCCACTCATATTAACATCCCTCTATTTATATATACATATCGGTATATATATATATATATATATATATATATATATATATATATATATATATATATATATATAACGGTGTTCCAAGATCCATATCTAATCATGCCTTGACCTAGCTTTGGCTAAACTCAAAACACAACCTTTTAGGTAGACATCTTATGTCAATTATATCATCTATATAACTCTTGGATCGCATGTTGAACATTTTGTTCAGTATTATTCATTTGCTCAAAATGTAGAATAATTCATATTTTTGTCTCTAAGGCCATAATCGTATTATGCAGCCTAGTTAAGTCAGACCCAATAATAGATTGGAGCACCACATTTTACTCCATCGCATATAACCAAAATAAAAGGTGCACAACGCTTTGGTGTTAGTTACATCCATTGATCTTGGACAGTGATGAGTATATTATTGGAAGACTTCACCATGACTTAATATAACAAAATTTGCTTTTAGAGGGAATTTATTATTCGTAGTGGAAACAATATTAGAGTTATTTACATATATCATAATATATGTATTTTATATTCATAATATAAATTTAAATAAAATATATGTATCAAATATACATATACATATATATAAATAAATCATATATATACATACGTTTAAATCCAACATTATATAGGAGTTATGCCTATATTTTCTTTTGAACATTTCAAAATAATGAGTAGTTTCAACTTTTGTATCAAATACTAAGTTCATATTTAAAACAAATTTTCTTTTAATTAATCAAGCCCAATCTATCATATGGATCTTATATTACACTTACATAAGTTATCATATATATATATATATATATATAACTTATTGTTTTCAAACCATTATCTAATACTTGCATAGTCAAACATAACATGTTCAAAAATAATCATAATATATATACAGCTCAAATTTTACGTGACATGTTTCATAAACATGTATTCAGTTCTGGTTTTACAAACTAGCATATAGATATGAATACAAATGCTGAATGTACATACCAGATAAATATATAAAATGAATACAGACGGCTCCATTCATACCATTCTACAAAAATATTACATGTACATCAAAAAATGTATACTTGAGATATTCATACATAAACTGACCCATTCAGTAGAATATAAAGTAATCAATACAAACATTATGTAAATAGAGAAATCACATTTGTCATTATCTCAAAATATATTTGCATAGTTGGCAATCCTTGAACCCTTCTCGCTGAACAATTTCAGCCGGTACTATTTCTGCATAAGAGAAAAATTGGTTATTCTCACTAACCATACACCTGAATGTAATTTTGCAATGCTCATTGATGAGTATATGGGATTGTGGCTTCAAAAGCTAAATCTTAAACCTTCAATAAGCCATGATCAAAATCAAGTCAGTTTGAAGGTTTAATTTAACTTACTGTTCTTTAACAGTAAATTCCATTCATCAATTTAGTTTCATACTTTTACCGCAAACAGGTTCAGTTGCTTCCATATCACATTCATTTATACATACTCAGTCAATAGATATAATATCAATATTGAATGCTAACATTACTTATAATACCATTCACTGTGTAGATATCAATTTTATACATGTAGTATAAAACCAAATAGGAAATCTGAATTGCCATAGTATTTAACCAAGATGAACAGTATGTATACAGACAAGATGAAAACAGACCTAATGTCAAGCATGTAATTATGATCATGTATCGAAATTATAACCTTATGATTCTGTTTGAACAGACCGTGGATGTAATGATCGCAACTGTTGACATTTTAAAATGTTGAGCAAACATAAAATGCCTTGATATGTCATATATGCGTGATTATTGCAGTTCTATCTATTAAAACTTGCGACGGATGAATGCACTTTGTTTAGATCGAAGCAAGTATGTTTAAGCATCAGGAAATATCAAAGAATGAGGATTTTGTAAAACTTCTATTATAAATGAAATTTGGCATTATATCCTCTGCTAAATCATATTGCAAAAGGTTTTAAAACCAGATTATAGCATACCTATATATCATTATAAAATTGGGATTAGCAGATTCCATTTATTATATGTCAATGTATATTTTATGGAATGATCAAATCACAAAACATTTATTATGATATATCTTGTTCTTGGTTATAATCTATACAATGAGATATTAATACCAATAAAACTTATGGGTAAATCTCTAGTTCAGGTTGTACAATCCCATTGACCACAATCGATCAGTATTCAAAATACAATCATATGACCTGTTTTATGAAAACACTGCCTAAACATTTTTTATATAAATGATTTCAATAAATCAAATATAATTGGAATTATCAATTACTGTTAAGAAAACAGTAAAAGGAAAATACATCTGGAAAATGTAAACAGGGCATGACTTGGTCAAGTACGAAATCAAACAAATTTTGAATTCATACCCAGATTTAAAGAAAAATAATAATTCTTAACAAATTACCACAATTTTGATTTCATTAAATCAAAATTTTAATTTGAAACAATCTTTCTGTTTTATCGATCAGTAAACCAATTTTGAACCCAAAAATTATGTAATAAAGTCAGGTCATTACACTATCAATCAAACATTTTTGATATCCTCTCTTACAGGAATTAATTATTTAAATCTGAATATTTAATTGTATTCACTCAGAGATGAATACATTAAATCAGAATTCTAGAGTTCAGATTATCAATGTAACAGACAAAACTGGAACCACTTTAGAATCAGTATCATATATTAATTCACTATTCAATACAGATTTTAACCTCAGTGAAACAATTTCATATTTATAAATGAATTTATTCTAAATTCTTATATCAGTTCTTACAAACATTAAAACAGGATCAAAATTATACATATATATAGATCATGATATACTACAAAGCAGGGGTGCGGTGCTTAGTGGAAGAACTGCGCACGGGATACGTACGGGTGCTGGGGTGCGCGGGGGTGCGGCGGAATTCGTACGGGGTGCGCCACGAGGCGTGTCCCCGTATTTTTTGAAAGGGGTGCGGTAGGGTGCAGAAAAGTGGGTGCGGCAGCAGTGTTAAACCCTAATTTGAGCAGTGTAAAAATCGCACGATTGAAACCTAAATCGAAAACATCGTTTACAAATTTGAGCAGCTCCGATTCCTCCTTCAATTTTCCACTTCGAGACTGCCACAGTTGAAGTCAAGACTGCCGCACCAAATTTGAGCAGCTCCGATTTTCCGTTTTCTTTTTCGATTTTTCACTTTGAGCAGCTCCAGTTTCTTCGATCTTCCTTTTTTTCCAGTTCGATGTTTCCGGGTATTTTCTTTCACCGCTATTTTCTTCCTTCGTTCGATTTGTTTTTGTTTTGTGCAAGATGAAATGATGGATGGAAAGTAAACGTGGCTTGCTTTATTTGTTTGTCTGTTTGTGCGGAAATGAAATATTTGCTATATTTGTTTACAAGGTTCTGCCAAATGGGACCATATGTCGGTGTGGGATAAATTATTAATGAAAATTTTATGCTTTTACCCCTTCAGCCGAAATTATGGAGACTATAAATGAGACAAACTATTTTTGCAGTTTTTTTGAACTATTTAATACAAACAATAGGGTTTCATATGTGAATTTGCAGTTTTTCTTCCAGTATTTTAATATATATATATATATATATATATATGTTAAAGTATTTATTTGACTACTTTATTTAATTAAAATGCATCCCTTGGATTATATTTATATGTATAATATATTTTTAATATTTTAATATTTGCCGTATCCCTCCGCACCCGAATCCTCATATTTTTGAATTTGTCGAATTCTCGTATCCCCGTACCGCGCACCCGCATCCGCGCACCCGCACTCATGCTTCCTAGATGATATATGTATTGTGATCTAAAATTCATCATTTATTCATGATCAATATCATGATGATGTAAAAGCAAAATGTGATTGAACTGTGAACCCTTTATTCAACCATTTTCATCAACAATCAATATTGTTGCCTTATGATTCATATCATAACTGGTTTAAGTATAACTAGTATGATTTAAACATTTAAATCAAAAAAAAAAGTTAAAACTGATTAATTAACTCAACCTAACAATTAAATTTGTCAAGTCAAAATATAATGTAATGGATTTTTTGGATACATGTAAAATAGAATGAGTACATTACATATACAGATAATGTTAAAATTGTATTCAATCTATTTTAATAAAGCATACATGGACAGTGGATTAAACTAGATATAAATGTACTTCATATCATCCAATGTGATAAATGGGATCCGAGGTTTGTTTAAAATTAATATCATATATTAATTTATAATTCATCTCAGATTTACAGTAATATCAAAAACTGGGTTCAAATTATAATATACCAGAATTTTAAACATGGGTTGGCTTAAACGTTTTAAACCAGAACATGACAATTAATTTTAATCTAGAGATCTAAACATGGTATACACTCACAAATATATATATATATATATATATATATATATATATATATATATACACTGCATATATATATATGTATGTATATAAAATATAGAGAATCAACAATTGATCAACCCTTATTTATGAAATCAGCATCCTTAACGACTTGTTATTTTGATAGATCAAAACTGTTTTGATCTACCAGTAGGATGGTTTGATAAACTAATAAGGTAATAGCAATTTCAAATTTAGTTAAGATTAGAAATAACTATCAATAAATCCAGTTCAAAATATTAAATCAAATACAAAACTTTGTTATCAGTAAAGCACCTTTAAAGGCTTGTATCAAATACAGTCTTTAATTTACAGTAAAACTATTTCATGTTCTAAATCGAAATAAGCATGATAACTTGAATCCATGTCTTTTAATCATTTGATTATCGGTTCTGAAACTAGTGATTTCAAATACTCATGAATCAACAAGTTCACAAGATTATCAAATCAAAATTGACCCATAAACATTCAGATCTTATACGATGAACAAGTTCATCCAAGTCAGTATCTTTAATCCTAATCGGGTTCTGATTCGAAATTATCAAACAAAACCCTAATTATCTCAACCTATAAATTACATGAATCTTAGATCTGATACCATTGAAAGGAAAATTTTGGTTCGTTTCATGACATTGAACAAAATTGCAACCAAATTAAACATCGAATTTCATGTATTGATTTGTTAATCGAGCACTTTACCTCATTGAAACTTTTGTTGTTCTTCGACCGATTAAGTTCAAATCTGGGTTGATCGAATTCTAGCCCTCCAGACGTCGAGCCTCTAGAGGAGTCCACACGGACGTTATCTCCTCAATCGAATCGAAGAGAAGAAGGAAAGAATGGTACTAGCCGCCATTCTTATTTAGGGTTTTCTGAAAAGGGGATATCGGTTGGCCTCCATTTCTTTTGGATCTGATCTATATCTGTTTTATGATTCACGCGTCGATATTAAAGTGATGAGTTAACCCTTTAAATCAACGTGTGTACCACAAACTTAGGAGCCAACCAATATACCATTTCAACTCTTGATAAAATATCAACGATTAATATTTTATTTACCTAATGAATGCCTTTCCTTTTTATTACGTCCTAAGCGTTTGACCCTATGGGTTACTACAACGTTGGCAATAATTTAAATCATATTTAAATTATAAACAGTGAGCGGCATCTAGTAATACATCGCTGCTACCCAAGTTATAATAAGATCAACGATTCGATACAACCTTTTATGTGACCAGCGTATCAATGTAATATAATCCTTTTAACCAATATATCCAGGATTAAACTGGAGGCATGGATCATATCACCCTCTTAATAATTTAATCCGCTTATCCTGATCGATGAGTAGACTGTTTAAAACAAATCAATATTTGAGCACGGCCATGCATTTCACAGTCTCACTCAATCAAGAGGCCCATGGAAATCACCACAAATATATTGTAGGGTTAAATTCCATCAAGATCATTCATAATTTTCATTCGATTCGAGATGTATCCAATAATCACCGTTATCATTACTCTGTTACGAATAACTTTAGATGATATCAAAACACAAATATCCTCGAATAAAATTATAATGATTTCAGGTCTGAGGACCATTACATCACTGTCACTATGAGAATAACTTATGATACTGTTAATTATATTCCATGCAATTTTCTCACTGTGGGTCAGCCCAATACGGTATTCCCCAATACGTATTTATGTTTTGACATTAATATCACGTATATTAATGATCAATGAGATGTGATCATCAGTCAATCAACATACTAGTCTCAACGCTTTATTGTTGTCCTATATAAATAACAAAACTCGACTACGGACATTTAAGAATTATAATACTTATCACATTATATAATCTCAAGTTCAGTCTTACTCGAACTATATAATTCCATATTATTATTCTAAGGACTTCTATTAAATTATTATTTATATTACGCAGTAAATATAACATAACAAAATATTATTTTATTCCAAGTAAAATAATAACATCAACAGTGTTATCAATCTCATCAAATGGATTGCCTCTAGGGCATAAACTCTAACACAGGAAACCAGGGAATGACCCGAAAAGTGACAAGTTACACTCGTGTTTTTTCGGTCCGATTTACAACCAACATAGTCCGCATCATAATATGAAATTAAATCAAATGAATCGTTTTCAGAATAAAATAAACCGAACTACAATGTATGTTTGGCATATCGTATAATATGTTTTATGGCTTTTAATTGAGTTTTCTTAGGTTGTGATTGATATCAAGTGCAGAGACATGCTATGCATTATGTCTGAACTACTCGTAGTTATATATAATAAAGAACCGATCATACCTTTATATAATTTCTGATCTACATCTTTTGAAGAGTCGTCTTTACTTAACACTTCATTAGTTGCGGTAGGTGTGAGTTTTCCTTTAGTACTAGCTATGTTAAATTTATTAATTAATTCTCTAACATATTTTTCTTGATTAGTAAATATTAAATTTTCTAATTGCCTCATTGTAGTCCTAAGAAGAAAGTGAGTTCTCCCATGTGACTCATTTCAAAATCTTTTGTCATGATTTCAGAAAATTCTTTATTTATTTCATTATTTATTGATTCAAAAATTATATCATCTACATAGATTTGTAATAATTGAATATCATTTTTGTTTCTTTTAATAAATAGAGTATTGCCTACTTTACCAATTTCAAAATTTTATTGTAACAAATAAGTTCTTAGTCAATCATATCAGGCTCTAGGGGCTTGTTTTAATACATACAAAGCTTCCTTTAACTCATAAATGTGGTTTGTAAAATTTTCATCTCCAAATAATGGGGGTTGTCCAACATAAACATCTTCTTTAACAAAATCCTTCAGGAAAGCACCTTTACACCCATTTGAAATAGTCTAAAATTATCATGGTTAGTGAAAGCAAGTAGAATTCTAATGGCTTCTAATCTTGCTACGGGAGCAGAGGTTCATCGTAATCTATACCTTCTTCTTGATAGTAATATTGTGCAACAAATCATGCTTTATTTCTAACGAACTCACCAAGTTTATTCATTTTACTTTTATAAACCCATTTAGTTTTTATTATAGTTTTATCCTTTGGTCTGGGAACAAGTTGCCATATACCATTTATGGTGAATTGACTTAGTTATTCTTGCATAAAAAGTATCCATGAATCATCCGATGATGCTTCTTTTGGATTTTTAGGTTCAATAGTTGATATAAAATTTATATTACTCATGTTATTTAATTGATTTCTAGTTCTAACTATTGATTCAAAATCTCTTAGAATATTTTTTACAGGATGATCTTTTAGAAGTCTAATTCTTTTATTGGGTTAATTAATTTTCATTATTTATTTTATTTAATTCATTATCAATATCACATTCATCTTCATTATGTTGCTAATTTAGATATTTATAATTTTCATCAAAATATACTTTAGAATTTCTTCAATAGTATTAGGTTTTAAATTAAAAGCTCTATATGCTTTACATCTATTTGAGTATCGAATAAAAATTCCTTTATCTGATTTAGGATCAAAACTACATAGATTTTCTTTAGTATTTAAAACAAAACATTTACTTCCAAAAATTCTAAAATAAAATACCTTTGGTTTTTTATTATAAAGAAGTGTATATGAGGTTTCGTTTGTTAATGGTCTAATTGTTGGGGATGCAGATTAAAGATCTTAAGGCAAAATAACACTAGTGGGGGTGAGCAGTGTTTTATGGATTTCAATAATTTCTTGAAATCTTTAAGAGTTTATCAAAATGTTATACAAATCACAGATATCAACAATCATAGAATCAATCATAGATGTTGATAATGATAATAATAATAATAATAAGCAATAAAAGAAAAGTACATACTTGGATTTTATCCTGGTTCGGAGTTACCCTACATCATGTCCCACACGATGCTGGGTTGATATGGATTTCCTTTTAACTAATATCCAATATTAAAATCCTTAATTTCAGGGCAACAATGGCACATCCCAACTGATTTTCAGAGTATAATGAGAACTAATTGATTTTTGGGCTATAACCTACACCCAATTGATTTCTGGAACACCATACACCTAGTCGATTTATACGGGACACGACCACATCTTTCTCAATACCAGTTTTGGAGGATTGACTCGATATGTAGCAACCCGCATTTTACGTATCGGAGACCTGAGGGTTGGATCATTCTCATATTTTAATATGTTGTTTATGGGAATGTGAGACATGTCCATAATTTTTTGCCAATTTTATTTGCGACCATTTCCCCTATCAGTCTTGTACAAGGCATAACATTTGACTCGAATCGAAACAGATTTTGAGACCTGTGCCATTGGAAAGGAAATGATGTTTCTCTTTCTGTAGATTGGTTACCTTAAGGATTTGGCTCAGCGGTTTGGGAGAAATCGTTGTTTTAAGGTTTTACAGTTGGTTGTTCAGGTTTTTAAAGCCATAATGGGCTTATTTGGAGAGGCCCATTAAGGGGCTAGTAGAAGGCTATAAATAGGGGGTAAGAGACATGGAGAATAGTATATTTTCTCCATTCTCTCATTTGGAAGAGCTAGAGGTCCTCCATTCCTCCATCTTCTACACCTTTCCACCATTAGAGCTTAGAGAATCGAAGATCTACATAGCTTGAAGCTTGATCTACGTCATTCAAAGAGAGAGATCATTGAATCGAAGAGTTTAGAGCGAATTCTCTGCTGGGGAGAATCACAATTCATTATTTTGGCTTGTTTTGGTTATTTGGTGTGTGATATGCATCTCTCACGCAGATTCAATTAAGTATATGAGTTCTATGATCTTAATTTCATCATTTTCAAGTCATTTTGCTTAGATCTACGTCATGGTAAGTGTATTTTCATGTGAATCATTATAGGTTCTAATCTAGCAACTTTAAACCGGTAACTTCCATGTCATTTCATATGTTTATGCAAGTTAGATCCATCATTTTTGGTTTAATTATTGAATCATCATGATTTAGAGCAATTTCTATGATTAAATGATGATAATGGTTATTTTGATGTTATTGATGATATGTTGAAGTGTTTATGATTGATTTGGATGTTTGGGATGAGTGGATTTCATCGTCACTGTCGTTTGTCGAATATTTGGTCAAATTTAGAGTTGTTTTGGTCAAATCTGGAGTTATGTCGTTTTTAGCATGAGGCGGGTCGTACTTCTTCCTTTCCAAGAAATGAGGCTATGTCGTAGGAAGTAAAGGCGTCGGGGTCATCTCGCGGGAAGTCAAAGCATTGGAGATCTTGTTCCAAGAAGTCAAGCCGCCAGAAACCAAGGCGTAGGAAACCAAGTCGCATGAAGCTAAGTTGTGGCAGATATGATGGTGGAAACCGGCATGGTGGCTGACCTGATGGAGACGGACTCGGTGGAGATCGACATGGGGACCGACATGGCATGTTCGACTTAATGAGTCATGGCATGCTCAGCTTGGGGAGTCAAGTCGTACGGTGGTTTGGAAAGTCACGTCATCGGCGACATGGGGAGTCATATCGTGTTAGACATAGGGTCGTTTTTGGAAAGAAAAAAATTCGTGTACAACCCAGATTTGAACAAAAGGACCTGAAAAAAAATCGGGCAGAAGTTCCTGAACTCATGTCGCAGCGCAGTGCGGTTTAAACGTTGTGGTTGGTGGCATGAACGTTGTGGTTCAGAGATGTTGTGACTTCGAGGGGAATTCAAGTGGGAATATTTGAAGTGTTGAAAGTGTTCATTGATCTGTGTGGAACAACGAATGAGATGACAATTCAAAGATCGTGATTTGGTGGATAATGGTTGCTTGAGAAGGTTGCTTAAGCTATGAAAAGTCGTCGGGTTGGATGACTAGAGATGTGAAGGCCGAGAAGTTATCGTTGTCGTAAGTTCTAGCAGACTCGAAGCAGGGGTATAATAAGGGCACCTAAAAGACCGAAAGGTTGTTGGTTGAGTACCCTGGGTATCGTTTAAAGGTTTAGTTGTCAAGGTTGGACAAACATACATATCATTGAAAGGCATATGGAGTTTATGCTAGAACTGGGGTTACCATTAACCCTTGACATATGTAAAGGTTGGCTGTCATAGGATTAACGATGGTTTCGAAGCATGATTGGAGGTTATAACCAGAGTCTGTCATGGTTGATTAGTTTCCTTGTTTTTACTGTCCCACGAAAATTGTCCGACGTTGGAGGAGATGTTTCTTGGGCGCTTTTCTTACATTTTTTTAGGCCTCTGGGGCTTGTGCTTGAGGGATGTTGAACTCGATTAGGATGGTTTACGTGAGATATATAATCTGGATGCTATGAGTGCTAGTGATGTTTGCTTCTAATTGCCATGAATAAATGGTTGTTCTAGTTTCCATGAATGAATAGTTGAAGTGTTGTTGTAAAGGCTACCATTGTCCGATGTAGTGAAAACGAGGTTGAGTTCTTCTCTGGTGTTGTGGGTAGATTGGTTTGTTTATTTACCCATTCTCATATACTTTATTGTTGATGTTTGTTAGCTGTTTTATCGCTCACTAAGACTATTGTCTGACTCAATGTTTTATGTTTCCCTCTTATTACTTTGTGTTGTTCATCTGGTTGTGGATGGGCAGACTAGATGGCATGTGACAAGTGATAGCTTAGTGAGGACGATGTTGCAATTCAGAGGCGAGCAGGAGGCTGGCTTATTATCTTACTTATTATCTAGTATTTTTATTTCTGTTGTTTGAGTTGATCTCGTAGTGTTGTAGCCATGTTTCATGTGCAAACTTTGATATTCCTATGATGTATGGATAACCTTTCAGGATGTGAAAGTTTTCAAAAGTTAGTTATATGATGCTCCACTATTTCTACCTGTTGTACATGTTGTATAATATTTTATCCTTGCACTGTGAGTTTTACGACAGGTACCATTTGTGTTATCATACCTTGAAGATCGTCCATAGTTGCCTAGCACACCCTTCAGTGCATTATTCCTCTTGTTTAGTGCAGGGGTTGTGGGCGGTCGTCACATTTGGTATCAGAGCTCTGGTTAACGATTTTAACCAAAGTTCGAAGTCGTAATTACGTACGAGAGACGTATTTGTAGATTTCAGTTGGATGTATAATATATATTATAGTAGCATTTTTACTTCATTAGCAACTTTTTTTGCAAATAGCTAATCATTCTAATTTGCAGATTTAGAATGAGTCGACGTGCTTCAAGACATGCTGTTAGGGAGGGGGCTATGCCTAGAGGGGGTAACAGTGGTACACCAGACAACCCAACCATGTTTGATGCCATGATGGAAGCAGTCATGCGAAGGGTACCCGCTCCAATGGCAGCCACGGTAGATGTAGGTGTGCAAGTTCCTAGGGTTGTGGATTTTGTGAAGTTGTGCAAGGATTATACATCTCTAGGAGGAAAGCCATTCAAAGGAACAGAACCATCTGAAGAGGTTCGGAGGTGGATAGATTCTTGTGTTCATATTTTTAGAGACTTGGGTTTGGATGATGCAACAAAGAGAAAGCTTGCGTCAAGGCATTTGCAAGGCAGGTCCATGGAGTGTGGAATTCTGTTACACTTGAGACTCCAAAAGAGGAGATTTCATGGGAGCAATTCCAAGCTAAGTTTGAAGCAAAGTTTATCTCCACTGCTCAGAAGTCTGCTCTATTCAAGAAATTTGTGGAATTGAAGCAGAATTGTAGGTCGGTGCTAGATTATGTTTCTGATTTCGAGGCCTTGTCCAGATATTCTCACTTATACATTGATACGCCCTATCATAAGAATGAGAAGTTTGTTATGGGTCTGGATACCTACATAGGAAGACCGTTGGTGGATCATATTAACGATCCATTTGAGAAGATTATGGAAAAAGTTGTTCGCCACGAGAGATTGTTTTCCTAAGGAAGCAAATGTTGTCACTGCAAGCAAGGAAGTTCAGAAATCACAACAAGGTGATAATAATAAGAAGAGGACGCAACAATAGCAGAAAGGATGTTCAGAAGAAGCCTAAGAGTAGGGAAGTTTACTTTAACTTCCAACAAAAGGGTCATTACTCGAATGAGTGCAAGCATCCCAAAGCTGAGAAGAAGTGCTTCAAGTGTGGAAATCCTGGGCATGAAAGAAAGAATGTCCAGAATCAGCTAAGGGTAAACAGGTTGTGAAGGCTTATGCTTTGGAAGCTATACCATCTTATTCAAGAGCTCCTACTGCAGAGGAAAAGGGCAAGGGAGTCGTCGTTCAAGGTACTCTTTCAGTTAATGGTGTTTCAGTTCGTGTTTTGTTCGATACTGGAGCATCACATTCTTTCATTTGTAATGAGATTGTATGCCGCTTGGGTTTGGAGCCCGAGATTTATGATAGACCATTGGTCGTGACTAATCCAGTGGGGGGTTCGTCCAGTTTGTGCATGCTATGTCGTGGTCTAGTATTATTGAGTCGTGGTTTCTCTTTTGTGTGTGATTGCTTTGTGCTGAACTTCGCTGGGTTTGGGATCATCTTGGGCATGGATTAGCTCAAGAGGTATGCGGAAAGATTGAATTGCGAGAAGCTAAAGGTGAGAGTCGGAGATGTGGAAGGGCGAAAGGTGTTGATTAAATGTAAGCCCAAAGAGGGGGTCTTCGTAAGCTATCTATATTCGCTTGTGATTCCACAGGAAAACTTGTCATCAGTGCTGATCGCGAATGAGTTTGAAGATGTCTTTGACGAGGTCAAAGGGTTGCCGCCACATCGTGAGATCGAGTTTAGGATCGATTTGGTCGAGGGTGCTAGACCAATCATTATGTCTCTTAGGAGGATAGCACCTAAGGAACAGCGAGAGTTAGAGGTGCAAGTTCGTGACCTTTTGGGAAAAGGATTCATTCGGAGGAATGTTTCCGAGTGGGGTGCACCGGTCATGTTTGCAACCAAGGCAGATGGCTCATTAAGATTCTGTGTGGACTATCGTGAGCTGAACAAGGTGACCAAGAAGAACAAGTATCCGTTGCCAAGGATTGATGACTTGTTCGATCAGCTTCACGAAGCCAAAGTTTTTTCTCAGATGGATTTGGAAATGAGATTTCATTAGTTGAGAGTGGTGAAGGATAGTGTGCCGAAGACCACTTTTAGGACATTATCGGTTTCTTCAAATGGTTGCTGATGTCATTCGGGTTGACTAATGCGCCAACATACTTTGTAGATCTTATGAATATATTTTTTAGAAATCAGTTGAACAAGTTCGTGCTTGTGTTTGTGGATGATATTCTGGTTTATTATAAGAATGAGAAAGAGCAAAAGACGCACTTGAGAGTTGTGTTTGAAGTCTTGCGAAAGCATCAACTGAGAGCTAAGTTTTCGAAGTGTCACTTCTAGAAGAGCGAAGTCAGGTTCTTAGGCCATGATGTTTCTGGAAATGGTATAGCGGTTGACCCGCTAACGTGGCAGCATTTGAAGACTGGGATCGACCTAAGAATGCGACAGATGGTCGGAGTTTCCTTGGTTTGGCAGTTATTACCGACGATTTATCAAGCATTTCTCCAAGATAGCTACACCATTGACAGGATCAACGAAGAAGAACCAAGTGTTCACATGGGATGCAAAGTGCGAACAAGCGTTTGGGACCGTGAAGGAGAGGTTGACGAGTGCTCCTGTGTTAACCATTCCAAGTGGGAATGAAGAGATGGTTGTGTATACCGATGCATGTGGTACTGGACTTGGAGCAGTACTGATGCAGAAGGAAAAGGTTGTGGCCTACGTGAGTCAACAGCTAAAGCCGCACGAAAGGAATTATCCAACTCATGATTTGGAGTTGGCGGCGATTATGTTTGCTGTGAAGATGTGGAGACATTACTGTTGGAAGTTCGATTCGAGTTGTTCACATATCATAAGTCGTTGAAGTATCTTTTCTCCCAAAAGGATTTGAATCTTCGGCAGCAACGATGGTTAGAGTTTTTGACATCGTATGATTTTTGTATAACCTATACTCCTGACAAGGGTAACGCAGTTGCAGATGCATTAAGTAGAAGACATGCAAGTTCGGGAGCGATGTTTTCACAACGGAGAAGCCTTGATTATTTGGCAAGGTTCGATTTTAGGTCATGGTGTGAGTTGGAACCTGAAATGTTGGCAAGCTTATCGAAAAGGCCTACTCTTATCGAAAGAATTGGCAAGAGCTAAAAGCGAAATGTGAAGCTTGTCGAGATTATCCAGAAGCTAGAACCAGAGAATAAAGATTTCGAAGTCGATCGAGAAGGTTGGCTTTGAAAGCAAGGGCGACTAGTTGTTCCTGATATGGACGGATTGAGAGATGAGGTTCTGAGAGAATGTCATCACTCGAAGTTCACGATTCATCCCGATGGTAATAAGATGTATCAGGACATGAACCGAATCTACTACTGGGAGGGGATGAAGCGAGATATTGGAAAGTTCATTTCCAAGTGCAGGAACTGTCAATTGGTGAAAGATGAATAGAAGAAGCTGAGTGGTTTTCTTCAGCCATTAGAAGTTCTACGTGGAAGTGGGAGCAAGTATCGATGGATTTTATCGATGGACTACCTCTAACTAGTGCAGGATATGAAGGAATTTGGGTCATCATGGATTGCTTGACAAAAAGTGCAAGGTTTATTCCTATCTGATCGACTAGGACAACAACAAAGTTGGTTGAGCTTTATGTCAAATGGATAATTCAATTCCATGGCATTCCGGAAAGTAGAATGAGCGACCGAAATCCATTGTTCATGAGTGGATTTTGGAAGAGGTTGCAAGAAGTTTTGTGAAACAAGTTGTGCTTAAGTACGGCTTATCATCCCCAAGCTGATGGTCAAACCGAGAGGGTTAACCGAGTTCTAGAAGACCTCATGAGGGCTTTTATGTTAGACTTCGGAGGATCATGGGAAGACCATCTACATCTAGTTGAGTTTTCTTATAACAACAACTACCAGTCGAGCATTGGGATGACACCATACGAGGCGTTATATGGTAGACCATGTAATTCTCCAGCATGTTGGATGCAAACTGGAGATAAGTTATTACTTGGGCCGTAGATGATAAGAGAGACATCGGATTGTATCGAGATAGTTCAACAACGAATTAAAGCAGCCCATGATCATCAGAAGAGTTATGCAGATAAGCGTTGAAAGGATTTAGAATTCGATGTGGGCAACATGGTTTTCGTGAAGATTTCACCATTGAAGCATATAATTAGGTTTGGAAGTAAGGGAAAGTTATCTTCAAGATTTGTTGGACCATTTCCGATAGTCGAGCGAATTGGAAAGCTGACATGTTGATTAGAGTTACCCAAGACGATGTCGAGTGTGCATAATGTTTCCATGTCATTTCTACGGAAGTGCGTGCATGATTCGAATGTAGTGGTATCTCTAGAGCAGTACGAAGACCTAGAAGTAGAGACTGTAGTTATGAGACCTCGTAAGCCGCTTCGTGTTGTGGGGAATGACACGAAACAGCTTAAGAGAAAGACGGTTAAGCTAGTAAAGGTACAATGGAGTGAGGATGGTGACGATTGTACATGGGAGACAGAAGAGAGCATGAAGGCGACCCATCCAGAAGTCTTCGTCAGCACGGCCCATTAGTATCGTATCGCCTTACATCATTGTAACTTGTGCTATGGTTGTTTTTAGAAATCTGCATGCTAAG
Source organism: Allium sativum (assembly GCA_030737875.1). NCBI lineage: Eukaryota > Viridiplantae > Streptophyta > Magnoliopsida > Asparagales > Amaryllidaceae > Allium > Allium sativum. The sequence goes on along the minus strand of CM060924.1, from coordinate 706,213,060 downwards.
ATAGGGCTATAGATGTGTGGTCTGATGGCTGCTAGTTTGGATGATAGAATTGGATGCTCATGAATGATAGGCATGCGGAATTTGTTGTGGTTGCTTGTGCTTGTTGGGATTTCGAGGGCGAAGTTCCTAAAGGGGGTGAGAATGTAACAGCCCGCAATTTACGTATCGAAGGACTATAAAATATTATTATTTTATTCTCTAAGGGTTAGATCATTCTCATATTTTAATATGTTGTTTATGGGGATGTGAGACATGTCAATAATTTTTACCAATTTTGTTTGTGACCATTTTGCCCCTATCAGTCTTGTACAGGGAATAATTTTTGACTCGGATCGAATCAGGTGTTAAGACATGTGCCATTGGAAAGGAAATGATGTTTTCCTTTCCGTAAATTGGTTACATTAAGGATTTGGCTCAACAGTTTGGGAGGAATCGTTGTTTTTAAGGTTTTACATTTGGTTGTTCAGGTTTTTAAAGCCATAATGAGCTGATTTGGAGAGGCCCGTTAAGGGGCTGGTGGAAGGCTATAAATAAGGGGCAAGAGGCATGGAGAATAGTTTACATTCTCCATTCTCTTATTTGTAAGAGCTAGAGGTCTTCCATTCCTCCATCTTCTACACCTTTCCACCGTTAAAGCTTAGAGAATCGAAGATCTACATTGCTTGAAGCTAGATCTGCACCATTCAAAGAGAGAGATCATCGAATCGAAGAGTTTAGAGAAAATTCTTCGCTGTTCGGAATCATAATTCATTACTTTTGGCTTGTTTTGGGGATTTGGTGAGTGATATGTATCTCTCACGCGGATTCAATCAAGTATATGAGTTCTATGATCTTAATTTCATCATTTTCAAGTCGTTTTCCATATATCAACATCATGGTAAGTGTATTTTCATGTGAATCATTATAGGATCTAATCTAGAAAGTTTAAACTGGTAATTTCCTTGTCATTTCATATGTTTATGCAAGTTAGATCCATCATTTTTGGTTTAATTAACGAATTATCTGATTTTAAGCAATTTCTATGATTAAATGATGATAATGGTTATTTTGATGTTATTGATGATTTGTTGAAGTGTTTGTGATTGATTTGGATGTTTGGGATGAGTGGATTTCATCGTCATTGTCGTTTGTCGAAGATTTGGTCAAATTTGGAGTTGTTTTGGTCAGATCTGGAGTCATGTCGTTTTTGGACGAGTCGGGTCGTATTTCTTCCTTTACAAGAAATGAGGCCATGTCGCATGAAGTAAAGGCGCCGGGGTTATGTTGCAGGAAGTCAAAGAGTCGGAGATCATGTTCCAAAAAGTCAAGCCGCTGGAAGCCAAGGCGCAGGAAACCAATTCGCATGAAGCTAAGTTGCGGCACGACATGGTGGTGGATACCAGCATGGAGGCCGACCGGATGGAGACCGACATGGTGGAGACCGACATGGGGACCGACATGGCATGTTCGATTTGATGAATCATGGCGTGTTCGACTTGTTGAATCATGGCATGTTCGGCTTGGGGAGTCAAGTCGTAAGATGGTTTGGAAAGTCATGTCGTGGGCGACATGGGGAGTCATGTCGTGTTAGATACAGGGTCGTTTCTTGAAAGAAAAATCGGGTACAACCCAGATTTGAACAAAAGGACTTGAAAAAATTCGAGCAGAAGTTCCGAACTCGTGTCGCAGCTCAGTGCGGTCTAAACGGTGCGGTTGGTGGCATGAACGTTGTGGTTCAGAGATGTTGTGACTTCGAGGGTAATTCAAGTGGGAATATTCAAAGTGGTGAATGTATTTGTTGATCAGTGTAGAAAAACGAATTAGATGACAACTCAAAGGTCGTGATTTGGTGGATAATGGTTGCTTGAGAAGGTTGTTTAAGCTATGAAAAGTCGTCGGGTTGGATGACTGGAGATGCGAAGGCCAAGAGGTTATCGTTGCTGTATGTTCTAGTTGGCTCGAAGCAGGGGTATAATAGGTGTGACGGCCCGCTCCGCACCAGCCTGCATTTCCTCCGGATGTGTGCTGTACACATGTCCCGACTAGCACGGAACGGTCGCCAAAGAAAGGAAAGAAGGGAATGAACTAATCAAAGAACCTGTAGAATATCTCACAGCGCATGGAATAAAATATAATAATAACATACTTGACATAAAACAGGTGAGACAGTGCATAAGCTGATAACTAAAATCAACACCAATCATCAGAGCAGCGGAAATTCAAATACAGCTTATTACAGTTTTCCAAATTTACTGTCTCTAAACAAAAGAAAGATAAAGTAGAAGATGCACCACCAATGCCCAAGCAGTGATCTTCAACAACACAGGGAGAATATTATGTATATATTACGTGGAAGCCTCCTGCTCGTCTTCGGATCATCTACCCATGCATCACCAGTTAACCTGTCTCTAGTCTGCTCGTGTGAGCACCCAGAGTAATAAGAGGAGACATAAAACTCTGGGTCAGACATAAAGCCTGGTATGAGCGATAAGCATCTAAACAGAATGATAACAGGTATACTAAACCATACCTGAACCTGGACCTGCAACCAAAGAGTTAGTACCACATACCGTACAATACTCTAAGGTGCCATAATAAATAGTGTAAGAATACGGGGGTGGGGTGTGCATGTCACAATGATAGCAAACAAATCATCCATAGCAACCATCCTCACATCTCTCACTCAGTGCGTAAAGCGTACGACATCTACCACTTTGGGACACTAGACGACTTGAGGTAACGACGAATCCCGACTTGTAGAAACCCTGCTGTGACCAAGCTAAACACATGGAGTCATGACCAAACATTTCAATGACCCACTTCATTGGTCATAGCCCTTGGTTCTACCGATGCCATAATGGCCCAGAATCCGCCTTCATGCCTCCTACCATAGTGGTCCAAAGCTATAGACGTCGATAACTCCTTGGCACGCGTCCCGCAGCAAAGCCCAACCATAAAGCGAACTCGTTGATTTCCATCTGAATCTTGAGCTCTAACTTCTCATTCGGACTTCCTTTGCATCTCGGGTTTGGTCGAATTGGAGTGGGTCTTCAGAAGAGTTGTCGCGCAGTAACAGTCCTAGAATTCGGTTCGGTTCGGTAGTCATCACCTTCATCGGTTCGGGTCGGATACTCCACTTCGGGTCGGGTCGGTGTCCTCCTCCGGGTCGGGTCGGGTCACTGTCTTCCTTCCAGTTTTCTCAGATCAGCTCCCTCGTTTTCCATCTACTCCGATCCGATCCGCTCCCGTTCTCCATCTGGTCCGATCCGATCCGCTCCCTTCGCCTTGCTCCAGTCGTAGCCTTCCATTCTTGAGTCGATCCGATCTGGTCTCCATTATTCTTCCGATCCGATCCCTTTTGTCCACTCCAACTCTATGTAAACGGCCTTCCTTCTCGCCAAGCCTCCTCCAGTGACAAGTCCCAATCCAGTTCGGATTTCCTTGGTCAGTTCACTAATCCGATCCGACCCCTGCTCCGATCCGAACCGGTTCGGAACCTGCACATTTCTGCAACTTTCCAGCGAGCTTTCTACGCCATTCGACGACGTTTTCGACCAATTTAACTATTCTAGTCAATCATAAAACATACCATAGAGTCATAGCAACATGTAAGAGCAACCACAAACACCAAACAACAATTCAAATGAATCAAAACGGATCAAAAGTGGCCAAAACTCCTTATTTTCCCTTAAGCATGTTTAACTAAAATTAATCATAGGGTTAACAAAACTTAATTAAATCGAACCAAATTTCAAACAGAAGCATACAACATTATTTAAGAATTTCTAAACATTTTTCCAGAATTTATTAGTGTATAAATTCGCTAATCTTCACTAATTACCCTTAATTACCGTAATTAGTGCAAAAACTATGCAAATCACTCACCTTGGCCACAAATGAAACACCAAATCTGAAATACTCTCTGTTTGGGTCGAATTCCTATGTATAGCAGCAGCTCCAACCTTGCTCTGTTGCTATTTGGCCTTGTTTTGATGTAGTTTAGGCTTAATCTTCACTAAAAATGTGTTTTGGAGTGGTTTTAGAGGATGGAAGCCATTACTAAGGTCTCAAGAAGGTTTGTGGCGGCTCAAAACTGAAATTAAAGTGATTTCCTAACCCTAATCAGTCCTCCTATACCTCTAAACCCGAAATTCCCCTTTGGGCCTAGCTGCTAATCACCCGGTTAAGCCTAATTAAGCTGTTTTTCACCATCTGAAACTTGTTTCAGCCATATCTCCCAAACGGTGAGTCCGTTTGGCTAATGTGACCACTCTACGGAAAGAGAAACCATCGTCCGGAGCTAATGGAAGTGGTTTCAGGTCAAAATTCCTTTCCAGTCAGAAGTTATGGCCAAAACAGTACCAACTAGGGGTAAAATGGTCATTTAAAAATCGGGAAAAATCATGAACATGGGAAATGACCCCAATAGTCGTCTCCCAAAGTTACATGACCATACGACTTCGTATGTGAAAGAAATAAATATCCTACGATCCTATGATGCGTAGAATACGGGTCGTTACATTCTCCCCCCCCTTAAGAAATTTCGTCCCCAAAATTCCTTAACCCAAAACATGCAAAGGATCCCGCATGCCTAACAACCACATACAACAATCAAACATGCAAAACAAGCAAACAAGCCTATCCTAGCATGCGGAAAACTAAATCGAAGTCAAAATCTTACCAGGCAAAGAGTTCTGGGTGTGTCTTCTTAATGTCCTCCTCTGTCTCCCAAGTACAATCATTCTCGTCTTCGCCCCACTGAACCTTGACTAACTTCACCGCCTTCCTTCGAAGTTGCTTCATGTCGTGCTCGACAATACGGGCCGGCTTGCGGTTCCCAACCGCCTCGGGTTCTACTTCGAAGTCCTCTAACTGATCAGGTGAAATAGTCATATCTGAGTCGTGAACGAACTTCCTTAGCTGGGAAACATGAAATACATTGTGAACTCCCGCCATCTTCTCTGGTAAGTCAATTCTGTATGCCAAATTCCCGACTAGTTCAAGAACAGGGAATGTGCCAACAAATCTTGGTGCCAACTTGCCTCTCCTGCCAAATCGTATTACGCTCTTCAACGGAGAAATCTTGACAAACACCAAGTCACTAACGGAGAATTTTAGGTCTCTTCTCCTCTTATCAGCATAACTCTTCTGCCTATCTTGGGAAGCCTTCATTCGTTGTTGAATGATCTTAATCTTATCTGAAGTTTCCCTCACCACATCTGGTCCAAGCATAAACTTCTCGCCAGTCTCTATCCAACATGATGGTGAGTTACACGGTCTTCCGTATAAAGCTTCAAACGGAGCCATACCGATACTGGATTGGTAGCTATTATTATATGCAAACTCTACTAGATGCAAATGGTCATCCCATGATCCACCAAAATCCAATATACATGCTCTCAAGAGATCTTCCAAAATACGATTCACCCTCTCCGTCTGACCGTCGGTCTGAGGATGATATGCGGTACTGAGATGTAACTCTGACCCTAGAGCCTCTTGTAAGCTCTTCCAAAACCCACTAATGAACAACGGGTCTCGGTCGCTCACAATGCCTTTAGGTACTCCATGAAATCTCACTACCCACTTCATATACAATTCTGCTAACTTAGCTGCCGTTCTGGTCGATTTGACTGGTATAAACCTTGCACTTTTAGTCAGTCGATCCACAACTACCCAAATGCTATCATGTCCCGATCTAGTCCTTGGTAGACCATCAATGAAATCCATCGAGACTTGCTCCCATTTCCATTCGGGAATTTCTAAGGGTTGTAACAACCCACTGGGCTTCTTTTGCTCGGCTTTAACTAGCTGGCAATTCGTGCACTTGGATATAAACTTCCCAATGTCTCTTTTCATCCCTTCCCAGTAGTAGGTTTGCTTCATGTCTCGATACATCTTATTACCACCGGGGTGTATAGTCAGTTTTGAGTGATGACATTCTCTAAGCACTTCATCTCTCAATCCATTGACATTGGGTACAACAAGCTTTCCATTCTTTCTAAGCCATCCATCTCGATCAAGCCCATACTTGTTCATCTCCTCATCGACACACATCTCTAACTTGGAGATGATTTCCAATAGGTTAGGATCGTCCCTCTGACTAGAGCCGATCCGCTCAATTAAAGTGGGTCTGATCGTCAAACTTGCTAACATTTCTGGATCCAATTCGCACTTTGGTCTGAAATCAAACCCCGCGATATACTCCAGTTGCTTCCATTCAAGGAACATAGCCCCTAAACTGGCCTGTTTTCTACTCAATGCATCAGCCACTGCATTGCCCTTTCCCGGTGTGTATGCGATGTCAAAATCATAGGAAGCTAAGAACTCTAACCATCTCTGCTGACGGAGATTCAGATCTTTCTGAGAGAAGAGATACTTTAACGACTTATGATCTGTAAACAGCTCAAATCTTTCTCCCAAGAGATAGTGTCTCCACATCTTTAACGCGAACACGATTGCCGCCAATTCTAAATCATGGGTAGGGTATCTTCTCTCGTGCGGTTTCAATTGCCGACTTGCGTAAGCTACAACCCTACCACCTTGCATCAATACAGCACCCAGTCCGGTACCACAGGCATCCGTGTATACCGTCATCTCTTCATCCCCCTTAGGAATGACTAACACTGGTGCGCTTGTCAACTTGTCCTTTAGACTTTTGAATGCATTCTCGCACCTTTCATCCCAGACAAAAGCTTGATTCTTCTTGGTCAACTGGGTCAATGGTGCTGCTATCTTGGAGAAACCTTAGATAAACTTACGATAATATCCGGCTAATCCCAAGAAACTTCTTACATCTGTTGCGTTCTTGGGCGTAAGCCAATCTTGTACCGTAGCCACCTTCACCGGGTCCACGGCAATACCATTCTCTGATACAACATGGCCCAAGAACCTCACTTCCCTCTTCCAGAAGTGACACTTAGAAAACTTTGCTTTCAATTGGTGTTTTCTCAACACCTCCATCGCTACTCTTAAATGTTCCTTGTGTTCTTCCTCTGTCCTCAAATAGACCAAAATATCATCAACGAACACAAGGACAAACTTATTCAACTGATATCTGAATACCCTATTCATAAGATCCACAAAATATGTTGGGGCATTGGTCAGCCCGAATGGCATGACCAACCACTCATAAAATCCGGACGGCGTTCGAAATGCCGTTTTAGCTATACTCTCAGCTTCCACTCTAAGCTGATGAAAACCTGTCGCGAGATCCAACTGAGAAAATACTCTCGCGCCACTCAACCGATCGAACAAATCATCTATCCGCGGTAGAGGATACTTGTTCTTCCTCTTCACTTTATTCAACTCGCGGTAGTCTACAAACAACCGAAGGGAACCATCCGCCTTGGTAGCAAATACAACTGGTGCTCCCCATTCAGAAACACTCCTTCTGATAAATCCCTTCCTCAAAAGATCGCTGACTTGCACCTCGAGCTCTCGCTGCTCCCTTGGTGCCATACGACGAAGTGGCATCACTATAGGTCTGGCATCTTTTACCAAATCAATACGGAACTCAATCTCTCGGTGTGGTGGAAGTCCGGTCACTTCTTTGAAAACATCCGGATACTGGCCAACCACGGGAAAACCTGACAACTCACTATGCGGAATGTCGAGGGAGTTTAGAAAACTAGCCAATACCCCCTTACTGGGTAGACCACCAAACACTATCCTTCGTCCATCATCCGCTCTAGCTGTCACCAAAAAGCCCTCACAGTCTACCACCACCCCGTATCTTCGGAGCCAATCTACTCCCAAAATAATGCCAAACCCAGTAAAGCCCAAAACAAAGCAATCACAAACAAACATGCATCCATGACTCGATAAGACCACATTACGACAAATCATGCTAAGGCTAGTCGAACCACCAATCGGGTTCGTCACTACTAAAGGTCTATTGACAATCTCAGGCTCCAATCCCAACCTATCTACCAGGTCACTAGATATGAAAGAACTGGAAGCTCTGGTATCAAACAAAACTCTAACAGGAACATCATAAACAGAAAGCATACCTTGAATGACGACATTCTTTCCCTTCTCCGCCGCAGTTGGGGCATTCGACGAAGAAGGAATAGCATTAAGGGCGTAGGCTTTCACTATTTGCTTTTCTTTAGGGGGCTGCGGACACTTGTCCTTGTGATGTCCCATTTGGCCACAGTTGAAGCACTTCCTATCCGCTGGCTTGGCCCGACAATTACTAGCATAATGGCCCTTCTTACCACAGCTGAATCACTCAACATCTTGCTTATTCTTTTTCTTCTGGCCATCCTTAGTCTGATTCTGCTTTCTCTTATTCTGGGAACTGCCCTTGCCTCCACCACTTGCTTGTGGCTTTGGCTCATCGGCGGATGCAACCTCAGTCTTCGGCTTAGGGTAGAGACTTTCTGATCTTAATGCTTTCCCCACAATCGATTCAAACGTCTCATCGATGTGGTTAATAAGTTTTCCCCCAAGTACTGATCCAACCCAGTTATGAATTTCTCATTCTTTTTCTCGGCAGTATCAATAAGAGATAACCCATATTTTGACAAAGTGTCAAATTCAGCAATATACTTCGAGACAGCTCTGCCATTCTGCTTGAGCTCCAAGAACTTCTTAAACAGCACTGACTTCTGAGCAGCTGGAATGAACTTCTCGCTAAAGTGAGCCTTAAACCGCTCCCAAGTAATCTGATCTTCGGGAGTAGCTGCCTTTATGGCATTCCACCAATTCATTGCCCGCCCTTGCAACTGACGGGACGCTAGCTTTCTCTTCATCGCATCCTCGATACCCAAATCCTCGAAGATACGTTCGCAACTATCCAACCATTCCTGAACATCCGTAGCCGACTCCGTTCCGTGGAACGACTTCCCACCAAGACTAGTATAATCCTTATTCAGCTTGGCGAAGTCGAATCTTGGCGCCTGCACTATTGGACCACCACCATTTCCACCATTGGGAGCTGCCCTCTGTACATCTCTAAGCATCTCTCTCATGAGGTCAGTAAACATCGTCCTCATGTCAACAGCATTCCCATTATTGGCACCCCTACCAGCACCTCTAGTATATCGGCTCATCGTCAATCTGAAAAAGGAAACGATTAACGACTCCATAGTGGTGCTAGTGCAGTACGACTTCATCCTTATACTAGTAATAGTATATATATATATATAGCTTTTAAAAACCAAAGTAATCACAAATACGCTCTCTCGTATACGTATATTATCTCTCCCTGATAACTTCCCTAGGTTAACTACGCAACCTAGAGCTCTGATACCAAGTGTGACGGCCCGCTCCGCACCAGCCTGCATTTCCTCCGGATGTGCGCTGTACACATGTCCCGACTAGCACGGAACGGTCGCCAAAGAAAGGAAAGAAGGGAATGAACTAATCAAAGAACCTGTAGAATATCTCACAGTGCATGGAATAAAATATAATAATAACATACTTGACATAAAAACAGGTGAGACAGTGCATAAGCTGATAACTAAAATCAACACCAATCATCAGAGCAGCGGAAATTCAAATACAGCTTATTACAATTTTCCAAATTTACTGTCTCTAAACAAAAGAAAGCTAAAGTAGAAGATGCACCACCAATGCCCAAGCAGTGATCTTCAACAACACAGGGAGAATATTATGTATATATTACGTGGAAGCCTCCTGCTCGTCTTCGGATCATCTACCCATGCATCACCAGTTAACCTGTCTCTAGTCTGCTCGTGTGAGCACCCAGAGTAATAAGAGGAGACATAAAACTCTGGGTCAGACATAAAGCCTGGTATGAGCGATAAGCATCTAAACAGAATGATAACAGGTATACTAAACCATACCTGAACCTGGACCTGCAACCAAAGAGTTAGTACCACATACCGTACAATACTCTAAGGTGCCATAATAAATAGTGTAAGAATATGGGGGTGGGGTGTGCATGTCACAATGATAACAAACAAATCATCCATAGCAACCATCCTCACATCTCTCACTCAGTGCGTAAAGCGTACGACATCTACCACTTTGGGACACTAGACGACTTGAGGTAACGACGAATCCCGACTTGTAGAAACCCTGCTGTGACCAAGCTAAACACATGGAGTCATGACCAAACATTTCAATGACCCACTTCATTGGTCATAGCCCTTGGTTCTACCGATGCCATAATGGCCCTGAATCCGCCTTCATGCCTCCTACCATAGTGGTCCAAAGCTATAGACGTCGATAACTCCTTGGCACGCGTCCCGCAGCAAAGCCCAACCATAAAGCGAACTCGATGATTTCCATCTGAATCTTGAGCTCTAACTTCTCATTCGGACTTCCTTTGCATCTCGGGTTTGGTCGAATTGGAGTGGGTCTTCAGAAGAGTTGTCGCGCAGTAACAGTCCTAGAATTCGGTTCGGTTCGGTAGTCATCACCTTCATCGGTTCGGGTCGGATACTCCACTTCGGGTCGGGTCGGTGTCCTCCTCCGGGTCGGGTCGGGTCACCGTCTTCCTTCCAGTTTTCTCATATCAGCTCCCTCGTTTTCCATCTACTCCGATCCGATCCGCTCCCGTTCTCCATCTGCTCCGATCCGATCCGCTCCCTTCGCCTTGCTCCAGTCGTAGCCTTCCATTCTTGAGTCGATCCGATCTGGTCTCCATTATTCTTCCGATCCGATCCCTTTTGTCCACTCCAACTCTATGTAAACGGCCTTCCTTCTCGCCAAGCCTCCTCCAGTGACAAGTCCCAATCCAGTTCGGATTTCCTTGGTCAGTTCACTAATCCGATCCGACCCCTGCTCCGATCCGAACCGGTTCGGAACCTGCACATTTCTGCAACTTTCCAGCGAGCTTTCTACGCCATTCGACGACATTTTCGACCAATTTAACTATTCTAATCAATCATAAAACATACCATAGAGTCATAGCAACATGTAAGAGCAACCACAAACACCAAACAACAATTCAAATGAATCAAAACGGATCAAAAGTGGCCAAAACTCCTTATTTTCCCTTAAGCATGTTTAACTAAAACTAATCATAGGGTTAACAAAACTTAATTAAATCGAACCAAATTTCTAACAGAAGCATACAACATTATTTAAGAATTTCTAAACATTTTTCCAGAATTTATTAGTGTATAAATTCGCTAATCTTCACTAATTACCCTTAATTACCGTAATTAGTGCAAAAACTATGCAAATCACTCACCTTGGCCACAAATGAAACACCAAATCTGAAATACTCTCTGTTTGGGTCGAATTCCTATGTATAGCAGCAGCTCCAACCTTGCTCTGTTGCTATTTGGCCTTGTTTTGATGTAGTTTAGGCTTAATCTTCACTAAAAATGTGTTTTGGAGTGGTTTTAGAGGATGGAAGCCATTAGTAAGGTCTCAAGAAGGTTTGTGGCAGCTCAAAACTGAAATTAAAGTGATTTCCTAACCCTAATCAGTCCTCTTATACCTCTAAACCCGAAATTCCCCTTTGGGCCTAGCTGCTAATCACCCGGTTAAGCCCAATTAAGCTGTTTTTCACCATCTGAAACTTGTTTCAGCCATATCTCCCAAACGGTGAGTCCGTTTGGCTAATGTGACCACTCTACGGAAAGAGAAACCATCGTCCGGAGCTAATGGAAGTGGTTTCAGGTCAAAATTCCTTTCCAGTCAGAAGTTATGGCCAAAACAGTACCAACTAGGGGTAAAATGGTCATTTAAAAATCGGGAAAAATCATGAACATGGGAAATGACCCCAATAGTCGTCTCTCAAAGTTACGTGACCATACGACTTCGTATGTGAAAGAAATAAATATCCTACGATCCTATGATGCGTAGAATACGGGTCGTTACAATAGGGGCACCTAAAAGATCAGAAGGTTGCTGGTCGAGTACCCTGGGTATCGTTGAAAGGTCTAGTTGTCCAGGTTGGACAAACATATGTATCGTTGAAAGGCGTATGGTGTTTATGCTAGAACTGGGGTTACCATTAGCCCTTGACATATGGCAATGTTGGTCATCATAAGATTAACAATGGTTTCGAAGCAGGATTGGCGATGATAACCAGAGTCTGTCATGGTTTATTAGTTGCCTTATTTGTACCATCCCACATAAATTGTCCAACGTCGGAGGAGATGTTTCTTTGTCGCTTGTCTAATATTGGTTTAGGCCTCTGGGGTTTGTTCTTGAGGGAAGTTGAATTCGATTAGGATGGTTTACGTGAGATACATATAATCTAGATGCTATGAGTGCTAGTGGTGTTTGCTTCTGATTACTATGAATGAATGGTTGTTTTGGTTTCCATGAATGAATGGTTGAAGTGTTGTTGTAAAGGCTATCATTTTCTGATGTGGGGAAGACGAGGTTGAGTTCTTCTCTGGTGTTGTGGGTACATTGGTTTGTTTATTTATCCATTCTCATATACTTTATTGTTGATATTTGTTAGTTGTTTTATCGCTCACTAAGACTGTTGTCTGACTTAAGGTTTTGTGTTTCCCTCTTATTACTTTGGGCTGTTCATCCGGTTGTGGATGGGCAGACTAGGTGGCAGGTGACAGGTGATAGCTTAGTGAGGACGATGTCGCAATTCGGAGGCAAGCAGGAGGCTGGCGTATTATCTTACTTAATATCTAGTATTTCTATTTCCGCTATTTGAGTTGCTCACTCAGTGTTGTAGTGAAGCTTTATGTACAGACTTTGATATTCCTATGATGTATGGATAACCTTTCAGGATGTTGTTAAAGTTTTCAAAAGTTAGTTATATGATGCTCCACTATTTCTACCTATTGTATATGTTCTATGATATATTTTATCCTTGCGCTGTGAGCTTTATGACAGGTATGTTTGTGTTATCATACCTTTATAATTGTCCATAACTGCCTGGCAGACCCTTCAGCGCAATATTCCACTTGTTTAGTGCATGGGTTGTGGGCGGTTGTCACACGATATTACTTGACCTTGCTATCTTTGATTACAAATAGCCTATAACTCTTGAGTAGAACTTGAATTTCAGTGAGAGTTTGATGGAGAATTGAAATAGAAAGAGACTGATATAATCTCTTTGAAAATTGGCAGAGTATAAGTGTGGAATTTAAGAATTAAAGAAGAATAACGGAGAGAAGAGAAAGGAAGAATAAGATAATGAAAATCTAGTTAGAAAATCGAACTTAGAACCCTATTTATATTCTCCCAATACGCAAATCCTTTCAAAATAGTTTTGAATTCAAAAGACACAACTTTTCATAATTTAAATTTGAAATTAACGACACATATGTCAACATGCCTTAGAAGAAAATAAAAAAAATACAATTTTGATTAATGATTAAATAAATTATGGTAGTTCTTGGGTTAAAAAAAACTATACTCCTTAATATTAAAACAGAGTTTTTAAGTAAAAATATATATTAAAAACATATATTAAAATGATCTAAAAATGATTATGTTGTAACCAAAAAATGGCCACAACACCAAAGGTGCTCTTAAAGCACTTCACCAAAAGGTTAGAAATGAGGAAACGGAGCCACAATCACAAAATAAAAAGGAAGAAGTAGAGAACACAAAGTTTTAGAGTGGTTCGACTTTAAAAGTAGCCTACATCCACTATAGAGTCGCTTCTCATTATCATACTTGAGTGTACAAAGCATGGATTTTCTCTCATTACATTCGTTCTCACTCCTCACAAATACTTCTCTTTGATCTATTCAAATTAGCAAAGGAGCTTGATAGAATTCTCTAAATGCGGTGAGTGGTGATGTAGAACTACAACTTCTCGGCCACTTGAGCGATTTTGGATGATCCCATGGAGGATTTGGTGTTAGATCTTCATTTGGAGATGATTGGTGAAGGAAGAATCACTTAGAATGGTGGAGAAAATAGTTGGATAGCCCTTCGGGGTCTTGGAAATCGAGCCCCATTAATTTGGAGTTCATCCCCTATTTATAGGTGTGAGGAATGGCTGAAATAAAGTGTGCAGGTTTTAGGTTGGCCTCAAAGTTATTTACGAAAATGCCACTTCCAGTTGTTGCCAGATGTTGCTAGTTGTTTCCAGATATCACTCAAGACCGACCAACTAGGAAGTTACGGCCGACTGACCAGGGTGAACTTGACTGACCTACTGCCTTTGAAATGGATGTGTGGTCGTAACAGGCTAATGGGTCGGTCATAATAGGCCTTTATGGATCAGTTCGGTCCATTACTTTCTGGCCTTTATAAGGGCGTAACGGCTTCTTGTCCCTTCCACTTCTGTTTCATCTCGACTGAAGAAAATCCAATAGCGGTTGTCCTTTTCGTTTGAAGGAAATTTGTTCTTCGCTTAGCTTTGCTTCAACCAGTCTTCTTCAATTCTGACTTAATTCACCTCGACGAAAATCCGAAGCCCCGTGTTGATTACTGAAATTGATCCCATCATAAACTCCAAATGATTTAAGCCGAATCCAGGTATTATTTTAAAACACCATGCGCATGTACATGCACCAACTTTGAATTGGACTTTGAGCAGAATTGGATTTAATTTGCGATGGTTTTAAGCTGAATCACCGTCGGGTTCTTAGGGTTTCGGATTGAAAAACTTTTTTATAGAAATGATTTGAGTTTGGATTGAAATTGATTAGAATGGATTTAAGGTTGTATATAAGAGATTCCAAAATGTATTGACCCTCACTAAATTTGGTTTCAGTTTCATGCCTGCATGGTGTCTGTTGAAATGCTTGAGACATTAAACTTTGTAATACGCTCATGCCCTTATAATCAATTCTGCTGTTATGATCAATCTTGTCTTTTGTTTGTCGAAAGTACTATGCTCAAGTTGAATTTATTGATAGAACTGTGATGCACAGATTTGTTTGTGCCGAGAGTTGAATGTGATTGTGCTTGCATTGTGTGAATCTCCATCTTGAACTCACTCATTTCATGTATATTTGAATGCAATACATGAACAAATAGCTTAATAGTTGGCCATTTTAATTTTCTCGAGCTCGCAGTGCTGAAAAATTACGTGCCATGGTGGACTAGCCATCACTGACCCACTCTAGAGTGGTAAATACCGACCCAAATTGGGTCGGTTGAGACCGACCCAGTATGGGTTGGTTACTATCGACCCATAATGGGTTGGTTGGAATCGACCCACACTGGGTTGGTTGGAGCCGACCCATACTGGGTTGGTTGGAGCCGACCCGGTATGGGTTGGTTAATACCGACCCATCTTGGGTTGGTTAGAACCGACCCAGTATAGGTTAGTGAATATCGACCCTTATTGGATCAGTTGATGCTTGTCCCCCTTGCACTTGTTATTTTTTCAACTATCTTCCTGAACACTGAATTTGTACTATGTCGAACACAGAAGCACTCAACAACTCCTTATTCATGATCCATATTTAAAATGCATTTTTGTCTTGTCGCCTATTATGCAAGAGACACTTGTTTTGCGCTAGTATACTCTACTGTCGATTTCCCGTATCGGCAACAAGTTAAATAATCATTTTAGAGAATTTATATGCAACATTTTACGTCTTATACTTGAATGACATGTTTGTGTTAGAGTGCTTTATCAACCATTTAACTTAGTCGTGCATCTCCAACACAAACTTGAGCATTCAAATATAAGTTTGCAGTAAAGCTTGGAATTAACTAATCACTTCATGACAACTTATAAATTCCAAACCTTACCTTTACTTAGTTGCACATAACACTTCTAATCTTATGAAACGTGCACCTGTAGTTTATTTGTGTAGAAATGGCAACTAGACACAAATTACGCCAACAACTTGAGGAAGCATCTAAATCCACTCAAGCTGGTACTTCTGCTAAGTTTCTAATGTGGCTGTAGTTAATGCTCCTGGATCAGATATTAATCCAGAATTCCCCGTGACTAAGCCTCTTACTGGAGTACCTATTGGGAGAAAATCAACCCAACGTTCTAAGCGTTCATATAAGGGCTTATGTGCTCAGTTTAGGATTTTAAAAACTGATGCCAAATTCCCAGAAAAGAATGAATTTTCTGATTCCCCGCCTCCTGGGTATGTTGCAGTCAATCAACACTTGTTAGCAATGGGAGCCGTCCCTCCTTTTAGTCTATTCCTGGAAACGATCTTTAAGCGCTTAACTATCGCCCTCATGCAGCTACACCCAAATGGGTATGCCATCTTAAATGGTCTTTATTTGCTTTTCATGAGGGTTAAGCAACGCGCACCTGCCTTCCAAGAGATCTGTTCCTTTTATATCTTTAAAAGGAGGCAAGATAAGCCATCAATTATTTTCGTCGAAGGAAAGTATCCCAAGATTATAACTAATTTGTTGGAAAGCATTAAAGGATTTGCGGATCATTACTGCTTTATACGGTGTCCCGATAGCTTTTAAGGAAGGTGGATGGACAAAGGTGAGAATCTACTATCCAATACTCCTTTATCACTTCCTATACTTAAGCTTTGGGTATTAAATCCTTTCTTTGGTTTTCAGAACTCCCATCTTTAGATCCAGAAGATAATGATGGTCAGGACTTGTTTGATGCTTTTAAAACTATTGATGAGGGGGAGAGGAGAAGGAAGTTCTTAATCATAGAACGGTTCCTTCGTCAATACCATCTGCTTGACCCTTCTCGTACTCTTATATTAGCCGGCTTTTAAGAAAGAAATTGCCAGTAAATACCCCGCTAAGAAAGCTCCTTTAAAGAAGTGCTCAGACCCTACGGGTAGTAGTAAGACACCACCAAAGTCTAAGTTGACTTCTATTGAAGAAGAGCGGTTCCAACAACGCGAGGGTAAGAGACTTATGACTTTGTCTGGACAAATTAAAAAGGAAGGTACTACCCTGGATTCCATGGAGGAAGTTGAGCGGGCTGAGGGCGATAAATCTGCTTCAAAAACCACTTTGGACCCGCTGAATGGGACCAAACAACCTGGAGATGTTGAAGCACTTTCCAAGGATAATGTAGATGATAATACGGCTGACAAGAACCCTATTACTCAAGTTACTCAAGGAGAGAGCTCCTCAAATACTTTTAAGAATTTGGGTGATATTAGCTCAGCTAAAGATCTCATTTAGGGTGATATTGTTATTCAACCAATTAAACCCCCGGTCATAAATACAGGACCTTACATACTCGGAGCTCCCATCACTTTACCAGGAAAAATGCTTGCAGATCTAGGGATCAACTTAGAACTGATACTTAAGATTGGTTCGTTATTAGATACCCATTAGCAAATGTTTTACTTATGCCATGAGTTAACGATTCCTTGCAATAGTTTTTGAACTTGGCCCCGTACTTTTTAATTCGAGTACTGAATTTCTGCTTCGTCTCTTTACCCAAGTCTAAAGATGAAGCCCTCGTTTGTGAAGGATTTCAATGAAAAATCAAGTCAGTGTAACCCGAAATATCTTCTGAAAACTACTCGTCCTTTAAGACACTCCCAACGATCCCATCATTCTCAACATCCACAACCTCCCCATCAATCTCGGCCAACTCCAGAACTTGCTGAAACTAACGATCAAAAGCGGTAGAGGAAAGACCATGAAGCTATGTTAGAAGAACAAAAGAGGAAGGAAGAGGAGAAAAAGAAAAGGAAAAGCGAGTAGAAGAGAGATAAGAATGATCGGAGCAAGGACGACTCTCGAAAGCGTCATAAACCAGACAAACTTCTAATGCCAGACATTCAGATTACTTCCGAACAACCGTCCTTGGCTTCTCCATCCGTCACTCCAACTCCTACTGACCTTCAAATGATTATATATAGGCCTCGCTATGCTCCCAGACCATGCAACATTGAGCTTGTTGAACGATTCAAGGGTTGGTGTCTACAGGGGATGTATTTTGTCTTGGACATATACCCATTCGACAGACGGATCATTCTTGGTGAGATGGACACCATGAAAAGTCGCATGCTCACACAATTTGATGTTGCTAAGAGTCAGTTAGAGACGCAAATAGATATGATCAGAAATCATGTTGAGAAACAACTAGGTACTTGGCATACGTTTGCTTATGATCTCCAAAGGATCAACAGGGAGAACATCAATCGAATCCTTACTTTAGAGAACGACAAGGTCGAGCTTATCAAGGCCCTTGAATCCGGGACAAAACTATTGCTTCCTTCACTCAAAGGGATACAAAACTAGCGGGTTTAGAGGACAAAAATAAGAGGCTCAAGGAAGAGCTTGCTGCCGCGAAACAAAAAGAGAACACACTAGCAGTGCAA
Source organism: Allium sativum (assembly GCA_030737875.1). Lineage (NCBI taxonomy): Eukaryota > Viridiplantae > Streptophyta > Magnoliopsida > Asparagales > Amaryllidaceae > Allium > Allium sativum. The sequence goes on along the minus strand of CM060924.1, from coordinate 706,194,947 downwards.
GTCCAAGAGGCTCAAGCTGCCCGAGAACTTGCCGAATCTCAGCTAATTATGGAAAAGAATGCTTCTATTGCTCACTAGCAAGAAAATACTATTCTTCGAGAAAAGATCTCATCTCAAAGTATGACTCTTTCCGCAGTGCAGGCCAATAACAAAATTCTTGAAGAAGAGAGACTTAAAGCTGTAGCTGCTCTCGAAAAGGCTCAGTTAAACGCCGATACTTCTTTGTTTAATTTTTATGTTTTCAGCATCATGAGTCGAGGAAGCTTACATTATCTAGAAGATAGGTTCGAAATTACATTGGCTCTCATCTGGGAGCGGATATTTGAGATTGATGATGGTGATCACAGCGAAGGTGATCTTATTGAAGATCTCTTAGATGAAGAGTCCTGCAAAGCCTTAGCTGGGGGGAAGATTTGGTAAGTGCGAAACATGATAAGCGACAGGGCCGAACCTTCAGGGGAGCAGGCTCAGGAAACAACCAAAATTGATGCCCCTACTCTTCTTTCCAATGTTGAGGCCACTGGTTCACAAATTCCTGTTGATCCTGATATTGCTCTTAAAGAGAAGGATATAGTTGCCGAGGACCACAATGTTGAGGGAGGCATTACCGAGGAACAAAGCGGAGATGATGAGGGAAATGACAATGATGCAAACAGATTTGAGGTCGAGGAGCACAGAAATATTCAAGCGAATCTTAAAGCCACATGTAAAACTGACATTGTCCAAGCTATGTTATACTTAGACTTCCTATGCCCTTCACCTGGGATAACTGCATTCTATGCTTATTGTTGGTTTAATCTCACAACAATCTTCTCCCACTGCAGGCAAGACAACGACAACTGAGGTCATTATTACCGATTCAATCTTAGTGTCGATTTATCCTGCTCGGTTACTCGTCCTCCTCAGGGTGATGCATCTTTGCTTGGTACTAAGACCCCAAGATAACAAGATACTCAAATTGGTGTGCTTGCCAACTTGGATGATGACGATGACTATATACCGAGTGATGAAGGTTCTGACTATATTGATGAGACCCCGGGAAAAGATGCTGAGGATCCAAAGAAGCAGAAAACAAAGCCTGCATCGTCCTTGAAGCGTAGAGGAGGAAAGCATGATGCTGAGAAGAAAGGGATTATCACTATAGCTTCTCAATAAAGTCCTAGCGGCCCGGTAATCAAATATGGAAGCCAACCAACTAGTACTCCTCCTCCTTCTTCGACCAAGCCTTCTCTAAGGTCAGGTGACTCCAAGAGCGGGAAGAAGAAGAAGCAGTGCTTGTGACCAACTTTCTTTACTTTCTGTTATTGCATTTAGATTGGTTTTATATGCGAGTGCCGGTCCTCGCTCACCACTTTATGCTTATTACTTTACGCAAATTTGTATTCGGAATTTTTGTACTTGACTTTGTGTCTGACTTTTGTTGTTTCTAATGCAATGAAACTGTGTTTTGTATTTTGCTTGTTGTACTCAAGCTCTTTACTTTAGCGTTATCGTACTTTCTTGTCTTGCATTCCACACCTGTTTCTTTACACATTTACAATACAAGTCTTCTGTATCATAAGTCCTTTGTTACTGCAATGCCTGGTGCTATAATGATCTTGTCGTACGTTTTGTAAATAATGGTTTTTCCAGTTGTAGTTGTATTGCCTTCGTACCACAGATCATTACTAGCCAGGCCTACTCGATCAACTTTATTGAACTCTTTTGGTTTTGACTGAGGCGGAACTCAAGACTTCTTTTCTGTGAGTAACCACCTTTCGTGTTTACTACTATGTTAAAGTCTCCGAGCTTTCCTTAGCACGTTTCAAGAAATTCAACTTTGTTGATTAACGTAGTCCTTACAACCATAAAGCCTTCTTGTTTGATGTAAAGTTGTGACGGGCATATGGTATGTTTTAGTGAGCATTATTTATTTATCTTAATGCGGTGGTTATGCCCCCATACCAAGGTTCGTCACAAACTTTTATAGTCTAGGTCTGATCGAAGATATTTAGAATCTCTTGGTTATGGCTAAAACACCGAAAATTCCTACTGTGATGGCTAAGTCTATTGCTTTTGCCATCACATTTGGGATTTTCTAGTTTGCTCATGACCCAAGGATCCATAGCTTAATTGATCGAACTCATGCCTTTTAATGAAAGAGGATTTTTATTTTTTGGTGCCTCTACTTGAGAGGTCGTATATTTTTTAGCCCAATGCATATCTTCTTCCGACTGGTTAATTCAGACATAGGAGATATTCACTAGGCTGATGTATTCTAGCGTCAGTGATTTTCATTGGGTGCCTCCTGAGAGGTCTTTGAAATTCGTTATTCGTTGTGCCTGAATATTTAGACACTTGTCAAATTTGTCAGATGCCCTTGAAGAGGTCTTTTGAGTTCGTTGATCATCGGATCTGAGATGATCTGATCCTAGTTTAATCGGATGCCCCTGTAAGGGTCTTTTGCCTTCATAAAGGTCTTTGAAACCCAATTTTTGTCGCAATCGGACCAGACAATTCCTGGTTCTGACGATCGATCGGGGTGCCCCCGAAGAGGTCTTTTAGGGCCTGATACTCGTTGAGTCTGTGATCAATAGACACTAAGGAATGAATTAGGTGCCTTCGAAAAGGTCATTATAACCCACCGATTGCCGAGTCTATGATCAACATACCCTAACAAATCGATCGGGTGCCTCGAAGAGGTCTATAATTAGCTTCATTATGAGGGGCTTGGTTATTACGTAGTTTCACGAGGAGGATGTCAGTTCCATTACTAAATGCCTATCGTAACAAGCTAATCTAGTATTGGACTAGAGTCGTGAGTCTCCCTTTTCAAGAGTTGCCCCTTTGGTGAAACTTACAATTTTCATGTCTTTGGATTTGACGTTGCACCATTTAATTGTCTGAATCTCGGTGGCTTTATTTTTTCCGGGCAAGGTAGTGATTTACACCTTCGTATTTGTTGTGAATGGTGTTTATGGCACACACTGCTTAAGTTGTCTCTATCGGGACTTGCTGTGGAAGTCCCCAGATTTTGTTCAGGCTGTTAGTAGGCAATTGTTCGATGGCCTGCAATCAAAAATCATTTTTAGCAACTTTGAATGATTAAACAAATATTTGCATGTAAAAAGATTTCAGTAAGCAATTTAACTTCACCATTCATATGTACACAAAGTTTAACTACGATGCATAGAAAGCATTTGCAACTTTTATAGAAACATGAATGAAAAGTTAAGTGTAGTAGTGACGCAGATGAATGTTGTTCCATGCCCTTGGGATTATTGTTCCATTTGTTGTCTTCAATTTGAAAGTACCGTCTAAGAGTTTCTGACTTATAACAAAGGGCCCTTCCTAGTTAGGCCTGAAAACTCCAGTCTCGGTCATTATCTTTTTCAATACCAAATCTCCCACTCCAAAGGTTCTCTGTCTGACTTTCATATTGAAGTGCCTAGAAACCCTCCTCTAGTGGGCAGCAACTCTTAGTTCTACTTCAGTTCTTCTCTCCTCGAGTAGGTCGAGTGCTTCGAGCTGTAGCTTCTCATTCGCTGCCTGGTTGATGTGAATTCTATGGTGAGTAGGTGCTTTTAGCTCTACCAGAATCATAGCTTTAGATCCAAAGGCAAGCGAGAACGGAGTATGCCCTATCGCAGTTTTGTGAGTTGTACGATACACCCATAGTGCAAGTGGAAGCTTGTCTACCCAACTACCTTTGGCTTTTTCAAGACGCTTCTTGATAGTTGATTTTATGATCTTATTCACTGCTTCGACTTGCCCGTTGGCCTGCGGATGGGCAACTTCTGAGAAACTCCTTTGAATCATGTACTTGATACAAAAGCTTTTGAACTCGTCGCTTTCGAATTGTGTTCCATTGTCTGTGATTATCTTCTGCGGCACACCGAATCTTCATATGTTGTTCTTCAAGATGAATTTAATCACCTTTTTTGAAGTGATGGTGGCCAGTAGTTCTGCTTCAACCCACTTAGTGAAGTAAGCAACAACTACAATGGCATATTTGAAATTGGACTTTGCTGTAGGAAGTATTCCTATTGAGTCAATACCCCAGGCTGCAAATGGCAACGGACTGATCATTTGAGTCAATTCTATAAACGATGCTCTAGGAATCTTTGTGAATATCTGACATCGATCACACTTTTTGGTGTAAGTTGTAGAGTCTAAGTTTATATCAAGCTAGAAATAGCCATATCGCATAATTTTCTTAGCTAATATATGTCCCCCTGTATGACCTCCACACTCTCCCTCATGAAGTTCTGCTAAGATGGCTCTGGATTCCTGTTTAGTCACACATCGAAGCAAAGGCATAGAGAAGCCTCGCTTGTATAGACGATCATCCTGGATGAGATATAAAGATGCTTTCTGGAGCAATTGCTTCCGCTTCTTTGAATCATCTGGGAGCTCTCCCGTGAGGAGATAGTTTCAGATCGAAGTCATACATGAATCTGGCTCTATAGCGGTTTCCATGATCCAATCTATGTCATTATCATCAGTGCTGGGATTTGAAAGGACTTCGACAGGAACTGGCCCCAGCATCTGAGCATCTCCTGTACTAGCAAGTTTGGCAAGTGAATCTGCTTTCATGTTTTCTTCTCTAGGAATATGAGATATCACGTAGTACTCCATGTCATCGAGAAGTTCCTTTGCCTTGGATAGATAAGCTGGAAGATTTCCTCCTTTGGTTTGTAACTCTCCTCGAATCTAAGATACTACTAGCTGCGAGTCGCTGAAGATTTGTAAGGCTTTCTAGCTCAGCTCTTTTGCGATTTTTAGCCCAACGATTAGTGCCTCATACTCTGCCTCATTGTTAGTTGCAGGGAACTCCAACCTTAGAACACAACATATTGATCAACCTTCAGGAGTTTCTAAAACTATTCCTGCCCCAGCAAAATAATCATTCTTAGCTCCATCGACAAACAACTTCCATCTGGTAATTGCTTCAATAGGTTCTTCCTTCTCCTCCCCTCTATCTGTGAACTCTGCGATGAAATCAGCTAAAGCTTTCCCATTGATTGCTCTTCGAGGATGGTAAGTGATATCGTATTGACTAAGTTCAATATTCCACTTCAACAATTTTCCCGAAGTTTCTGGGCAGAAATAGACTTGCTTTAGAGGTTGATCCGTGAGGACTCTAATAGAGTGGGCTTGGAAGTATGGTCGAAGTTTCTTTGAGGCGATGAGTAAACTGTACGCAAGCTTTTCCAATTTAGGATAATTCAGTTCTGCCCTGGTAATTTGTTTACTAATGTAATATACAGGCCATTGAACCTTGTCATCTTCTCGAACCAAAGTTGCGGTCAAGGCGTGAGATGATACTGCCAGGTATAGGAATAGGCTTTCTCCATCTTTGGGCTTGGATAACATAGGTGGTGATTCCATGTGCTTAATTGTCTCCTCGAAAGCTGCTTGGCATTCGGGAGTCCATTGGAAATCTTTCTTCCCCTTCTTTAATGCATCAAATAGTGGAATACACCCGTTTGTCGCCTTTGAAATGAATTGACTCAAAGCAACTACATTGTTGTTTAGGCTTTGAAGTTCTTTCTTTGATTTAGGAGCGCACATTCTCGCAAAACTGAGATCTGAGTGGGATTGGCCTCGATGCCCCGGGCATTGACCATAAATCCAAGAAATTTCCTAGACGCGACTCCGAACGAGCATTTGAGCGGGTTTAATTTCATCCCATACTTCTTGAGAATATGGAACATTTCAGCGAGATTCTCCAAATGATCTTCCTCCTTATTAGACTTAACCAGCATGCTGTCAACATACACTTCCATGGTTCTCCCAATTTGTTCTTTAAACATCGGATTCACAAGCCACTGGTAAGTCACTCCGGCATTCTATAATCCAAATGGCATGACTTTGTAATAGTATAAGCCTAGATCTGTTATAAAACTTGTGTTTTCCTGGTCTGGCATATGCATCATTATTTAGTTATATCCTGAATAAGCATCCATGAAAGATAGAAGCTCATGCCCTGCGGTTGCATCAACAAGTTGGTCAATCCTAGGCAGTGGAAAACTATCCTTTGGGCATGATTTATTGAGGTCAGAATAGTCGATACACACTCGCCATTTGCCGTTGGATTTTTTAATAAGTACCGGATTAGAGACCCAATTCGGATATGTGGATTCAAATATGAAGTCATTCTCGAGTAACCTATCCACTTCCTCTTTGAGTGCTCTAAACCTTTCGGGTCCTTGAGTTCGTCTTTTTTGTTTTACTGGAATCATACTTGGATCAGTATTCAATTTGTGTACTATTACATCAGTAGAAATTCCACACATATCAGAATGATTCCAAGCAAAAACATACAAATTTGCTCTTAAAAACATAGAGAAATCTTTTTGTAGCTTGAGACATAGCTGAGAACCTATTTTCAATACTTTATTTGGACCATCGTGATGAACTGGGATCAAGATTATGGCCTCAGCTGGAGCTGCGTGGTCCTCCTCTGTACTGGTCTTCCTTGGATCCATCTCTTCTTGGGCCTCGCTACGTTCACCAGTACAAGGGGCCCGCCCTAATTTCTATAAGGTGGTATCGCGAATGAGGAGGGGAGCCCCCACATTCTTTCCCATTTCCTTCTTCTTGGCTTCAACCAACTCTTCCTTATATCATTCTCTAGCCGTCTTCTGATCACCCTTAATCACACCAACCCCCTTTTAGTCGGAAATTTCATGGTTAGACATCATGGAGCTAATGCAATTTTAAAGGCAGTCAGGGATGGCCTTCCGAAAAATGTGTTGTAAGCTGATAGGTCGTCCACCACGACAAAAGTCTGCATCATTGCAACCTTCTTATCTCCTTCGTCAAGCTCAACAAGGAGATCTATCAAGCCCACTGGTTGAGTAGGTTGCCCGGTGAATCCATGCGTTTTATTCGGGCATGCCCGCATATCTGTCACAGGAATATTCATTTTGCAAAATATATTTATGAAAAGCACATTAACAGATGCTCCACTATCGACCAACACCCTTTTTACTAGCGGAACCAGTGCCGATGGTAACTACCATGGGATCGACCATTGGCATTAGCAACCCATCAGAATCCCTATCCTTGAACACCACATCTTCACCAGAAGTCTTCAGGATATTTGCTGGAATGTGTTGCTTAGGACCTTGAAGTTTTCCTCTTCTAAAAAGTTCTTCAATTCATTAGCATACTTCTCCATATCCCCCCAGCTTCCTCCAACCGGATGTGGACCTCCTGAGATTGTATTAATGATTGGTCGAGGACTAGCAGATGGTGGGGCTCTTTCTCCTGATGCAGGTTGGTCCTTAGGAGTGTTTTTCCCTTTAACAGCTGGAGCATTTTATGAATTTCTCACATATTGTTGTAGTCTATTTTTTCGGATAATTCCTCAACCAGGTTCTTCAAGTGCCTACACTCGTTTGTGTTATGACTCGGCTGGTTATGGAAGCGACAAAACCTTCCCGAACATATATTAGCATTAGTGATTTTCTACAGATTCGACTGAGGATAATCTTCAGTATCTTTAGTAGCAATAAATACATTTTCCAAATTATCTGTAAGAGGCGTCAACTTAGAATATTTGTAAAAGAGGAGCTTCTTGCTGTTTCGATTGTCCTTAGCATCGTTGTTCCTTTTCTGACCTCCGGAGTTCTTTTGATTATCTGAAGAGATCATTCTCCTTCTTTGACGAAGCCGTGCTTCCTTTAGCTACATCCATGGCATAGGACGGGTCATCTTCCACATCGATATATTCCTCGACCTTTGCATAGAATCTTTCCAAGGTTTTTGTCTTTTTCATTTTGAGCCAACTTCCGAATTTTGATTTCTTGATTATAGCGCCTTTAAATGCCATTAGAACAAATCGCGGTTCCAGATCTACCACTTCCGCCGCTGCGGCGTTGAATCGAGCAAGGAAAGCTTTGATTGATTCTCTCGGCATTTTCTCCATTTCGTTCAATGACATCACATCTTTGACTTTTGTATATTGCAGCCTGAACTGTTCCTTAAATTTTTAGCCAAAGAGGAAAAGTCATTTATTGATCTCGGTGGAAGCTTTGCGAACGTGAGGGAACCTACTCCCTCCAAGTACACAGGGAAGTAAAGGCACTTAACCTCATCCGTGGCCCTTGCCTAGTTCATATGCTGATCGTATTTATATAGGAACAAGTTAGGATCCCCAATTCCATTATAAGCTTGAATGGTTGGCGGGTTGAACTTTCGTGGGAACTTTGTGAACTTGATCCTTTCGATGAGTGGAGTTTTGGATGGAGCGAATCGCCACTTTCTCTCGTTATCCTTCTGATCATCACTTTCTTTCATAATCTGTTTGACCATATCTTCAATATGCTCCTTCTCATTATGTTGATCCCTGGGGCGGACGCCGTCACCACTACCGGATGTTCGCTTACGCAAACGATCTCGGCTATGGATCTAGGGCCCGATGCCTCCCTCTTGGGGAAGTGCCCCTTTGGCAGAGCTTGTTGCTTTATGAGAAATTGCTTTCTCAATATGTTTCTGAGTAGGCGGTTCTGAGTCTTCCTGATTGAATCTGTTTGAGTTGTCAATCTCATGAATGGATTGATTTCGATGTGGAATAGAGGCAGAAGAATTAGTAGCTTCGGTGCGGGTAGTGACTTTTGCCGTAGCGGCTTGAAGACATAGTTTCTAGTTTCTTCATCATAGCATTTGTTGAGATTTCCATTAAATTCTCCAAACCAGCGATAGCTTTATCAAATTCTTCCCTTGTTACAACAGCCCCGGCCCTAGAGGATTCACCAACTTCAAAGTGGTTGGTAAGTGGCATAGCTTCGTTGGCAACATTGTCAGTTTTTTTAACGGTTTCACTCATGGTTTTCTTTGGTCTTGCCATAATTTCAGACAAGGTTTTGAACTTTGTAGAGAGTTCATCAATTGGCCTGACTTTAGATTTGAAGGATCTATAGTAGGAACGATCTCCAAACACTATCTCCACAAAACCCCTTAGAGAATGAGAGTGCGAATATGGCCCCACAGTGGGCGCTAAATTTGTAACCAAAAAATGGCCACAACACCAAAGGTGCTCTTAAAGCACTTCACTAAAAGGTTAGAAATGAGAAAACGGAGCCACAATCACAAAATAGAAAGGAAAAAGTAGAGAACACGTAGTTTTAGAGTGGTTCGACCTTAAAAGTGGCCTATATCCACTATAGAGTCGCTTCTCATTATCATACTTGAGTTTATAAAGCACGAATTTTCTCTCATTACATTAATTCCCTCTCCTCAAAAATACTTCTCTTTGATCTATTCAAATTAGCCAAGGAGTTTAATAGAATTCCCTAAATGTGGTGAGTGGTGATGTAGATCTACAACTTCTCGGCCACTTGAGCAATTTTGGATGATTCCATGGAGGATTTGGTGTTAGATCTTAGTTTGGAGATGATCGGTGAAGGAAGAATCACTTATAATGGTGGAGGAAATAGTTGGACAGCCCTTCGGGGTCTTGAAAATCGATCCCGTTTAATGTGGAGTTCATACCCTATTTACAGGTGTGAGGAATGACTGAAATATAGTTTGTAGGTTTTGGGTTGGCCTCAAAGTTATTTACGAAAATGCCACTGCTAGTTGTTGCTAGCTGTTGCCAGTTGTTTCCAACTATCACTCAAGACCGACCGACCAGGAAGTTACGACCGAACGACCAGGGTGAACTTGACCGATCTGCTGCCTTTGAAATGAGATCGACCCGTACTAAAGTTCGACCCGTTCTCATATGGACTGATTGAACCATTTGCCATATTTTGAAGCCGACCCGTTGCATGATGACTCTGACCGACCCATTATGAAAGGTTTGGACCGACCCGAGAAGCTTATTAGGACCGACCGACCCATTTGCTCTATGAAATTGCGACCGACCCGTTTACATTGTTTTGGACCGACCCGAATCCTCCATTGGCTAGACCGACCAACTACATTACGAGACCAACCGACCCATTTGCTTTGTTATATAATCGATCCATCATATTTAAACTCTGATTTTCGGTGGATTAACATATTAAAAACTATATATAAAATCATATAAAATTTTAAATATAAAACTATGAATATAAGAAACATTTAATATATAATAAATATAAGTAAGGAAATTGAAAACATAGGTAATTATAATAAAATCAGTATTAAATCTATGAGTAAGAAATATTTGAATTAGGAGTTAAAGTATATTAGGAAATAAAATTTAATTTCAAAACAGGAGTTGAAATAAAATTTCAAAAGTTAAAACAGATTTAAGAATAAAGAGATATAGATTTAAAATAAGGAAGTAATTATTTGAAAATATATTAAAAACAAAGAAGTAATTTTGAAATCATTTTGAAAATAGTGAGAAAAGGATTGAAATAAGAATTCAGTACTAATCAGAGTTTTAAAAAAAATCTAGGCATAATTACTTTTTATTTCTTGAACTCTTGAATTCTTGATACTCACATGTCTTGCATCTTGAACTCTTCTTCTTTGAAATCTTGATTCTGTAAACTAAAAATTCTTCGATAATCAACACCTGCATAGATTTCCTTCACACACACATTATATATATTCTAGAGAATAGCGTTAGTATATAAAAAATAATAATTGAAAAAAGGTTGTTGTCATCAAAACAATCATCATCAACATCTCAATCCCTAATAACTCACACTCCCATGCTTCCTCCCTCACGTCCTGTGATTGATAAGGACAATAATGGCCAAGGGAAATTTGTTCGGACGGCGGCCCAGGCGATGTTGCCTGCTGTTGGGGCAGAGAGCGTCAAGTGAGTCGAGAGTTCGGACCATGAGAACATGCTTTATAATGCAAAGATGGCGGAAATGGTAAAACTGATTATGGACAACATTCAGGATTATAAGAACGAGGAATAGGACATGACCGTAGTCACACTATGTTTACGGACAATATTTTGCAATGTGGTTCCCTAGAAGATTCAACATGCCTTTGATAAGTCACTTTTCTGGAAGGACTCATCCCAAGTAGCATTTAATTAGGCATTCTTGGTACATATATACAACAATAGCCCCAGATGCAATAAAGTGAAAAACATTCCCTATCTTTCTCGATGGGGTTGCACTCATGTGGTTTACTCAACTACCTCCCCGGTCGGTTCCGAATTTCAAAGACTTGAGTACAAAGTTTCTAAACCGGTTTCTCCTCCATGCATCTAAATCTGAACACGTCATGACTCTCTCTCAAATTAGTCAAGCTCTGGGTGAAACACTTAAAGGTTACCTTAACCATTTCAACATGACAATCACTGAGCTCATTAACCCTAACCCTAAGACGATTTTGATAGCGTTAGTCGACAATGTCTATCCTGAGTCTGATTTTGGGAAATACTTGACTGGGAAGCCTCCCTCGACACTAGATGTATTTTACGAAAAGGCCAATGTGCACTTACAAATCGAGGAGGCAATATTGAACCGAAAGGGAAGAGTTGATGATACCGTGAATGTGAGCATTTAGAGTAACGTCGCTACAGAGCAGTCCGAAGAGAATCCCGATAAGGTTCAAGTGAATGTGCAAAACAGAAATAAAAAGAATGACAATCAACGTAAGAACGGTGGTGGTGGAAGCTGTAATAAAAAAGAGAGTGCTCATACTCATCCCAGATTTTAATCTTTTGACAGTTACATGCCATTAAATGATACCTTGAAGTATATTTACTTGGACATGTGTAGTACAGTGAAATACGAGAAGCCTTCTCCGCGAGAGTCTACATAGAAGGAGGTTTAAAGTGGAAAGTTTAGTTTGTTTCACAAAATATGCAGCCACACAACGAATGAGTGTCATCATATTCGAGATATCATTGAGAAGTTGCACCGTGAAGGCCGGGTAGCTCCTAGAGTCGCCACACTGCCAACAGACAAAGGAAAAGGGATCGTATTCAACACCATAGTCAGAGGACCACATCCGGTTGATTTGAGCATTGAAAAAATGGAAAGGTACATGAACGCAATAAAGCACATGAAGGTTGATGAGTGCAATATTGTAAAAGAAACTATTTCGGTAAAGCAAAGGGTGACGATAGTATATGATACCATCTTTTGAAACAGAGATCCGTAGGGTGGAAGCCACTTGTATTGATCCATTGGTTATTTAGGTTGTGATTGGGCTGACCTTGGTATGGAAAATCCTTGTAAACTGTAGGAGTTCCGTATATATTTTGTTTAAGAGAGTTTATGACTAGATAAGGTTGGAAGCAAAAGAATTAAATCCATCTAAGGGAAGGAACATGGCTTCAATGTGTCAGCAAATGAACCGATAGGGATGGTGGAACTATCGGTGAAATTAGGTGAAGGGGACCGCCGCATAGTGCAGATTCTCTCATTCCTTGTTTTGGATGTTGACTCTCCATATAACACCTTTTTGAGATGATAGGCCATTTCTAAATTTTGAGCACGTGTAGCTCCATGGTGCTTGCTCTTGAAGTTTCCAATGGAGGAAGGAGTCAGAGTTGTACGAGGAGATCAGATAGCAGGACTAGCATGTTACTTGGATGAATGAAAGAAGGCTCACGGCATGGAGAAGGGAGATGAAGCGAATAATTCTGTTCCCAACAAGGAGGTTGACACATAGAAAATAAAGGATAAATCTTGGTCCAGACCGTCAAGTTACCAATTCTAGGATATTGATTCGATAGAGTACAAAGAGCCACAACATCTAAGGAGGACTCCTAATGAAATTAAGATGGCGATCCTGATCGATAACGATGACCTTACTAAGGTCTTGAAGATCGAATCCCATTCAGACATCTTCCGGACGAGGGAACTGGTTGATTTTCTCCATGAAAACCTTGACGTATTTACATGGACCCATACTGACATGTGTGGGATATCGCCAGTCATTATGATCCATTGACCCAAAGTATGTACCAGTGAAGCAAAAGAGACATATGCTTGGTTCTATGAAGTCGGCGACTTAAACGAGAAAGTAGAAAGGTTAAAGAGCGACAAATCGATTCGAGACTCGCTGTACCCCAAATGGATATCAAATCTGTTACTCGTGTAGAAATCTAATTAGAAGTGGCAAACATGCATTGACTTTTCATATTTGAACAAAGCCAGCCCCAAAGGCAACTTTCCACTTCCCTGGATAGACTGGCTAGTTGACTCAACAGTTGGAGACATACTTCTCTCCTATATGGATGCTTATTCAGGATATAATCAGATCCCAATGCAAGTTCTAGACTAGGAACATACCAGCTTCATAACGGATCTAGGGCTCTATTGTTACGTAGTCATGTCGTTCGGGCTGAAGAACGCTGGGGCGACTTATAAACAGTCGGTTAAACACATGTTCTAGAATCAGATTGGGTTGACGATGGAGGTGTATGTAGATGATATGCTTCTGAAACCGATATAGTCGACTAACCAAGTCAAAGACTTGGCATAAATGTTTAGTATTCATCGTTAATATGGGATGAAGCTCAAACTTTGAAATGCTCTTTTGGCGTTGCTTCAAGGAAGTTCTTGGGTTTAATCGTCAGCTCTCAGGGCATTAAAGTCAACCTCGACCAGCTTAAAACTATACGAGACATTCAAGAACCTTGAAAATTTGAGATGTCCGAAGCCTGAATGAGAAGGTAGTAGCCCTGTGTAGATTCATATCCAGGGCCATGGACAACTGCATTCCTTTCTTCGACTTAATAAAGAGAGGGAACCATAACTTTGTTTGGATGCCTGACTGTGTAGAGGCCTTTTAAAACAATATGAACAATCTGGAGAGACCTCCAATTCTGTCAAAGCCGGTTTATCACGATGACCTATTCGTGTATTTGGTGGTATTATTACATGCAATCAGCTCAACACTCATCCGCGGAGAAGATCATGTTCAATGGCCATTGTACTATGTAAGCAAAAGACTAATAGGAGCAGAGCGCAACTACTCCAAACTCGAAAAGATTGCTTGCAGCCTTCTGATAACTTCGAGAAAGCTATGACATTATTTCCAGGCACATCCTGCTAAAATGTATACTAACCAACTGCTATGACAGGTCCTTCAACGACCTGAAGTGTCTGGAAGGTTACTCAAATGGAATACTGAACTAAGTCGGTTCGATATTGCATACATCCCTCACCGATTAATTCAAGGACAAACACGGGTAGACTTTATAGCAGACTTTACAGCTACGAATGATGACGATGAAGTGAAGCATGATCCGTCAAACATCGTGTGGAAGTTGTAAGCTGTTGGAGCATGAAATGACTGACGTTCTGGAGATGGAGTTGTTCTATTAACTCCTAAGGAACATTCAATCTGTAATGCACTAAGGCTGGAATTTCCAGCTACCAATAACAAAGTCGAGTATGAATTTCTGATTGTTGGGCTGAAACTCGCAATATAACTAGGGGTAAAAGCAGTTGACATTTTCTATGACTCACGTATTATCGTATTTCAGATTAGGAGGAAATCCCAGACAAAGGGGGCACAACTTTCCATCTATCTCAACTTGATGGAAGAGCTATTAGACTGGTTTGACTACTACAACATCTCTCACATCCCATGAGATTAAAATAAGAAAGTTGACAATTTTAAAAAGCTAGCTAGCTCAGACAATCCAATGCATATGGAGTTGATCCCAATAGAGATATTAGCAATGCCCAACATCGATCAGATGGACATTGATGAGGCGTTGGACATCAAGCCTGAAAGAGAATCATGGATGACTCCAATCAAGAACTTTCTCATAAGTGGAACCCTTCTTGAGCAGAAGAATGAAAGACGTGTTATCGTACGTAAAGCTTCAATATACATCATCCATGGATAAACTCTATATCGAAAGGGTCTCTTGTTTCTTTTGCTCCGGTGTATAACCAACAACAACGCCAAGCGAGTGTTGCAGGAAGTGCACGGGGGCGAATGTGGCAATCATATCGGGGGGAAACTTTGGCAAAGAAGATACTTTGGTACAACTACTTCTGGCCTACCGTGAACCAAGATGCGGCTAATTATTCATGACGCTATGAAAAATGTCAGCGATTTGAGAATATTTCCAGGGCTCTACCAAATCAACCCACTCGGATGGTTAGTCCTTTGTCATTTACAATGTGGGGAATAAACATTATCGGTAGCCTTCCAATCTCAAAGTGTGGAGCGAAGTATGCAATCGTAGCAGTTGACTACTTTACGAACTGGGCCGAGGCTAAACCACTAACCATGATCTTAATGAACTGGATGATCAATTTCATCGTACATCAAATGTTGATTTGGACTTCCCAGGACTATCATAACTGATAATGGGACCCAATTCGATAGCATGGAGTTTAAAGATTTATGTTGATGTCATCGCATTGAGATGATATACTGCAGTTGTACACCCGCAATCGAATGGATAGGTCGATGCTATGATTAAAATCATCAAGTCCATTCTGATGAAGTGATTGAGGCAATCTAAGGATAAGTGGGTTGATGGACTACCTCTAGCCCTCTAGGAATATCGGATCACCCACAAGTCAGCAACTGGCTACACTCCATTCACGCTATCCTACGGCTCTGAAGCGGTTACTCCAGTAGAGCTTGAATTCCCCTCTGATAGAATGACATATTATGATCCTTTGACTTACACAGCACTTCCCCTTGAATCACTTGATATGATCGACAAGAAGAAAGAAGAGGCTGACATGCTTGCTTCGGCGCATAAACATAGGGTTGCCTGATATTATATCAAGAAGGTTCGACCTAGAACATTTGAGCCCGGCAGGCTTGTTTTAAAGCGTGTCTTCTCGTCCTCTGTCAATATGGACTCGAAATAGGAAGGACCCTACGTTATCCAACGAAGGCTTGATAATGGAGCTTTTAGGCTAGCAACCGTCGATGGAGGCCAACTTCTAAAAGCTTGGAATGTCGAGCATCTACAGCATTATTTGACTTAGGCTTTTATTTCTTCAATTCTGTAATTATAATTTCATTTTTCGACTATCTAATTAAGCGTGACTCACCAATATGTTATAACTAAAAGAACTTTTCCATGCTCTATAACTATTTTTGACAATGTAGTTAAGTGTTGTGATTCAACTGGCCTACACCAAAACTTGAACAAGCGGAACGACGTTCATTCGCTCACATTTCGATGGGCTTACTCAACTTCGTGACTAGTCAGATAAGTGTTAGAGAAATTCATGGTTGACCTCGACTCTTTATACAACGATCCTCACTTTAAAGACTAAAGTGGGAGAACGACGCTTAAGCGAATGGGAGACGACCATTCGTGCACTCGTCTCTAACTCTTATGACTTGAAAAAGTGTATAAACCAATTTGGTTAGCATGAATGATGGACCATGACTTAAGACCGCTAAATCCGCAACTCTAACCCGAACTAACAATGGGAGAGTATAAAACACTTAATTATTGGACGTCCAATAGAACTAGCTCGATCCCAATCGATGCTAGGAGCACGGGTACAGACTTGTAAACTTACTTCGAAAATGCTCCAGATACGGCGCATGATTCAAAGTTAATTAGGGCATATATGTTGTACCTTCAGATTATAACACTTTGTCAGTATAAGTGAGATAATTTGTAGTGAAAGTTTTTAAGCGAGACAACTTACAAGTTAAGTTGTTAAGAGAGATAGCTTAACACTTATTTATTTCAACCAAGAATTGCTTACGACTTAAACTTGACTTACTAAAAATTGAACAAAATCGCAAGTACAACGAATGGAAAGCAATACAAACTTGCAAATATAAGAACGATTTTATTCACAATGCTGGTTTTGTACAATAACTAAGTCAAAAACATGAGGGCCGCACTCGCACAACACATCAGGCCTACAAAAAGGCAAACACAAAAAGGGGTCCACTATGCCTTCGCGACTTTACTTTTGTCTTGGGATTCCTTTTCTTTTTATTCTTCTTCAGTTCCTCAAGATTCACCTTTGTAAGTACGCATTTCCAGGACTTCTCGGTGGATGACTCTTCAACCCATGACGTGGACTGGTCATGCTTTTTCATCTTGCGCTTTTCCCGGGTAGGAGATATGAATTTCCCCGATAACACGATGGAACTCCATGGAAATAGACCCTGAGACTGTCTCAAATTTGAGCTTGACAAGTTTTCCTTCCTACATTCCTTTATTTCCAATAGGCTCAAGGAACCGGTCTTCTCAGACTCGCTGGTATATATAACGTCATTATCGCCTCTAGTAGGAGTCTCTTTCCCATCAAGGTTCTTAAGCACATCAATCATTCACTCCTCTATGGCCACGCCGTCGTGAGGGAGTTATTGATTCTCCAAAGCTTCCTTTGTTTCTACTTCGAAAGTGGTCTAAATCAGAGATGTACCTAAAGAAGGAAGAGCAACAATGATTTCTGGAGAAATTATTGGTCTCCCGACTAGAATCCCGGATGCTAGGTGACATGTCGTATTATCTTTCTGAAATTGAGGGGAGAGAAGAGAAATACATGTGGCCGAAGCCACTCCTGGAGTAGTAGGAGTCTTGACTTCTGGAATGGGAGTTAAACGCTTTCGCGGACCTAGGCCTGGATTGTCAGGATTGTGCTCTTCAACTTCTCTGGGACTCGAGCTGGAGGGGTGGAACGACTACTTCAGCGGAATGTGGATCTGCGGCAGGGAAGGTTGACTGGTTAATTGCATAGAAGCTGCATTATCCTTACCCACACCTGGCTCTCCTTCGACAACTGAATTTCCTTTAAGACTGAGTTGCACTGCGTCCTCCTCTTCCTTTTGAAGCCGCATGCCTTCAATAAGGACTTCAGGCTCATTGCCCCATAAGAATTTTGCCCTAAGATCCTCTTCATTCACTACACCACCTGTAGAAACCCTCCTCTCCCACTTCTCGAAAAGTTCCCAAGTATCGGCCAATGTTTGTAGGTAATTGATAGCCCAAGACAAATCTCGGTGTCAGAGGACTCATGCATAAAATGTCAACACTTGGGTTTCGAATTCGTCCTCCGTCTTTTCCGCCTCTGCCACATTGACCTTAATCTCTCATATTTCAATATCATGTTGGACTTAGGTATTCATGTTAGATTCAAGGTCAGAATTGGCCTTCTCCTTGGCTTTCTTTCTGGCTTCTTCGGAGGCGGCCTGTTGGGCCTTAAGCAATGCATTCTCTTGGAGTAGTCGCTCCTTATCCTTTTTAAGCACCTCATTTTCTGCCTTAATATAGTCACTCTCTTGTTCAAAATACTTCATCTCATCGATCACAAACTTGGTTTTAAGTGGACAATGTTTGAGCTCAGAATCGATTCTTGCTCGAGTGCTGTCTAGATCAGTCTAGGTTTTTTCAAGAGAATTATTCGCAGCTTTGAGCTAGGCTTCACAATCTGCTAAGTATTTCTTGGTATGCTCAAGGGCTTTCTTATCACAACCCCACTCCTGGTTTATATTATCGATGTCTAGAACCAAGCCCCTGATGACCTCAGATAGTCTCCTAGAGTACGTCACCATCTTCTGATAATAGGCGAGAATAAGATTGGTGTTTGCTCTAAATCTTTCCTCGAATGATTCTGGAATTCGTTGCAGATTTGGCAGAATACCATCCAAGAGTAGTACTTCTATGGGAAGACATTTTCCAACTCTTACTTTGTTTGGGAGTCATCTCCTACCCTGGAGGAATATCAAGTTGGGGCTCTTTATCTTTTCATCCGCTAGGAACGACAGGTTCCCAAACTTTGGAGACTACAGACCTGGATAACTGGGAAGGATCGATCAAAGGCTAGTGTTGCGCTAAACTTTTGGTTTGGGCATGCTCATTCGTTGTGTTGTCATGCCCCCGAGAGGACTTGTTGTGAGAACGGGAAGTGATGTCATGATGGTGCTTTTCTCTCTCATGATCCCTCTCTACTTAGCATGCTACCTCTCCTCTCTCTCTCCCCCTCTCCTTCACCTTCTCACATTCCCATTCCTTATGGTCCCTCCTTTCTCAGTATTCCTGGTCCTCGCGGTCTGGCCTTTCTAATGAAGAGCTTTGATAATCAGGACCTCTCTTATGCAAGCTGGTGCCAAACTGGCCATGGTACTTTCTCCCTTTCATCATGGAACCTGTAATTCAAGAAAGGACTCAAGTTAGAACTTTGCACACATAGATTAAAAGAGTGTTGTGATAGGCAATGCTCATGTCGTGTGTGTCGTAATGATCCCCCGAACAAACCTGAGCCTAAAGTCAAGCTTGTTAGTGTGGTTTTCCTAGCTTTAACTGGAGTATTTTCTTCTTCTTAGCAAGGAATGAATGTGGAGAATTCCAAACCTTGCAATGTATATATGGAATTCGACAACGGAAAGTCGCCCAAACACTTGAATAGAGGCTCGGTACCCTCCGACTAGGCACCGTGAGCTAATGACTTGGGAGGAGATGGAGTTCTAAGAGGAGACTTTTATGCCGCTGAATCTTTCAGAGAAGAACTCTTAGACCCTGCATCGGCTATATTCCTGGGAGGCTTATCCTTTGCATCTCCCTCGGGCTCTCGACTATAACCAGGTACAGTCGATCATTTGGCAACCCCCTTAACGTGGGCACGAGCCTTAGATTTTGCAACCTTTGGCCCCTGACTGGGGAGACGCCTTCCAACCCTACCACCGCTGGGAGCACACCAATCGAAGCTCGAAGTTCACCGACTCTAAAAGGCTAATTGGGATCAAGAAGATGAAAGAGAAGCAAGAATTCATCAGCAATGCATCTTCTGACACTTTGACTGCCCTTCGAAGTGTTATGTAGAGTGGTCGTGTGGTCGCGATATACTTGGCCTGTGGGCTTAGTTGAGGTGCTACTCGCAAATAATAAAAAACGTTAGAAAATCAACTGTGAAGCAGAGAAAGTAAGCCAAGACTTGATGCTTACTGCACTGAAGCCATCTTCTGGTCTAGCCTTCTTGCCAGGGAACGTAAACCATCTCGGTCTGATGTCCCCCAGTTGTCGAATCCCTTTTTGATGATTTTCTTGCCTTGGGCAGACTTGACTAGAGGAACGAAGGAGTAACGAAAAGGATGAAGGGAGGAATGCACATGACCGTGAACATTTCTCGTCTTATAGTCATGAAGCCTTCAAGTAGATTATGAGCAGTCTCGCGCTAAGTCGGAACTTGAATATTCTCTCAAGGAATCCTATCACAGCACCATATTGTCAGTCTTGCCATGCCCAAATGAGGATGAATTGCCACAGTCTGAATCCGTAGCAATTTTGGAATGGCTTTGGATCGTGGCAAAACTATTTAAACACGGTTTATAGTCATGGTGGTTTTGGAATGGATTTTGGTCATTCCAATATTAAATAAAAAAATTCACATCATGATTCGCATTGTGTCCAAACTATTTCACGCCCAAATACAACCCCGTACCGACTCATAGTACCAACCAAAACAAAAAAAAATTTGTTCCCATAATATGCCATTGCTCCTCAGATCGAAATCCAAATCAAAATCGCCTTTCATCCTAAAACAATCCTCCATTGACATCGAAATCACGTTCCTCTCATTCCAAATTCTTTTTAGGTATTACTCTAATTAAATGAAACCTTAAATAATTACATGGTGTAGAGATTTTGATTGTTCAGTTGTATAGCTTTGAATAGATTTTATCCCCTTTTTATATAAATTTCAGTTGATTTATAAGCATTGATTTTATTTCAGTTTATTAATAATCACTGATTCATAGGATTTTGCTGTTTCAATTTATACTTCTAGGAAGTATTTTTATTTCAACGATAATCAATCGAAAAAGTTTCTCATCATTCCTTAGTTTTCTTCTTTGTCTTATTGCTATTTCGGTTTGGTTTTTGTTGTTATCAGCATTATTGATTCATATGATTTTGGTGAATTATTTCACCTGGCTGCTCTTTCTTTGTTCTGTTTTAAATGCATTAGGAGCTTTAAAGGGATACTCTATTGGTTTTGTCATGTCCACTTCTAGCACATTACATGCCGTATAATTTGTGTTCAATTGAGTTGTTCTATAGGTTATATCTGATTTTGACTTATGTGCTAATTTAGGCAGTGGACATTGTTGCAATAACGTGGATTGTGCTAACTTTTAGTAGACTCTCGGTCTATAATAAACTATTATATTCTTTGTTTGAAGGGTAATTCAAAGTGAAGGCATGGTAATAGCGAAGAATTCTATTTAATTATATAAAAGTTAAGGCATTTTTTGTTTGTAGAAAATAATAAGTAAGCAGAAAATATCTTTGTTGTTTGCATTTTTGCATATGTGTTTAAAGAGATGGACGGGGTATTGCATGTTATATAACTTGGTACTAAAGCAATTTGTTTCTGGTACCTCTTTTCTCAATTAAATGAAAATGTGTTTGATGTTTTTTCTTCTTCTTCTAAATAATTTCTTTTATGAACGTAAGTTTAGGCCAAGGTTGACCTTTTTATGGAAACAAAACAACCATATGCATATGCATAAGTCGTATACATATGCATCCAACTTGGGACAATTTTTATGATGTATCCAAATGCATAAGTCGTCTAAACCAATTATAGACATTTTACCAGTGCTCTTAAATATGCTTAAGTTAAACGTTTTACTCTTTGGTTTTAAATCAACAATACATCCAAATAACTTGGGACATTTTTATGTTGTATTCGTACGCATAAACCCTGTAAACCAATTACAGGCTTTTTATATGGGGTAACCGTATGCGTAAATTCTATATTGTCCATATACAATATTTTTACTCTTTGAGTAATCTCTATAAGATTTTCAGTACAATCTTTTTGCTGTTATGACTCTTACTTCTTCCTTCTTCTGCTCTTATCAACCGTCGGCTTCATCCTTTTTTTTGGGGGAAAGGATAACGTTCGTCGACATCATTGGATTTCTTGGGACATCATTTGTCGTCCCAAAAGTGAGGGGGGTTCAGGCCTCCGAAATCCAAAGTATATATGTACTGCCTTTGCTTGCAAGTTGTAGGAACAGTTTGGAGCAAATGACTCCTTATGGGCCACGTTCCTCCATGCTAAGTACCATAGGCTTTTGGGGCCAAATCACACTGGTGTCCCGTCTTATGCTAGTGAGACGTGGAAACGTATGCAATCCGTGAAGTCCTTTTTTGATTCACATGGGGGTGGATCTAGATGAGATGGTAGCCCTTTTTCGATTAAGGCAGCGTGGAGTTCGTTTAGGACCCATACCCCACCCCTCCCTCTTTTTTCCTTCATCCGGGATGTTCGGTTACCTAAGGCTATTTGTTTAGTGGAGAAATCTACAATATGGGTTACCACTAGACGAAATATTCAGAGGATTAACATTCTGATCGTGTCCCATTGCAGGTGCTTTGGATCTGCTGAGCTGGAACCTATTGCTCACTTGTTCTTCCGTGGCATTTCTGCTCGAGAAGTCTAGAATTACTTCAGGAATTTGGTATGTCTCCAAGGTAATGCCACTTCTCTTGCTGATTTACTGAGATTTAGGTGGACTAGTATCTTAGGAAAATCTATTTGTTCGATCCTTTTTCGTACGATTCCTTGTCTTATATGCTGGCATATTTGGTGCGTGCGGAATAAAGCAATATTCAACGAAATACCTATGGATCCTCCTACTATCATTCGGAGAGTAAGGAACGATGTTTTCCTTGTGTTTCTAGGTAGGCCATTTAAGGGATTTATTGGCACCCACTCGAGGAGTCTGGCTAGTATTTTTGTTGTAACCGCAGTACCACCGTCCCCTAGGGCGGGGATTGGTTGATCCCTTTCTTGCTTAGAGAGGGGGCTTTCCCCTAATCACTTATCCCCTTCCTCACCTACACCTCACTCCCCCCATTTTTTAGATCTTATGTTGCTTGCTAGTGCTGTAGGTCCTGGATTTACAAGTACTTTTCTGATAGAGTCTGTGCGGTTTTCTTTGGATCTCTCAGTCGCCAGCGATGCAGACGCTTGGAGATGCTTACTGGATTTTATGCTTTTTTGGTCATTATCTATTCTTTCATCTTTGATTAGTGGAGCACTAGACGCTTGGCCTTTATCATTATGATTGGCGAAAGGCTGGTCAAGGTCCGCTTATTGGTTTTTACTATAGGACTGGACGGTCTGCGATTGTATTTTGTTCTTTCATTTGTGTATTGTGTATGTACAGATTCAGTAGCCATTCTACGAATCTGTTTTTATGAGCTGTGACAACGCCCACAACCCCGCACTAAACAAGAGGAATAATGCGCTGAAAGGTGTGCCAGGCTGCTATGGACGATCATCAGAGTAGGTAAACACATCGAAACATGTCGTAGAACTCACAGCGCAAGAATAAAATATAATAGAGCATATACAACATGCAATTGCAGTGAAGCATTATATAGCAAACTTTCCAAACTTTCACAACATCTTGAAAGATTATTCCAACATCATAGGAAGTACCAAGTACGTACATAAGGCCTCACTACAACACTCATAGAGCAACTCAAATAGCGGAAATAGAAATACTAGATATTAGTAAAACTAGTATGTGAGCCTCCTGCTCGCCATTGATCAGCATCATCGTCCTCACTAAAGCATCACCTGTCACCTGCTACTCAGTTTGCCCATCCACAACCGGATGAACAGCCCAAGGTAATAAGAGGAAACATAAAACCTTAGTCAGACCATAGTCTTAGTGAGCGATAAAACAGCTAACAAACTTCATAAATAAAGTATATGAGGATGTGTAGATTTACCAACCACTACCCAATACCAGAGAAGACCTCAACCATATCTTCCCCACATCGGACAGTGATAGCCTTTACGATAAACAACACAACCATACATTCATGGAAACCAGAACATCCATCCAATCATCGCAAATACTCATAACATCTAGATTATATATATCTCATGTAAACCATCCTAATCAAATTCAACATCCCTTAAGCACAAGCCCTATAGGCCTAAACCAATATCAGACAAGCACTCAAGGATCATCTCCCTCAACGTTGGACAACCTGATTGAGATGGTACAAAAAGAATAACCAATCATCCATGACTGACTCTGGCTATCACCGCCCATCCTGCTTCGAAACCATCATTCGTATGACGACCAACCTTGCCATATGTCAAGGGCTAATGGTAACCCCAGTTCTAGCATAAACTCCATACGCCTTTCAACGATACGTAGGCATGTATAACCTTGTCAACTAGGCCTTTCAACGATACCCAGGGTACTCGACCTACAACCGGTCTTTTGGGTGCCCCCATCGTACCCCTGTTTTGAGCCTGCTAGAACTTAAGACAACGATAATCTCTCGGCCTTCGCATCTCTAGTCATCCAACCCGACTATTTCTCATAGCTCAAGCAACCTCCTTAAGCAACCATTATCCACCAACTCACGACCTTTGAGTTGTCATCAAATTCGTTGTTTTACACCGATCAACGAACACATTCAACACTTTGAACCTTCCTACTTGAATTTATTTCGAAGTCACACCATCACCGAGCCAATTACACCACTGCGCTGCGGCTAGGGTTCGGGGAGTTTCCCTCGAAAAATGTTTTTTTTCAAGCCCTTTTCTTCTAACCCGAGTCGTACCCGAAAAACATACTTTTTCAGAAAATGACCCTGTGCGGCCGACACTGTCTTGCTCAACCAACCGACCTAACATGGTGCGACTGACCCTCCCTTTTATCAATCCAACATGGTGCGACCGACCCGTACTTCTTAGCTCGACCTGCCATTGTTAGTTAGACCATACATCCATGTTTCAAAACATGTACGACCGACCAGCTCATCCTTACACGACCACTAGATGACAAAACGACCGAATTAATTCACTCATAGGCTCGCTCGGACCTGTCATCCAAGCTCGCTCGAACCAAAAAACCATTTAGGAATACACGACAGACCCTGATCGCTTCTGCTTCGTGCGACCAATCCCTGTTTCTGTCTTGTCCTCCAAAGGACTACTCCAGGTGCGAACGACCCCCTGCGTGTGACCCCAAAACCTGCACTTCACTAATTCCACTCCGATTTCCATCAAAGCTTCGCCTAACATTAGATTCGATGAGATCAGCTTGTCTAATCCATCAAGTATGATCAAAAACACGGTATGAATACGCTAACAACATGAAAACAATAGTTTTCCCAAATCATACACGATCACACCAAAAACAATCATGAATGAAAATATGACCAAAACTAAAGATCTAACTTGCATAATCATATGGAATAACATAAAATCAATAATTTAAACTTACTAGATGAGATCATAGGGTGATTCATGTGAACATGGACTAAACATGGTGTAGATCCAAGGTAAAACACTTAAATGTGATGAAAAACATGATCAATCACTCGTACACTTCATTGAATCCATGTGAGAGATGTAAACCACTCACCAATTCTCCCAAACAAGCAAAAATCAATGAAATAGGAATCCAGATAGCACGCACACCAAACACCTTGATCCGATGAATCCTTGCTTTAGTTGACGTAGATCTAGCCTCCAACGGTGTAGATCTTCAATTTCCCTCCTTGGGTTTGGATTTTTAATGGTGGAAAGGTGTTATAGGAAGGAGGAGCACAAGGCACCAAATGGGAGAATGAGAAACTAAACTATTTCCCATATCCCTTACCCCGTATTTATACCTTCCATCAGCCCACTAATGGACCTTCACAAATCAGCCCATTGTGGCTCTATGAACCTGGACAGCCAACTGAAAAATCTTAAAACAACGATTACTCCCAAACCGCTGAGCCAAATCTTTAACATAACCACTCTACGGAAAGACAACCATCAATTCCTTTCCAATGGCATTGGTCCCACCCTCTGATTTGACCTGTGTCAAAAGTTATGCCTTGTACAAGACTAATATGGGCAAAATGGTCACAAACAAAATTGGTAAAAATTATGGACCTGTCTCACATCCCCATAAGCAACATATCAAAACATGAGAATGTTCCAATCCTCAGGGAATAAAATAAAAATATTTTACGATCTTTCGATACGTAAAATACGGGTTGTTACATTCTCCCCTCCCCCCCCCCCCCAAGAAATTCGCCCCCGAAATTCGAAGTAAACATAAGCAACCACAACAATTTCGCATGCCTATCATCCATGAGAAGCCAATTCTATCATCCAAACTAGCAACCATCAAGCCATGCATCCATAGCCTAAGCCTAGCACGCGGAAATCTATCAAACAACAACAAGATACAATGATATAACAATGATACGATCAAAGGGTCCTACCGACGAAGAGTTCTGGATGAGTCGGCTTCATACTCTCTTCCGTCTCCCATGTACAATCATCGCCATCTTCACTCCATTGTACATTGACTAGCTTAACCGTCTTCCTCCAAAGATGTTTCGTGTCATTCCCCACAACACGAAGCGGCTTACGAGGTTTTGCAACCACGGTATCTATTTCAAGGTCTTCGTACAACTCTGGAGGTACCAACACATTCGAATCATGCATAAACTTCTGTAGAAATGTTACATGGAACACATTATGCAAACTTGATATCTTCTCGAGTAACTCCAATCTATATGCGAGCTTTCCAATTCGCTCGACTACCGGAAATGGTCCAACAAACCTAGGAGCCAACTTTCCTTTACTTCCACATCGAACCTCATGCTTTAATGGAGAAATCTTCATGAAAACCATGTCGCCAACGTTGAATTCCAAGTCCTTACGACACTTATCAACGTAACTCTTTTGACGATCTTGGCCTGCCTTTATTCGTTGTCTAACGATCTCGATACAGTCCGAGGTCTCTCTAATCATCTCTGACCCAAGTACCAACTTATCTCCAGTTTCCATCCAACAAGCCGGAGAATTGCACGACCTTCCATACAACGCCTCGTATGGTGCCATCCCAATGCTCGATTGGTGGCTATTGTTATATGCAAAATCAACTAGATGTAGATGGTCCTCCCATGATCCCCCAAAATCCAACACACAAGCTCTGTCCAAAACTCGATTGACTCTCTCGGTCTGACCATCAGTTTGAGGATGATAAGCCGTACTCAAACATAACTCGTTCCCAAAGCTTCTTGCAAACTTTTCCAAAATCCACTCGTAAACAATGGATCTTAGTCACTCATTATACTCTTTGGGATACCATGGAATCGAACTATCCACTTCACATAAAGTTCAGCCAACTTTGACACCGTCCTAGTCGACTTAAAAGGAATGAATCTCGCACTTTTGGTCAAACGATCCACGATGACCCAAATACCTTCATTTCCTGCCATGGTTCTAGGTAGTCCATCGATAAAATCCATCGATATCTGCTCCCACTTCCCAATAGGAACTTCTAATGGCTGAAGCAATTCACTTGGCTTCTTCTGTTCAGCTTTCACCAACTGACAGTTCATGCACTTGGAAATGAACTTTCCAATATCTCGCTTCATCCCTTCCCAGTAGTAGACTCGCTTCATGTCCTGATACATATTATTGCCACCGGGATGAATCGTCAATTTCGAGTGATGACATTCTCTCGGAACCTCATCTCTCAATCCATCAATATCAGGAATAACTAATCATCCTTGTTTTTGAAGCCAACCTTCTTGGTCGACCTTGAACTCTTTATCTTCTGGTTCCAGCTTCTGGATAAACTAGACAAGCTTCACATCTTGCTTTTGGCTCTCGCCAATCCTTTCGATAAGAGTGGGTCTTATCGATAAGCTTGCCAACATTTCAGGTTCCAACTCGCACCTTAGCCTAAAATCAAACATTGTCAAATACTCGAGGCTTCTCCATTCTGAAAACATCGCTCCTAAACCTGCGTGTCTTCGACTCACGCATAAACAACTGTGTTACCATGAGTATAGGCTATACCAAAATCATACGATGCCAGAAGCTCTAACTACCGTTGCTGCCGAAGATTCAAATCCTTTAGGAGAAAAGATACTTCAACGACTTATGATCCGTGAACAACTCGAATCGAACTCCCAACAGGTTATGTCTCCACATCTTCAGAGAAAACACAATCGCTATCAACTCTAAATCATGAGTTGGAGAATTCTTCTCATGCGGCTTTAGTTGTCGACTCGCGTAGGCCACAACCTTATCCTTCCGCATCAGCACTGCTCCAAGTCCAATACCACATGCGTCGGTGTATACCACCATCTCTTCATTCCCACTCGGAAAGGCCAACACAGGTGCACTCGTCAATCTCTCTTTCAGGGATTCCGAACACTTGTTCACACTTCACATCCCATGTGAACACTTGGTTCTTCTTCGTCAGTCCTGTTAATGGTGCAACTACCATGGAGAAATCGTTGATAAACCGTTGGTAATAACCCGCCAACCCAAAGAAACTTTAAACATTCGTCGCACTCTTAGGTTTATCCTAGTCCTGAATTGCAGCTACTTTAGCGGGGTCAACTGCTATCCCATTTCCAGAAACAACATGACCTAAGAACCTCACTTCATTCTTCCAGAAGTGACACTTGGAAAACTTAGCTCTCAGCTAATGCTTTCGCAGGATCTCTAACACAACTCTCAAGTGTGTCTTATGTTCTTCCTCATTTCTGGAGTAAACCAGAATATCATCCACAAACACAAGCAAGAACTTGTTCAACTGGTCTCTGAATACCCTATTCATAAGATTCACGAAATACGCTGGCGCGTTAGTCAACCCAAATGGCATCACCAACAACTCAAAGAAACCGGATGGTGTCCTAAAAGCAGTCTTTGGCACACTATCCTTAGCCACCCTCAATTGGTGAACCCCCGTTGCCAAATCCATTTGAGAAAACACTTTTGCTTCGTGAAGCTGATCGAATAGGTCGTCTATCCTTGGCAACGTATACTTGTTCCTTTTGGTCACCTTCTTCAGCTCACGATAGTCCAAACACAATCTTAACGAGCCATCTGCCTTGGTTGCAAACATGACCGGTGCGCCCCACTCGGAAACACTCCTTCGAATGAATCCCTTCCCTAGAAGGTCTCTAACTTGCACCTCCAACTCTCGCCGTTCCTTAGGTGCCATCCACCTAAGAGGCATAACCATTGGTCTAGCACCCTCGACCAAATCGATCCTAAACTCGATCTCACGATGTGGTGACAACCAATTGACCTCGTCAAAGACATCCTCATACTCATTAACGATCAGCACTGTTGACAGGTCTTCTTGTGGAATCTCAAGCGAATATAGATAACTCACGAAGACACACTCTTCTCGCTTACATCTAATAAACACCTTTCACCCTTCCACATCCCCGACCCTCACCTTTAGCTTCTCACAATTCACCCTTCCCGCATACCTCTTGAGCCAATCCATGCCCAAGATGATCCCAAACCCAGCGAAGTTAAGAACAAAGCAATCACACACAAAAAAGCAACCATGACTCGACTGTTGTATATAACGGTGTTGTATACACAATTATATGATTTTTGTTTAATGATGACAACCAAATATATATTATTTTAAATGTGTTTGTTACTGTACTAATCTATATATACATCACAGACAGGAATATAATATTTATATTTAAATAAAATACGACTGTACAGAAATTCAAATCTTCACAGTATTTTATTTAAATATAATATTTTATTTCAAACATTCAGTACAACTATTTAATACTCCACTATTTAAATACATTCACAGAATATTTGTAATTGTATATTGACTGAATAAATTAAACAAGTTTGTTTGACAACAATGAAATAATATTTTATTTCAAACAAATTTGTTTATTACAAATAACAGTACAAATTCATATATACTTACATGTTCACTGTCTGACTCATATACAGTTATTTGTACATTCATTTACAATTCATTCACTCTGTACAGTTTCATATATACAGACACACACTAACACACACTGACACTCTCATTCACTGTCTTCAGTCTTCTGTCTTCACAGCTCTTAGTCAGTCCAGTCACCATCTGCTTACCTATCACAATAGAAACACACACAGTATCTAGAACAGAAATAATATTATAATTTCTAGCAAATATTTTGTATTTTTAAAATTTTATTTGCCTCAGTTTTCTGGTGTGTTTCTCATCATTTTTCATCACTTGATCTGATTGATCTACGTATAGGCAGACAGTTTGTATATGTACAAGGACAGGAAATTTTCTGAATGGCTTCATATACACACGTGTATATATATACACATGTGCACTGCTACGCCAATACAGTGTGCAACTGAGGAGTAGCCACGTGGACCTTCTCGACTCGGTGCACTTGAAAACAAAGTGAAAATGGCAGCTCAAAGGATCAAAGCAATACAAACTAGCCCAAGTGTCGAGCAAAGAAATTTCAAGTCAAAAATGAATACAATTCAGCATGATATTAAAAACAGTGGTAAATGCAACAATAGTCGAGCTAAGTATGGAACTGAACAAATCAAATTCAACAAGCAAATATTCATGAAGCTCGGACCAGCTAAACAGCATGACAAGGATTATACAAAGCAAGTTTTTCAAGTACACATGTATACAAACATGGTCGAGCTCATTTGCTCATTTGAAATCAACATTCAAAGCTAATGGAAAGCCAACAAATGCACGGTGTGGATGGACATGCCACATCATGGTGAGAAGTTTCTAGTGGAAGTGGATGTGAATGTGCAGCATTATATATTGTTCAAACTAAATGGTGACAAGTAAAACTGGAATGACATAAGTGTGCAACACAAAACTCTATAGAACAACTAATCAGGTTCAGGCAATACAGGGCCGAGCACAAGATATAGCATATCAGGCAAATTTAAATTTCAAATGCCAAATGTAACACGACTTTACAGGGATGGAGCAGCTCAAACAAAGCAGTGTCAATGACCAGTGAAAGCAAATTCCCATTTCAGACATAAATTCAGCAAAAAACCAACATGTACCTCATTTATGGTGCAGCCACAAAGATTAAGCCCACATAGTAAAGAATCAAATGCACAGTGGAGCATACATGTACTAACATGTCAACAAGCGATCAAGGCACAAGTCAGAGACTCAAGCATGGGTGCAGAATGAACAACAAGCCAGTGCAGCAGCTGATGGCCACAGTAGTGCAAACAACAAGTGCAGCAATGTAAGGGTACGCATACATGACTGGAAAATGGTGTGAACTCAAATCAAGGCAAGAACAAGCTTCTATAAATCAGTGAATCAAAATTGGCAAGGATTTAATTCATTTTCAGAAGTTTTTATAAAAGGCAAGAAAGAAAATTTCGAAATAAATTCAGTCTTTTCTGTAAATCAAGCAAGGGACAAATGCAAAGCATTTTTGGCAAGGGATTTCAAAGAATGTTACACAGGTTTAAATGCACTCATGGGAGTAAAAATCGGTGGGACATGCAGTTTATTTCCAGAAAGTAGATATGAATGAGAATTCTGCAATCATAATTTTTTTGGACAAATCTAAATCAAGTTTTTTTTGGACAAGTGCAAGAATATTCCAAATATTTCCAGTTTTGATCAACAATGTTTTCGGCATGAAATAATTTCCAGAAATCAGAATTCATACAAAGCAACAAATTAGTGCAATATTTTTTGGTTTGGAACAAATTGAAAATTTGTTTATTTGTTTCCAGAAATGCTCATCTAGTTTCGGGTCTAATTCATTTAAGCCAAAATCACAAAAGAGGAAACCATAGAAACATCACACAAACCAGGCCAAGTCATTGATTGAAATCAGGAATTAGGATATTCTAAAATCCCTATTTAACACAACCAATTCATCACTAGCATATGAGATTGAATCCACGAAAAATAACAACAAATTCAAGCCTAGAAAAAAGTCAGAGAGCTCACAATTTTTAGGGATTTAATCTGCGCCCAAAATCGATTGCCTGAAAGCCCTAAATCAGTGAGCAAGAAAGCATCAGAAAGCCACGAAAACTCGACGGCACAGAGATTCATTTCCAAGAAGCAAGCGATTCGATTTGCGGGTAAAGAAGACCCTAGTGCCGCCATTTATTTTTCCTCCAGAGTTGGAATAGCATCGCGATTCGATTTGGAAGAATAAGCAAGAAACCCTAGGGAGCCGCCATTTTTCATTCTCCAGAGTACAAAAGGAGATCGGGCAAAAGAAAAGAGAATAGGGCCGGCCAAGTATTCATGGGCTAAGCCAAGCTTAAAAGGGGATGACCCTTATTTCTAAGTCCTAGGGTTTTTTATTCATTTTGTTTTGTATTGTTTTTTATTTGTCTTGTAAATCGTTCTAAACAGTTTCTAGAAGTCTGTAAAATATAGAGGGTTCAGTTAGGGGTTAACTGACAGTTTACTAGTGTCTGTAAAACTAGGGGAAAATCTGGTCTAGTGGATATAGACCAGTCTAGGGTTTGAGTGTAGGGTTAGAATTGGAGCAGGGTTTGCGAGTGTACATGGTCTTGTATGCGGGATCTGTTCTATCACCTAGTAGAAACCTTAGAAATGCAGCAGTAGGCAGGGTTTTGCCGAAGCTGGGTATATCTGTGTGTGATTTATTTTCTGCATTTCTGTTTCTGCTATATTCTGTGATCTGTTTATAATTGTATATCTCGTTAGATTTTTAATTTAGTTAAAAACTGTTATAAACCCTATTCACCCCCTCTATTGTTAATCTAGATCCAACAAGTGGTATCAGATCTTGGTTTTCTTTAACCCTAGAATCATGGATCCTAGTTGTCAGTCTTCTGAGAATCAGTCCAGTCGTATTCCAACTATTTTTGATGGAACAGATTTTTCAAATTGGAAATCCAAAATGGAATTTTATTTAAAATCTGTTAATATTAAATGTTGGGATGTTGTTATCAATGGGTTTAATAGTGTAGATATTACTTTCAATGCTCGTGCTATGAAAATCATATTTGATTATCTTAATACTGAATAGTTTAATTTATCTGTCATTGTTTATCTACACAGGAAATCTAGGATACTCTCAATACGAAGTTTGGAAGATCTGACAACCACAGCTCAAAACCCAATAAAGTCAACTTAGATTCAGAGTTCTGCTGAACAGGATTTACAAATGAAAATTCAGATGGATCAGTGGATGGAGATTCAACAGACGATGAGACAGGAAATTTCTCATATGAAGATTTAGTTTATATGTGTGCTGATCTAACTAAGTCTGTTGATAAACTCCAATCTAAAAACAAATCTCTGAAATCTAAAAATCTTGAGTTGACCAGCAAGATTAATGATTTGGAATCACAACTTGAACATTTTAAAAATTCTTCAAATTTAGATTGCAAAAATTGTTTGAAATTGAAAACTAATATTGTTCATCTTAATAAAAATATTCAAAAGTTTGAAAAGGAAATTCAGATCATAAAAGAAAACAAGATTGAGTTATCAAGTTTTAATAACTTTTTACAAAAGGAATTTGCAATTTTTAAGATTGATATATATTCCAAATTTGAAATTGCTGAAAATGAAAATTTGGTGAAAAGTGGTTTGATTTTGAAAGAACTTGAAAATGAGATTGAAAAATCCAAGAATTTTGAGTCTAAAAAACAAAACAAAAAATTGAACTTGAAATTTCCAAATCTCAAGCCAAAATTAAATTGCTTGAAAATGAGAATTTGGTTTTGAAACAGCCCAATGCTGAACATAAGATCGCTTTAAATAATTGCTCAAATTTACGAAAAGAAAATAGCGATCTAAAATCCAAAATTCAACGATTAGAATCAACTTCGGATAAATTTTCTAATAGGGAAAAATCATTGAATATGCTATTACAAAACCAAGTTTCTATTGGAAATAAATCTGGTCTTGGCTTCGGGAAAAATGATGTTTTTGGAAAACAAAATTCAAATGATTTGAAAAATCCCTCAAACTGCTTTGGAAAGAACTACTTAGAAAATTTGAACACTGAAAATTTCAAAGGTCCTTTGAGTCAAAATTGTGATGAGAAATCATTTTATAATAAACCATTTAAACATTCTTGGATCCCAAAAAATAAAACGGGCTTTGTCAAGTTCAAACAGATTTGGGTTCCTAAGGGTACGAAAGTTAATACTAATGGTTGTTATATAAACAAGTCTGGGTACCAAAACATATGAATACAGCTGTGAGTGGTTTTACAAACTTTGTTAGACCACTCGATCCCCTGAATTGTTAGGTACCGAAGGAGGCTGAGGAACTGCTTTGCAAAAGAGAATTGAATTCGAGGTGCTCAATATTCCTGTATCATCCACAGTTCCCTAACCAAGCTTGTCGAGTCGGAGATTCTGGGTTACATGGATTTCAGGTATAATCTCTGAACTCATCTTTGTAAATATATTTTTTGTTTTTTTCTCCTTCTACCTCCTTCTGTTTTTTTTTTTTTTTGGATTTGTCACTGCTATATTTCTTCTTCTTTAGGCTTCTTTAACTTCCAGTTGCAGAACTCTTGATTTTTTTTGGATAATCGCTTCACTTGAAAGAAAATATGATGTTTTTAAATCTTATCCAGACCTTTAATCTAAACTTGTATATATCTGCAATTGTTTTTTAGGTTCACTTTCTGTTTTCTGAATTCATAACAGTGTTGATGCATTAATATCATATCTTGAACACTGTCATTTCGAATTCTAAAATTTTGAAGATTTGAATAATTAATGAAATTTCACACAATTATGTTGTTTTGAGTTTCTTCCAATTCATTTTGGAAACGCTTAAAATATTATACTCATTACAGTACACTGGCTTGAATCACAGTGATACATCTTGAATTTCACCTTTATTCATGATTATTATGGTCGAAGTTTGTGTGTTTGAAATCATCTGAAATTCTTCATATTATGAATCTCACACACCTCTTAAATTTAAAAATATCAATCTTGTGTGATGGATTCATTATATCTCAAAACTCGACATTGATTGAAGTGATTTCAAATAAATTTTCTGGATCATAAATATCCTTCAAATTAGATGTAAATGATCTGAATATTCTTTATACTTGTCAAAAATATTTGTGAAAATTCTTTTGAAAATATGGTCATAAATATCACTATTATTTTATGATTATTTGATTTGAATATATGTTTGTTTAAAATCATTTGAAATTATTGATTTATTGAATCTCACACATAATTTTGAATCTGAAATATAACCTAGTGTGATTGATTCGTTAAATACTAATACTTTCACATTTCTTCAAATGATTTAAAATAAAGTATATTTTTTAATCTGGGATCATGGAATATTTTTTTGTGACCATCATCTTGACTTGTCTGCTTGGAAACTATCTTTGTACTGCTCTGATACTGTTCTTAGATAACTGCTTATTTTTTATCTGTCTGTTGCTCTGTGCTAAATTTGTCTTCTTGGGCTTTAAATTTCAGTTGTCTGTGATATCATGGTTTGTCTCCAATGTCATGTTAAAATCCTCATTAATAGAGACACCAAGTGGTATCAGAAGTGCCTTATATTTATCTCACTCATTTGTACTTAGATTCTAATCTTCACCTTGTATAGATCTACACACTCTTTTTGCCTTGTACAAATTTATCCCTCTTGGCATGTATAGATCTTCATATTTCTCTTGTAATTGATTTTCAATTTTAAAATTATTTATTGATTATTCATTCAGAAATTGAAATCAATATCCAAATTGAACTGTATTTATAATTCATCAAAATTATTATCAGATTTTGAAATTGTGATGAATCATGACTGCAGTATATTTTACAACAAGAGGAGATTTTATTTATATTTTCATGATGGTTGAACATTTACTATAATATCTTTGAATTGGCTATTATTTCACGACCATCTTCATTATCTATCATCCTTCTACCATCCATTATGTTTTTATATAAATTTGGAGAGTTAATAATTTAAAAAAAAAAACTTTTTTTAAGACAGTGGAAATATTTGTGATAGAAATGGGACTATGTTTTTTTCAGAATTAGTGACAATTGAAGTTTTTCAATGATCCCTGTACAGTCGAGCATATTTCATAATATAATTAATTTAGAAATTTATTTTACAGTCCATTTCTGTACCTACCCCATTTTCTATCATTCATATATTATTTTTGTATACCGAGGAGTTTTTCATTTTGAAATTGAAAATAATAAAAATTTAATATTCATAAGTGTTTCTCTAACCTCATTTAAAAATCCAAGCTCTGCTTATGCATGGTTATGAGATTACTTATATTTAAGCTGCAACTGATCTCATTTAAAAATCCAAGATTTGGTTATGCGTGGTCAGTGGGCTCTTATATAAAATAAAAAGAAAAAGGAAATATTGTGCTATAAATTGAAATTAATCTGAAATTCTCCTTGGTGTTTATAAAAACCAGCCTATCGATCCATGTTCTATTCTGTGAAATGTGTTAATATTTTATGACATATTATGGTTTGCTGATTGATAGCTATTGGGATTTGAGATTATACGATGTTGTCACTTAAATTGAATTGTTAATTATAGTCCAAATCCATCGTTGTCTTTTTAGCCTCATTTTTATAAAATTCATTTGAAAATAATTGGAAATCATATTTTTGAAACTCTCTCCATTTATATAAAATTCATCGTAAATCCGTCATTCTCTAAAATGTGAAATAAGCCACCAGTTCTAAGTTTATTATGATTTTTGTTTGACTGATTGAGATTTATGATGATCGTTCTTCCTCTTATGTTGAAATTGTATTTTCTAGTCATTCTTCATCTATATTTTAAGGTCTGAATTTTTTTGATGATAACAAAAGGGCGAGAATGGATTAAGATTTTGATTTATGAGTGAATATTTTATAAATATTTGAAATTTGAAATTTCAATTCACCCTATATTCTTTTCACTCATGCACAGTTATAGGGGGAGTCTCTGTTGTAGGGGGAGCTTTCAAATAGGAGGAGTATGTTCTTTTAACTGTCAAACACATTTAATGTATTCAAAATCTTAATATTTGTTTGTCATCATCAAAAGGGGGAGATTGTTGTATATAACGGTGTTGTATACACAATTATATGATTTTTGTTTGATGATGACAACCAAATATCTATTATTTTAAATGTGTTTGTTACTGTACTGTTCTATATATACATCACAGATAGGAATATAATATTTATATTTAAATAAAATACGACTGTATAGAAATTCAAATCTTCACAGTATTTAATTTAAATATAATATTTTATTTCAAACATTCAGTACAACTATTTAATACTCCACTATTTAAATACATTCATAGAATATTTGTACTTGTATATTGACTGAATAAAATAAACAAGTTTGTTTGAAAATAATGAAATAATATTTTATTTCAAACAAATTTGTTTATTACAAATAACAGTACAAATTCATATATTGTAACACCCCACCTCCGTTAAGGTCACTCACAAAGGGAATGCCTTAACTTTGGTGGAGAATTTTAGTAAACAGAACAGAAACTTACAAGACAGATAAAACAGTACTTGAAATTTTTTAACTTTATTATAGCGGAAACAGAAATTAACATGGTTACATCCTTTCAAATTTCAGAATTCAAGTACAAAATATCAGTCTTGTACAAAAGCCTTCAAAATGCATGGTTTAGAATCATAATCCCCATGGAACGGAAGCTATACAGAGCCAAGCCATACTTTAAGCACTTCAAGCAAAGAGAAATCCGGATCAAGCTAAAGTATTCCCTCCTTGGATAACCTGGGGGGGAACGGAAGAAAGGAGGCGAAACAACAAGGGTCAGACAAAAAGTCTGGCAAGTCCAGTGACTTTCAGCATATGAACAGATAATAATAATATGATATGAACATAAAACTGGATGTGAGATAACTGTAACAGGTGTAGCAGATATAACAGAAAAACAGAATGATATAAACTATTGTTTTACACTTCTCTGCACTAATACTAGTATAGCAGAATTAGGTGTCACCCTAATGTCTAAATTGAAGCAGGAACGGGTACAAAATACTTTAACAGAAACATAATGCTAATAATGGGCCTTTACTACCCGATCAGAAACAGACAGAAGCAGATTTATCCCTACGGAAACAGAATGTAGAATTAGGTGTACACTAGTAATGGGCCTTTACCACCCGAACAGACGGTACCACACAGAAACAGACAGGTGTTACCACCCAACAGAAACAGACGGTACCAACAGAAATAGATAGAACTAAGCGTACCCTAAAACCCTACCCCAAGCGATCGGCTCCCTAATACATAAATATCCTGTGTCGGCCCACAGTAGGGTGTATCACTCCCTAAAGTGACAACCAATTGGCACAGACCTATTTACAGATGTCACGGCGTCTTACATCCTCAGAGGCAGACCGGGATCCATGCACGCACATGACCCGGTTGGAACGCACCATCAACACCCCTCGCCATTATCAGAATGAACCACTTATAATTAGTTCAGTAAGCGTGCCCGGACCCTACCTACTGTTGGGTCAAAGTTTTGATACCAGAAAGGGTTACTGACTAATATGGGTCCCAAATAACAGATGACACAAGTAATTCCCCTCCTAACCTTGTGTCCCCAGACTAACAGATCTCAGATTAACTTGTTTACAAGTTCAGACATACAGAATTCAGATTTACTAGTTCACAGATTAAGTTAACAAGTTTTCAGACTAACAGATCAGATGTACAGATTTTTCAGATTTGTCTAACTTTGTATTGGGCCTACAGATTCATGGACGGGTTTACTACACCTATTAATCCAGTTGGTTTAACCCTATTTTCCCCCAATACGTTTTAGACGTCATTCTTATCTTAGATTTGCATTAATTAATTATTAATGCCCAGTCCTCTCACATTAGGTCGCTAGCTTGTGGCCGCTGGATGGGTCGGGCGGTTCCGGGCAGACTTCTGCCACAAGCCAGACCTAACCTCGTGTCTTAAGCAGGTTATGACTAACTTCTCACATTAGAACCTATTGTTTGCGGCCACTGGATGTGCCGGGCGGTTCCGGGCAGAATTACGCCGCAAACTCATTCTAACCTCGAGTTAGTCACGTTTATCTTTGCGGCCAATTAATTAATAATTTACCGTTTATGCGCACGCCCAATATATATGCCAATTCAGATTATATCAACAACAGGATGATTATATCAACACAGCAGATAACATATTTTATATGACTTAACGGATTTAACAGATTTAGCAACTTAGCAGATTTTGGCATATAACAGGTTAGGCATTTCAACCGACAAATTTAACAAATTAGGCATTTCAATCTAATTAGCAGTCTAGGCAATATAACAAAACTAGCAGATTAGGCAACTTGGCAAATTAGCAGATTTAGCAAATTTAATATTTCTAAAGGTTCTATTTACATGCCTTGCCTAATCATAAATTGGCCTAAATTCATATGCCTACATAATTGTCATGATTCACAACATATACTCTATGTTTGCATAAGCGCAGAATATGGACATAATTTGCCATATAACATATGTTCCAATTTTTGTTAAACTAGCATTTTACAGCAGATTCACATATAAATTATACCAAATATAACCATTAATTTCAATGCATGCCATATATCCAAAAATCCCTATTTAGGTGTAATCACAATAATAGATATCCTAATTAATGTAAATCTTTACACCTAAGTTTCCATATCTTCTTCTTTTTAAGTCATGAATCATTATGCAAACTATACCCAACAATCTAAATCTTTAAATCATATCTTCTAAAAATCAGATCTTGACTTTTATATGCATTTTGCCCAAAGTCTCAAATCATATGTAATCTTACAGTGGTTCCGCTTCTTCTTTTATCACAGAATATGCATAGGTCAAAACTAGTTTATAACATATGCTTATTTTTCTAATTAATTACAGATCTAAATAACATATGTTCATTTCTCTAATTAGTTACAGATCTAGATTACAACGTACACTATGCATACAACATATATAAATTATATGTTTACAGTCAAATTCATGCATCCAATCCCAAGTCATATGTCAATATATTTTATGCCTCAGATCTAAAGTCATATATTCAATTCAGTCTCATCAAATTTCGCATCATTCATTATTTATCCCAAAATTTGCGTTCATACGTTAATCTCTTATGAGATTAGGCACAGGCTCGTGGTAGCCTGGCTATAGAAACAGAAAGGAAGCAGAAAGGGATACAGAACAGTCACAGAAAAATAGATCTGACAGATATACAATCTTAGATTCAGATTTAAAAGCATATCAGAATTATAATTAATGTTTATAGCAGAAAATAACTGTACTTGCCTTGATTGGATTAAAGAAAGAACTTTAGTTGTTACAGAATTGTTGTAGAAGCTTTTATCTCAAATTTGAATTTAGGATGATGTTGATTGACTTCTAGTTTTGATTCTAGCAGAGTAGCGACGCCATTTTTATTTTTAATTAGAAGAAGAGAGCAATGGAGGCTAGAGAATTGTGTAAGAGACTTAGGTTTAGGTTAGGGATGTATTTATAGGAGGATAGGGTGATTTAGAGCCTTCAGATCAGTCCAGAAGTCATCAGAATCGCACAGCTCGAATACACATCATCCAGCCACTCAAAAGAAGACACATCACCTCAGAACACTCCAGAATTCGGTGCTGGATTTGTATGGGCGCACTTGGCAGGTGCGCCAGTGTATTTTTGTACTGGCGCATTTCACAAGTGCGCCAGTGTATTCTGGCCTGTTTCCAGTTTTTCTGCCTAACTTCGTTCGTCCATATCTTCTTCATACGGACTCCGATTTACGCAAATTCGGACTCTATTTCGCGTATTTTTCCGAGACGAACACAATGGCGCAACCCGTTTCCCTTATTTCTTCTCCTAAAAATTAATTATACCTTGATTTTTAACTCTTATGCTTACAGAAAATACGGGGTGTTACATATATACTTACATGTTCACTTTCTGACTCATATACAGTTCACTCTACACTATTTGTACATTCATTTACAATTCATTTATATTCACTCTATACAATTTCATATATACAGACACACACTAACACACACTGACACTCTCATTCACTGTCTTCAGTCTTCTGTCTTTACAGCTCTTAGTCAGTCCAGTCACCATCTGCTTACCTATCACAATAAAACACACACAGTATCTAGAACAGAAATAATATCCTAATTTCTAGCAAATATTTTTTATTTTTAAAATTTTATTTGCCTCAGTTTTCTGGTGTGTTTCTCATCATTTTTCATGACTTGATCTGATTCATCTGCGTCTAGGCAGACAGTTTATATATGTACAGGGATAGGATATTTTCTGAATGGCTGCATATACACACGTGCATATATACACGTGTGCACTGCCACGCCAATTCAGTGTGCAACTGAGGAGTAGCCACGTGGACCTTCTCGACTCAATGCACATGAAAACAAAGTGAAAATGGCAGCTTAAAGGGTCAAAGCAATACAAACTAGCCCAAGTGTCGAGCAAAGAAATTTCAAGTCAAAAATGAATACAATTCAGCATGATATTAAAAACAGTGGTAAATGCAACAATAGTTGAGCCAGGTATAGAACTGAACAAATCAAATTCAACAAGTAAATATTCGTGAAGCTCGGACCAGCTAAACAACTTGACGAGGATTATACAAAGCAAGTTTTTCAAGTTCACATGTAAACAAACATGGCCGAGCTCATTTGCTCATTTGAATTCTACATTCAAAGCTAATGGAACATCCAACAAATGCAAGGTGTGGATGGACATGCTACAACATGGTGAGAAGTTTCAAGTGGAAGTGGATGTGAATGTGTAGCATTATATATTGTTCAAACTAAATGGTGACAAGTAAAACTGGAATGACATAAGTGTGCAACACAAAACTCTATGGAACAACTAATCAGATTCAGGCAATACAGGGCCGAGCACAAGACATAGCATACCAGGCAAATTTAAATTTCAAATGCCAAATGTAACATGACTTTACAGGGATGGAGCAACTCAAACAAAGCACTGTCAATGACCAGCGAAAGCAAATTCTCATTTCAGACACAAATTCAACAAAAAGCCAACATGTACCTCATTTATGGTGCAGCCACAAAGATTAAGTCCACATAGTAAAGAATCAAATGCACAGTGGAGCATACATGTACTAACATGTCAACAAGCGATCAAGGCACAAGTCAGAGACTCAAGCATGGGTGCAGAATGAACAACAAGCCAGTGCAGCAGCTAATGGCCATAGTAGTGCAAACAACAAGTGCAGCAATGTAAGGGTACACATGCATGACTGGAAAATGGTGTGAACTCAAATCAAGGCAAGAACAAGCTTCTATAAATCAGTGAATCAAAATTGGCAAGGATTTAATTCATTTTCAGAAGTTTTTATAAAAGGAAAGAAAGAAAATTTCGAAATAAATTCAGTCTTTTCTGTAAATCAAGCAAGGGACAAATGCAAAGCATTTTTGGCAAGGGATTTCAAAGAATGTTACACAGGTTTAAATGCACTCATAGGAGTAAAAATCGGTGGGACATGCAGTTTATTTCCAGAAAGTAGATATGAATGAGAATTCTGCAATCACATTTTTTTTGGACAAATCTAAATCAAGTTTTTTTTGGACAAGTGCAAGAATATTCCAAATATTTCCAATTTTGATCAACAATGTTTTCGGCATGAAATAATTTCCAGAAATCCGAATTCATACAAAGCAACAAATTAGTGCAATATTTTTTGGTTTGGAACAAATTGAAAATTTGTTTATTTGTTTCCAGAAATGCTCATCTAGTTTCGGGTCTAATTCATTCAAGCCAAAATCACAAAAGAGGAAACCGCAGAAACATCACACAAACCAGGCCAAGTCATTGATTGAAATCAGGAATTAGGATTTTCTAAAATCCCTATTTAACACAACCAATTCATCACTGGAATATGAGATTGAATCCACGAAAAATAACAACAAATTCATGCCTAGAAAAAAGTCAGAGAGCTCATAATTTTTAGGGATTTAATCTGCGCCCAAAATCGATCGCCTAAAAGCCCCAAATCAGTGAGCAAGAAAGCATCAGAAAGCCACGACAACTCGACGGCACAGAGATTCATTTCCAAGAAGTAAGCGATTCGATTTGGGGTAAAGAAGACCCTAGTGCCGCCATTTATTTTTCCTCCAGAGTTGAAAGAGCATCGCGATTCGATTTGGAAGAATAAGAAAGAAACCCTAGGGAACCGCCATTTTTCATTCTCCATATTACAAAAGGAGATCGGCCAAAAGCAAAGAGAATAGGGTCGGCCCAGTATTCATGGGCTAAGCCAAGCTTAAAAGGGGATGACCCTTATTTCTAAGTCCTAGGTTTTTTTATTCATTTTGTTTTGTATTGTTTTTAATTTGTCTTGTAAATCGTTCTAAACAGTTTCTAGAAGTCTGTAAAATCTAGAGGGTTCAGTTAGGGATTAACTGACAGTTTACCAGTGTCTGTAAAACTAGGGGAAAATCTGGTCTAGTGGATATAGACCAGTCTAGGGTTTTGAGCGTAGGGTTAGAATAGGAGTTGGGTTTGCGAGTGTACATGGTCTTGTATGCGGGATCTGTTCTATCACCTAGTAGAAACCTTAGAAATGCAGCAGTAGGCAGGGTTTTGCCGAAGCTGGGTATATCTATGTGTGATTTATTTTCTGCATTTCTGTTTCTGCTATATTCTGTGATCTGTTTATTATTATATATCTCGTTAGATTTTTAATTTAGTTAAAAACTGTGATAAACCCTATTCACCTCCCCTCTAGGGTTAATCTAGATCCAACATCGACAACATAGACCATGGCAAATCATGCAAAAACCGGACGAACCCCCAACTGGATTAGTCACGATCAATGGTCTATCACAAATCTCGGGTTCCAAACCCAAGCGACACACAAGCTCATTGCAAATGAATGAATGTGATGCTCCAGTATCAAAAAGTACACGAACTGAAACACCATTAACAGAAAACGTACCTTGCACCACGACACCCTTTACCTTTTCCTCTATAGTAGGAGCTCTTGAAGAAGTTGGCACGTCTTCCAAAACATATGCCTTCACAACCTGCTTTCCCTTAGCTAATTCTGGAAAGTCTTTCTTCTCACGCCCAGGCTTCCTACACTTGAAGCACTTCTTCTCAGCCTTGGGATTCTTGCACTCATTCGAATAATGACACTTCTACTGGCAGTTAAAGCAAACCACCTCACTCTTTAGCTTCTTTTGGCCATTCTTCCCTTTTTGTTGTTGTTGCTTCCTCTTCTTATTATTACCACCCTGGTGTGGCTTCTGTTCTTCCTTAGATGCAACAACATACATCTTCTTAGAAAACAAAATTTCATGTATTAAAACCTTCTCGACGATCTTCTCAAAGCTATCATCGAGGTGATCCACAAGCTGATTCCCAAGATATTCATCCAACCCAAAGACAAACTTCTCGTTCTTTTGATAAGGAGTATCCACATTTGAACGACCATACTTTGACAAAGCTTCAAAGTCGGAAATACAGTCAAGAACTGGCCGACCATTTTACTTAAGCTCCACGAATCTCTTAAACAGAATAGATTTTTGCACGGTGGAGATAAACTTCGCTTCAAACTTAGCTTGGAACAGCTCCCATGAAATATCCTCTTCAGTGCTCTCAAGTGTGACAGAGTTCCACCAGTCCATTGCTCTGCCCTTTAGCTACCTTGATGCAAGCTTTCTCTTTGTTGCATCATCGAAGCCCAAGTCCATGAAGATCCTAACACAAGTATCCATCCACCTATGGACTTCTTCAACTGGTTCAGTGCCCTTGAATTGTTTTCCTCCCAATGAAGAAAAGTCTTTGCATAACTTGGAAATTTCTACATCTCTAGGCACTGGAACTCCAACATCAACCGTAGCTGCCACTGGAGCGAGAACCCTATTCATGATAGTTGCCGCCATAGCCTCGAACATGGCTGGGTAGTCTGGTTTGCCACCATTTCCCCCTCCAGTATTAGCTCTCCTAGCAGTGTGTCTTGATTCTCTTCTACTAATTATAAATCTTTAATTTAGAATAATTAGCCACTTCCAAGAAAAAATGCTAAAGAGATGCAACCGTTACTACTATATATGCCAATATATATAGTAAGCATCCAACTGAAATCTACAAGTACGTATCTCATACGTAATTACGTCTTCGAACTTTG
Source organism: Allium sativum (assembly GCA_030737875.1). Lineage (NCBI taxonomy): Eukaryota > Viridiplantae > Streptophyta > Magnoliopsida > Asparagales > Amaryllidaceae > Allium > Allium sativum. The sequence goes on along the minus strand of CM060924.1, from coordinate 706,150,100 downwards.
GCCAAAATCGTTGACTAGAGCTCTGATACAAAATGCGATGACCGCCCACAGCCCCCACACTAAATAAGAGGAATAATGCGCTGAAAGGTGTGCCAGACTGCTATGGACGATCATTAGGGTAGGTAAACACATAGGAACCTGTCGTAGAACTCACAACGCAAGGATAAAATATAATAGAACATATACAACATGCAATAGCAGTGAAGCATTATATAGAAAAATTTCCAAACTTTCACAACAGCCTGAAAGATTATTCCAACATCATAGGAAGTATAAAGTATGTACATAAGGCCTCACTACAACTCTCATAGAGCAACTCAAATAGCGGAAATTGAAATACTCGATAGTAGTAAAACTGGTACGTGAGCCTCCTGCTAGCCATCGATCAACATCATCGTCCTCACCAAAGCATCACATGTCACCTGCTACTCAGTCTGCCCATCCACAACCGGATGAACAGCCCAAGGTAATAAGAGGAAACATAAAACCTTGAGTCGACAATAGTCTTAGTGAGAGATAAAACAGCTAACAAACTTCATCAATAAAGTATATGAGGATGGATAGATTTACCAACCACTACCCAACACCAAAGAAGAACTCAACCATATCTTCCCCACATCGGACAGTGATAGCCTTTACGATAAACAATACAACCAAACATTCATGGAAACCAGAACATCCATCCAATCATGGAAAATACTCATAACATCTAGATTATATATATATCTCATGTAAACCATCCTAATCGAATTCAACATCCCTCAAGCACAAGCCCCAGAGGCCTAAACCAATATCAGACAAGAACTCAAGGAACATCGCCTTCGACGTTGGACAACCTACATGAGACAGTACAAACAGAACAACCAATCATCCATGACTGACTCTGGCCATCACCACCAATCCTGCTTCGAAACCATCATTAATTGTATGATGGCCAACCTTGCCATATATCAAGGGCTAATGGTAACTCTAGTTCTAGCATAAACTCCATATGCCTTTCAACAATACGTACACATGTCCAACCTTGACAACTAGGCCTTTCAACGATACCCAGGGTACTCGACCTACAACCGGTCTTTTGGGTGCCCCCATCGTACCCCTGCTTTGAGCCTGCTAGAACGTATGACAACGGTAATCTCTCGGCCTTCGCATCTCTAGTCATCCAACCCAACTATTTCTCATAGCTCTAGTAACCTCCTTAAGAAACCATTATCCACCAACTCACGACCTTTGAGTTGTCATCACATTCGTTGTTCTACACCGATCAACGAACACATTCAACACTTCGAACCTTCCTAGTTGAATTTATTTCGAAGTCACACCATCACCGAGCCAATTACACCACTGCGCTGTGGCTAGGGTTCGAGGAGTTGCCCCTGAAAAATATATTTTTTTCAAGCCCTTTTCTTCCAACCCAGGTCATATCCGAAAAGCGTACTTTTTCAGAAAATGACCCTGTGCGACCGACTCTGTCTTGCTCAACTGACCGACCCAACACGGTGCGTCCGATGCTCCCCTTTATCAATCCAACATGGTGCGATTGACCCATACTTCTTGGCTCGACCTGCCACTGTTAGTTGGACCATACATCCATATTTCAAAACATGTACGACCGACCAGCTCATCCTCGCACGACCACTAGATGACCAATCGATCAGATTAATTCACCCATAGGCTCGCTCGGACCCGTCACCCAAGCTCGCTCGAACCAAACAACCATCTAGGAATGCATGACTGACCCTGATCGCTTCTGCTTCATGTGACCGATCCCTGTTTCTGTCTTGTCCTCCAAGAAACTACTCCAGGTGCGAACGACCCCCTGCGTGCGACCCCAAAACCTGCAGTTCACTAATACCACTCCGATTTCCATCAAAACTTCGCCAAACATTAGATTCGACGAAATCAACTTGTCTAATCCATCAAATATGACCAAAAACACAGCATGAATCCGCTAACAACATGAAAACAATAGGTTTTCCCAAATCATACACAATCACGCCAAAAAACCATCATGAATGAACATATGAACAAAACTAAAGATCTAGCTTGCATAATCATATGGAATAACATAAAATCAATGATTTAAACTTACTAGATGAGATCATAGGTTGATTCATGTGAACATGGACTAAACATGGTGTAGATCCAAGGTAAAACACTTAAATATAACGGAAAAATATTATCAGTCACTAATACACTTCATTGAATCCATGTGAGAGATGTTAAACCACTCACTAATTCTCCCAAATAAGCAAAAATCAATGATATAGGAATCCGGACAGCAAGCACCTCACACCAAACACCTTGATCCGATGAATCCTTGCTTCAATTGACGTAGATATAGCCTCCAATGGTGTAGATCTTCAATTTCCCTCCTTGGATTTGGATTTTTAATGGTGGAAAGTTGTTATAGGAAGGAGGAGCACGAGGCAACAAATGGGAGAATGAGAAACTAAATTATTTCCCATATCCCTCACCCACTATTTATACCCTTCAATCAGCCCACTAATGGGCCAACCCAAATCAGCACATTGTGGCTCTCTAAACCTGGACAACCAATTGAAAATCTTAAAACAACGATTCCTCCCAAACCACTGAGCTAAATCTTTAGTATAACCACTCTACAGAAAGGCAACCATTAATTCCTTTCCAGTGGCATAGGTCTCACCCTCTGATTCAACCTGAGTCAAAAGTTATGCCATGTACAAGACTGACAGGGGCAAAATGGTCACAAACAAAATTGGTAGAAATTATGGACATGTCTCACATCCCCATAAGCAACATATCAAAAGATGAGAATGATCCAACCCTCAGGGAATAAAATAAAAATATTTTACGATCTTCCGATGCGTAAAATGCAGGCTATTACATAAGCCGTTGGTGAATGGCAAGATTTCTCCCTTTTGTTATATATATTTATATTTCTATTGAAAAAAAATTGATGTATAATATTAATATTGTTAGATGGTTCATATTGATATTAACATACTATTTTGAATGCACTAGTGGTCTAGGAATGATATAAACTTTGATGTATATTCAATCTTAAGTTTGGTTTTCACGTTTTATGTTGCCAAACATTATTCAGATTTGTGAGGTTAAAATAGTTTGAATACAAGTGCATTTTTTAAGTCAATGCTTCTTCTTGAAAAAAAAACACCAGACCACTATATGTGTTACACAAATTTTCATTGTGATAAACAAACACTTGGAACAAAAATATGAAAAATATTTCTGTCTAGGCTAGAAAGTGCACATGCATGTGTGAAAAGAAACACAAAACTAGAAAACTGAGAGCAACTATATATTGTATATGATTGTACTTAAACTAACATGGAAAAACTGACGTCACTTTGACCTATGACAAAATTAAATATTAGCATTAATATTAGACCGATGGTGGTACTTTTCAATTATAGAATAAAAATTGCCACATCAACAGGATCATTAATATGACATAGGTAAATTGAAATAAGAAGTAAAATAAAACCGAAGGGAAAGACAAAATGAAGTAAAAGATCAACATGTCAGTTAAATTTCTTATTTCAATTTACTATACAGAATTCTCGGAGGTAGAGTGTTAGGAGAATCATTGATCTTTGACTCTTCCTTCGCTTATATATAATTAAATAGAATTCTTTATTATTTGAATTTTTGCAAAGGGTTACATTTCTGTATGTTAACTTCAAACGACATAGGTACAGAAGGTGATGTACGTATATATCAGGGAATAGTGAGCATGAAATTTCCCAATGCCAGAGGATTAGCGCACAAGTCTGCTTGGAGTATACTGTTTCATTTGACCTGAGAACTCAATCTTCTACTTTAATCTTATATTTGCTAAGGGACTGATTGTTAACGATATTTTTTCTATCTTAAAACTGATGAAGTGGTGTACATTTGGTTTTTATTTGGCTGATTACTTATGCCTAAAAAAGTATGTCAAGTTAAGTTGTAAATGAATTACAATATATGTCTTTTTGTGAGATGCCACTGGTGTCAGCAGCATACGTTATTTTCAGTTAACAGGGCGACTTGCTGAAGCATGGTTCTTAAGTATTCATTAAACAAGGGTGGTGCGCTAATCCAACTGCATAAACATCTGAAAACAAATTCATTATGTCTCAGACGTGGGTTTCTATGATGACGTATTTGTTGTTATTATCCTTTATTTCTAAATTCAATAACTTTGTTGTCTATACTTTGAAGAACGTGTAGGAATTGTTCAACCAAGTAGTAGACCATTGTTTGAATTTGATGGAGCCCTGATAATACTAGTAGAGTTATTAGTCTATTTGGAATTGAAGGTTGATACATATTACTTTTAGTGCTTTGTAACTTATAAATGTTATTACAAGACCAATGCAATGAAAATGAATGGTATGATGCAGTTATCTAGGGTGTTTGAAAATAAACTGCATTGGTGAATGGATCCATGGATGCGCTTTGATTTTCTAAACACTACAAAGTTTGATCGTATAAAATTAAATTGTAAGCCCTTGTTTGTCAGTATCAACATTTGTATATGTGGTTGTGTTTTAGCTTTGTTTGATAGTGGCTAAATTATATAAAAAAATATGATTTTAAACTGCCACGAATGAGAGCCATGCCAAAATAATATTTTACAATAGAATAAAGCCGTGGCAAAACATAAATCCGCTACGGCTTTGGACTGTGGCAAAATACAAATTTGCCACGGCTTTGGACCGTAACAGAAATTCTGTCACACCCAATTTGGCCATGGATTGAAGTCGTGGAAAAACTAATTAGTCACGACCCAAAGCCATTGCAAAATTACTTTTATTATGTAGTGTATGTTTTTCGCATAACCGTTTCAACTTCCCTTCATCCATGGAAGATGGCCAAGAATCAGTTAGGTTATCTAGAAAACAGCTCCAGGAAAAATATTAGGAGCTCCTTCTTCCCCTACTCCTCCATCCTCTTCTAAAGAAGTTTCTTCTCCGAAAGTGCTTGTCTCTTTATCGTGAGTATACATAACGAACTGCGAGTCGTCGTCTGAATCAGTATTAGAGTTGGCATGTTTCTCAAGATCTGTTTAAGTAGTCTTTACTTTCTCTGCCTCAAAGAATCTAATGGAATATCTTCTAGACATTTTAGCTATGCTACCCAAGAAATATTATTGGTTAAAGTGAAGAACTTGCACCCCCCCCCATGTGTGTGTATCAGTGTAGTGCGTGTAGTGGAAGTGTACTAGAAGAATAATATAAACAAAGCGTTAGAAGTATGCGATAATTCGACTCAGAAGGTCGTCGTTCCCAACCATTTCACCGAATCTCACTTGTCACTGGTTCTACATCATATTTTAGTGGGAGTGATGTTCTGATGATCGGGTAGTCCAAAGTCATATGCAATGTCAAGTTCGTATGTCAGTCCTGATATGCTTCAACCTAACTGTTCAGGCCTTTTTTAGATTTGTTCCATTATCAAGGTTGTTGTGGTCATTGGGTTTAGTCAAAGCATCAACGTTAGGTGCTGGACGTGGTTCAATTTCTAGTCGGCATCTTCGGATCATTGATCCCGGTTGATCCGTATAAATTGGACGAACATCGAATCAACCATTCTTCTAGTTCGACCAACACCCATGTCGAACTAGGACTTGTGAAATTTCCTACTCTGATCCATTCCGATTCAACTAACAGCTTTGTCGAAACAGAGCCTAAAGTTTCCCTTTCTCCAATCTTTTTTCAATCTGGTTACTCCTTCTATCCCCTACAGATTGATTTATGACAATGTCAACTGAAAGTAGAAAGCTTTCTCCACACTTCCTTCAAATCTTCTCTAACTTCTTCTTCTCCAAACCTCTTCGATCCAACTCCTATTGGTTCGACTCATCCCAACATCGAACCGATACTACATAGCCTTTTTCCATGTTCTAACACATCTCTTCTTCCCCATTGGCTTCGTGGACTCCACAACACAACATTGGGGCCTTCGAGAATTTACCATTGTCTTCCTCGATTCCACCAGTAACCTCAATGTTTTTCCACACACCAATTCTCCATCTTGATCACTTTGACCATCTAACCTCATTTTGCTCCGCATTGCAACACAATTGCGATGTCATGGTCACCAACGATGACGTCTCCAACATCACCGATAAAAAACTTGAGAACTCAGAACTTAAATCGCAAACTCGAGATCTAACTCATCTGAAATCGCAAATAAATAATAATGAAACCCACCTGGGTTGATTCAAAAATTGCAGCGATGGATCTTGGATTGAACAAAAACTCAACTTGAATTGAGGTTTGGGAATTTTTGTAGTTACTCGGTTCGAAACAGTAAAAGTGAATAACTGCAATGGGGTTGGTATTAATATAGAAAAGAGAAAAGACTCTTCGCCGCCTCCCCGAAAAGACAGTTTGATTAGTTCGATGAGACTGTTGACATGGTCAAGATCGACAATGTTGAACTGAGGCAGTTCAGATCAACTATGTTGAGCCGAAGCTCGGCTCGATCATCGATCCAAAACAAAAATAAAGAGAAAGAAGTTAGAATCTCCTCTCTTACGACATGATCGATGATTCCGTGTACTGACTTGTATGTAACATATGGTTTTACTCTACCATGCACTTGACTTACGCAAGAAGACAACGTCATTTAGTGACAATTTGTATGCACGAAATCACATATGGGAGCCAATGACCTGACATAAACCAACTATATGATAAACATATTCAAGCTCTCGACTCGAAGAGGTTTGAATATTTACCTGTGTTTCCCGATTGCTCCACTCAAGTGTTGTGCTGCTAACTGAAGCAGTGGAGTGCTGCACCCTAGATGGCACGACTTTAACTCAGCGGGTACCATCTGGCAGAGGGTGGAACATGACTAAATATTTAATCAAAAAAGAAGTATCCAAGTGTCGTGACTATTCAAAAGGCACCATTGTTCGCCATTACTTTCTTAAGTTGGAATACCATCCAAGGAGGTGCAGCTCAACTAATCAAAGCACATCCTGTCTGCGACGCAATGTACTTTGGGGGGGCAAAGGTTGACATGCCTTCAGACAAGGCCATCAAAGGCATAAGATTTTCTTGGTCATAACGCTCTAGACTCAAAAGAAGAATGTTCATTCACTAATGAGATCAAGCAAGACAATCATAATATGGTGTTATTCCCCATTCGACCCAAGCTCGGTTCGACCAGGATAAGCTACGGGAAATCTGGTTCAATACATCTCGACTCGACAAAATAGGTACAAAGTGAACTCCAGTTTGAAGAACATGGGAACCCCGGATCAGTGAAGATGAAACATTTGGTTTGACATACTTTCGGATCAACTATGTCGATCCGAGGACTTACCGAGCCAACCAGAAATATCTTTGAAGAAGCGCTACAACAGCATGAAGACCTCATACATTACCTCAACGAGCTCCGGGTCGATCGCCAGGTGGCCCTACCAGACCGGGTATGACTCCAGCCTATAAATAGCCCTCAAAGGCTACGAAAAAGGATGTTTGGTCCCCTTTTTTACACTTGTACTTTCAGCAAGAGCTTTATACTTGAGATTATTCAATCTTCCACCATTGCAGTCATATTTCTTGAGTTATAGTAAAGAGAATTATGGAGTGGATGTAGGCAATCCGACGTCGGACTACTATAAATTGTTTGTATGCTCGTTTTTCCTCATTTTAATTTATTACTCTTCGTCTTATCTCTTCATAATTTCTATTTAGGAGTTTGTGTTAATTTTTAGTCAAACAGTAAGTACTGCCTTTTTTCAATTGTTTTCATCAAGGATGAATTGGAAGATCCACTGAGACTATTTTAAGCTCTTATATATGAGGAACAGAGAGATTTCTGGCCATATCATTGTTAAGTAAGTAATTTACCCTATATTGTTTTTTATCTACTACAATCATGCGTGTTCTAGATGTAACCTACATTAACCACATAAAATTTAAAGGTAAACATATTTATCAATGGTTAATATTTGAATTATAGTCGAAAAACTTCTGTTAGTTTCTGAATATCAAATTTGATTTTAATTTTAACTTTTTAAAGAATTATGTATAAATTTTTGGAAAAAAATTGGTCGATAAGAAATTGGAGATATCTCATGACCTGAATCCAAAAGAATACCCAGAAAATAGTTTCATCAACAAGTTTATATTATGGGCTAAAGCAAATCTGATGAGATATTGTAGAAAAAACATCTAACCAAAACTACAAAATTGGTAGTTTTGTTTTTATTTTAGTTTAACTAACTGAGTGATATATTTATTTATTTTATAAATGTTACCTAAAGAAAATAAGTACAACATTTCAAGCTTCCGTGTCTAGCTCTGTGCGTTGATGACTTTTTGCAGGTTGAATTACTAGGTCGCATTCAATTTCATCTAATCGATAACTTTTATCGCACTTAGTGAGTTTTCCCTTCTAATTCATTTATTATTATGTCGTAGGTTACTAATGCTTTTCCTGTAAACTCCAATATGGTATAATTTTCTTTAAGTTGTAGCATATGAAATCTTGAAGCGATTGGACAACCACCTTATACATTTGATGTATATATTGATTTAGATTGCACTAGGTCAATCGTACTATATTATTCTAAGGTAAGCTATAAATACTCTAGTCTGAGTCCTTATTTTTCATATGAGAGTGATGAATTTATATATATTATATATATATATATATAATGAGAATGTATATGATAGCACAGATGGTGAAGAGTACGATCATAAATTGGCATGCTAATTAGATGGGCATGAAACATCATTTTAAACTTGTATTAAATGATATTAATTTTCCTATTTTAGTGTAGTAAACTCATATTTTATTTTGTTACCATGATTAAGAATGTTGTTTATAAATAGTGATTAAATTGCAGTTTGCTAAATTGAGATAGTGTTGTTTTTGAATGTGGCGGTTTGGCTAAAGTCTCTATTCAGTTTTGAAATACACCAAAAATCATTGCCAAAAAAATATGTAAATTAGGTCCTTATAATTAAGTCATTGAATAATTACATGATTTTATGCAATCTCTCAGTGAATGGTTATAGATATTTATGCAATTATAGTCATTGAAGGTTGAGCTCTTATCAATGGCGACTGCTTCCTCCTCGAAACCCTCTCTTTCTTCGTCTTCTTTCTCCTTTGATTCGTTTTCCTTTCCGCCACTCCCTGGTTGTCCTCCACCTTATCCTCCTCCCCCGGCAATTCCTCTTGATAATGTTGGTAACTCATCATTGTTGCTGGTGGATGGTGATGTTACTTTGGATCATGCATTTTCTGATCCGTTGCTTGATCCTACTATTTCTTTTCGAAATCTTGATGGGGATAAATCTATTCTTGGTGAATCTAGAAATGGCATTCTGTCGAATATATTGAATTCTCAATCTTTTGGTTCCAAAGGTAAATCTATGATTCTTGATTCTATTGTTCCTAATTCTAATAATTGTCCTTCTGCATCAATGGTCAATCTCAAAGATAATCTCTCAAATTCTAATTGCAACATTCCTCCGAGCACTTCTAATCTCTTGCACTCATCTACAAAATCTTACCATATTTCTCTCTTTAAATCCCTTCCTCGGAATGCGGGATCTTATAAACCGATTCAATTTAAAATAGTAAGGGATGGGAAGCCTAATCACTTTCCTGATCTGGTGAAAGTAGAAGGGATGAAGTTCTGGAGTAAGCATCTGGTTGGTTTTTTTCTTGATGGTACACTCTCTTACTCAACTGTAGTTAATTCCTTTCTCAAGGTTTGGAAATTAAAAGGAGACGTTAGTATTAAATCAAATGGTTCAAGTTTCTTTTTTAACTTTGCAAATGATTTGGAAAGGGAGAGAGTATTGTAATCAGATCCGATCTTCATCAAGGGTAGGATGTTCATTATAACAGAGTGGGATCCCTCCATTGGTAACACACAATCTCAAAATAAAAAAGTCCCCATTTGGATTCATTTACATCGCATTCCTTTACTTTTGTGGACATTAGTGGGGATAAATTGGTTGTCAAGTCATGTGGGACGATTCATATGTTTTGATTCAAGTACTAAGAGGCTAGAAAGGTTCAAGTATGCAAAAGCACTTGTGGAGATCACTCCTGAATTTGAGTTACCTGATACTATTGTTGTTCCTGATCTTGGAGATAATTGCCACCTGTTAAAATTTCTTATGACTGGACGCCGCAAATTTGTACATATTGTAAAGTTTTTGGTCATGAGACAAGATATTGTGAGCTATCATCTAAGGATGATGAGGTACAGGTTAATCAGAATGAGGCTGACAATGTTGAGAAAATAGAATACAAGTATGACTATCAAGCTATTCAATCTCATGAGGGTAGGGGTAACATGAAGAGTAGGAATTCAGTAAGTGAGTAGCATGGATGGAATCAAGTTGTTAATAAAAAGAAAAAGATGTGGAGAAAAAAGGACAAAGGCTATGGGACAAATGTGGCAGATGATGTAGAAAAGGAAATGGAAGAGGTTATTGAGATTGCAAGGGGAGGGTGCACTGGTATGGATAAGGAAGTAAATAATGAGGAGCAAATGGACGTCAGTGACCTTTATCAGAAAAATGATACACAAAATATTATAATTGCATATCAGTATGGCAATTGTTCCATTCAAAGGATATCTTTTGGTGTTAAAATTTCAAGTAAAGATAATTTATAGAATAGAAATATCGAATTTGATGAAATTCTTAAAGAAGCAGTGGATAAGGAATTTCATGTTGATAATCCTTTTTCTATTTTGGATGATCATTCAGTTGGACTATCTTTTAATGTAAATTCTACATCTTTGGATATATCCACAGTTGCTACTCCATCCAATTCACTTGCTCAATTTGTTTTTGTCACCTGTTCTACCACTTCTTCAACTATTTGTGCTTCTTCCACTTCCTCTTTTAATCATTCAGTCACATGTGCCTCCTCTTTTAGTTCTCCATCTATGGCCATCTCTTCTTTTAGTTTCAATATTCCTTCAAAATCTCCCTATTCACATTTATCCTTACCCCCAAATATTATCCTTCCACCTCCTCCTCCAGCCAATGTTTCTAGCATTGAAGAGGAAACTTCAAATTCATTTGGGAGTAAGAAGAAGACTAAAAGGAAAAAGAAGAAAGTTTTGAAAGAAAATGTTAATATAGAAGATGATCTAAATGATGGAAAAGAGTTTAAGTCGGATGAAGTTTTACCAAGTTGCAGTTCAAAAAATAATTCATCAAGACATACGAGAAGTAACCCCATTTGTATGGTTGACCCTCTACTGTTTAAATGATTAGTGCTTATTAGTTAGAGCATTCTCTCATTAATATATCTCATTAGAACATTCTCTCATTCATACGAACATTTAGTGTTATTTATGAGTTATAATTATTATACTTATTAGCGTAATCAACATAATTAATGTAAAATTAACGTAATAAATGTGATTAGGATAGAATTCGAATTTGAAATGTCCCCACATATATGTTGATTGCTTTTGTGTGTATATAATGGCTTTACATATATTAATAGTGACAGATAAACACAAGATTAGTTGCCATTTGTGGTATAAGCCTGCCCGAAATCGACCGACAAATCCAGCACAACCACTAGTAGGCCCAACTAATGTGAGAGGTCTGGGTGCCATGGGCCATTCAAACTTAGTACACTATGACACGAGGTTAAACCTGTAACACCCTACCTCCGCCAGGGTCACTCTTGCAAGCACACTAGCTTTGGAGGGGCGTTAAACGAGGTAAACATGCATGAAGATATCACAAGACAGAACATATGAGTAAAACAGAGTAAGTAAAGCAGCGGATAAAACTACTATTTCAAGACCATAGTCAAGTTACATCAAAGTACTGAGTCATTATTTTCCAACTACTACAAGTCTAGAAACATAAACTGAAAACCGGAAATAACATAAAGTAAACTATTCCCCATAGTAGAAGTGATAAAGCCATAGCGAGCTCAAGTCTAAACCGTACATGAGCTATCCAGTAAGCAAGCTAAAGATCCCTGCTAGGTGCTAGTATTCCCACCCTGAGAACCTGGGGGGGGGGGGGGAATGGAAGAAAAGAAGCGAAAGAAAATGGGTCAGTCAAAAAGACTGGTAAGTCCTACTTACTATTAGTATAAAAACTAATAAAGTTAACTGGACATGTAAAACAGAGATGAATCATAGGGTGATAACTGGCATGGTGAAAAGTTAACAAGATAGATCAAGTGTGGCATCGCATATACAAGGTTAAGTTGCACCAGGTGTACTAGTGTTCTAATCCATGTCAAGTATAAACAAGAAATGACCCCTTTACCCAATGTTGGCCCAAACTCATGAGATGACCTAAATCAAGGTCCAACTACTCGGTCTAGTCGATCGACTCCCTATAACCTTAACTCTTCGTGTATCGGTGTCATACGGTCTAATCATGGAATGTAGTTAACTGTGCAAGGTCCACCCTAGGGTGTATCCAGCCCTAAGGTGTAAACCATAGACACAAATCAAGCACACACAGTCTAAACCTACCGGTGCCCATGTTCAACTCGGGACTTAATATGCACGACCATGGTCCGCCTGAACAACCAATGCACCCTTCAGCCGTCTCTTTTGGTCTCTTACAATCAGTCAGTAATCGTGCCCCACCCTAGCCTAGTCCAGGGTATCCAGATACTCCCGAGTTGGTTACTGCTGAAAAGGAACACGTAACTAGGGTTTTAAACGAGTTAAGTATGGTTAACCCTATCCTAACCATGTATTGAGTCGGTCAAGTGTGTCCAAGCAGTTCATGACTTAACCCTATCAATACATCGTGTTCAAATGGTTAAGTATATTCAAGTAGTCCATGACTTAACCCTACCAATCCATCGTGTTTAATTGGTTAAATATTCAAGTAGTCCATGACTTAACCCTACCATGTGGCATTAATTAACTTAATGCACCCCAACCTCTCACATTAGACTTTGTTGTGGTTACTAGTTAAGCCGGGCGGGTCCGGGTAGCTTTACACCACAACCTAGTCTAACCTCGGGTTTTAAGTGCGATATGACCAACTACTCACATTGAGTCCTATTGTTTGTAGCCACTAGTTAAGCCGGTCGGTTCCGGGTAGATTTATGCTACAAACTCAACCCAACCTCGAGTTGGCCACTTTCATGTTTTTTACATGTCATGTCCACGTTCATGTTTTCAAGCATAAACACATGTCAAACTTTCATGTCATATTTTCAAGTCATGCTTTCATGTTATTTAAGTTTGCCCAACTACCCATAATGTATTCCCATCGTACGTAAATTCGCAACAGCGCAAATAGATTAAAGAGAGAACATAACAATATGACAGGGTGGGCATAAGGTGGCAAAGTCTATCACAAGTTAAACATGGTGATATTTGAGGCAAAGGTGTTCAACATACTAGCATATGGCCTCAACATGTATGATGGCATAAAAGGTGACTTGGCCTCAAACATATCAAATAGAATAAGGGTGATTTGGCCACAAGCATGCATAATAGCATAAGGGTGATTTGGCCACAAGTTAAACATAATAGCATAAGGGTGCTTTGGCCACAAGCATGCATAATAGCATAAGGGTGCTTTGGCCACAAGTTAAACATGGTGTCATATGAGGCAAATGTGTTCATAAACTTGCATATTACATTATAAGCCTCAAAACATGCATGATATCAAACTTTAGCAAATAGGTGAAACATGATCATAAATGTCATAGAATGATAGCTAGTGATTCACATATAACATCATATGTAAGATAACATAAGGTTTATGAGAGATCATAAACTTGCATATTACATTATAAGCCTCAAAACATGCATGATATCAAACTTTAGCAAATAGGTGAAACATGATCATAAATGACATAGGATGATAGCTAGTGATTCGCATATAACATCATATGCAAGATAACATAAGGTTTATGAGAGATCATAAACTTGCATATTACATTATAAGCCTCAAAACATGCATGATATCAAACTTTAGCAAATAGGTGAAACATGATCATAAATGACGTAGGATGATAACTAGTGATTCACATATAACATCATATGCAAGATAACATAAGGTTTATGAGAGTTTCTATGTTGCTTTATGCAACATTCCCAATCAAAGCTCATAGCTTTCTATGCACAAGGCCAAGGTGATAGCTTTACAAACATGCATAGAATAAATCTATGCATAACGTGATAGAATAAAAGCACAAATCATACTTAGGCCCAAACTCAAACTTGCAACATGTCATATTTAACTTCATAGTTAGAATCTAAGAGTAGTATAGGGCTTACAATGCTATGAAGACTTATAAAATAAAATAAGATTGAGACGAAGCCATGCTAGCAACACTAAAAACCCCAAATGAATATAAGCTCCAAGTTGTCTTGAGAAACAAGAAGCTCCTTTGATTTGTACGAAGAAAGATTCTTATTTTGATGAAGAAAGGTGGCTCTTTTACTAGCTTAGGACACTCAAATTTTCATGAAGAGGATGGAGTTCATGATATGAAGGTGGAGGTCATGATCAAGAAGCATTTTGGCATAGTTTAGTTGTAGGAATGATTAATGAGGGTTTAGGCTAGGTCTTAGGGTCTTTTTATAGAAGATTAGATTAGTTTAGGCCATAGGATTAACCCTAGTTCAGATATGAGCCTTTAAAATCCGTCACAAGCCTCCAAACATGTCTTGAGAAACTAGTCAGGTGCACCCAGGCCAGACTGGCCGACCACCCAAGTCGATAGGGGTGTCGACTGGGCAGTCGACACCACCTGGGGTGTGTCGACTCCCAAGTCGACTCCCCAGTCGACTTGGGGGTGGCGGGAATTTTTCCCGCCTGTTCTGCTTGGCTGAATTTGAATTCTGAATTCAAATTTGAACAGTTTTTGAACTTGAAATTTTCTGAAAACTTTGACGGGCCATAACTTGGTCATACGGAATCCGATTTTCGAAAACTCAGACTCTATTTCGCGTATTTTTCCGAGACGAACGCAATGGCACAGTACTTTTCCCTTGATTCAGATTTTATCATTTAATTCTGTCTTGGTTTATGTTATAACATGTTATTTAAAAATACGGGTTGTTACATCCTCCCCTCCTTAAAGGATTTCGTCCCCGAAATCTCTAAGTTAGGAAGAACATATCCTACCATCCATCATCCATCTACTCAAAACATCATCCATGTGCAGTCACTGTCCTTAAAAGATTCTAAATGTTGTATGATCATATGCGAAAGGTGTGTGTATATGTGCTTATCTAATGCGAAAATCAGGCGGTTACTGATTCAGTAAACCTCCTTAATGCAAAGTATGTTAGTGTAATGAGTCCATATGTATGCGAATTCCTAATATAATCCATAGTCTCTATATGAGTGCACATAACATTCATCCATATGCAACATCCACGTGATATCATAACAAGTTTCAGCCATGAATAAGTATAAGCACTCATGCATATGCAATATGAAAGTGTGTGAGCCGATCTTAGTGCCTAATGTGTATCATGCATCCACGAGTATCCACTTGCAAACACCTGCAACCACTTGCAAACATCAAGCATAACATGTTTCAAATACATGTTTCATCCAAAGGGTTTCTACCTAAGGTTCTCATGACAAGGTTAACGAGATAACAAGATAAACATGAATAGCAAAAGAAAGTTATGCTAACAAGGAAAAGAGATTGAGAATGTACCCTCAAAAAGGAATGGATAAAGCCCACGCATCTTCTCCTTGGTTTCCCAAGTTGCATCTTCATCGGCTTCGCTCCACTGAACCTTTACTAACTTGACTTCTCGATTCCTCAGTTTCTTGATCTCCGTTCCCAAGATACGAATCGGAGCTCGCATCAAGGTCGCCTCTTTCTCTACTTCCATGTCTTCAAGAATACTTGGTTCAACTACCTCGGCTGACTCATGTGGGCACTTTCGGAGATGCGAGACATGAAAAACATTATGCACTCCGGCTAGCTTCTTGGGCAATTCCACTTTATAAGCCATCTTCCCAACTCTTTCTATAATAGGGAAGGGTCCTACGAATCTTGGTGCCAGCTTCCCAACTGCTCCAGAACGAACCACATTACGCAAAGGAGAAACCTTCACGAAAACCATATCTCCAACTTTGAATTCCAGGTCTGTCCTTCGCTTGTCAGCATAGGATTTCTGTCTATCTTGGGTCGCTTTCATCCGCCTTCGAATCAACTCATCTTTCTCGGATGTGTCCCTTATCATGTCGGGCCCAAGTATAGCTTATCCGCCGTCTCTCACCAACATGTTGGTGACTTGCATGGCCTCCTATATAAAGCTTCGAATGGTACCTTCCTATGCTTGCTTGGCAGTTGTCATTGTAAGCAAACTCTACGAGAGGAAGGTGGTCTTCCTAAGTGCCACCAAAGTCAAGAATGCATAGCCTCAACAGTTCTTCTAGTACCCTATTCACCCTTTCGGTCTGGCCATCCATCTGTGGGTGATAGGCCGTACTTAGATTCAATTGCGTACCCATCGCTTCTTGCAAACTATACCAGAACTGGCTAGTGAAGATTGGGTCACGATCGCTAACTATGCTAGAAGGAACTCCATGCAATCACACTATCTCTGGAAGATGAACAGATGCTAGCCATGATGTGGTCCTCTTGCTCTTCAACGGAACAAAGTGAGCACTCTACTTAAGTCTATCAACTATGACCCATATCCCATAAAGCCCAAATAGTTTGGTCAACTTAATGGACATCCTCACCCCAACTATATAGGCGAGTCATACTCCTTATGGGGTTTGCAACAGAACTAAGATTGAGAATAGGACCGAGAGGATATACTTAAAAAATAGCATGCGAGTAAGCTCGACAGAATAATAGGGATCAAGGATATACTCTTAGAAAGAGATATAATGCGCGTATTTAGTCTTCAATCTTCTAAGCCGCATTTTCTTGAGCTTAATCCTATCGTGCCTTGACCATCTTTTAACTTCACAAATTCGTAGCTCTTAATTCTTATTTCCAAAATATGAGTTAGAACTCATTTCACCATTGCCTCTCGTTCCACTTCCACTTATTCTTTTCCTAAAATACTTGGCTAGCACATAACTACGTGCTCATGGTTTCATGCAAGCTTTACAAAATTCGTTAGTGAATCCTGGACCTCATTTACATACTATATGGTATCCCATGCAGAAGAACTATCTCTTGAAAACAAGTGCCAATCCACGTTGCCAAATGTACTTACTAGGGTGATTTCTCTAACCCATGCTTAAGCGAAATGGACTGTCCGCCTTAGTGGCGAACACCACCGGAGCACCCCATTCTGAAATGCTTCGCCTAGTGAAATTTTCCTCAAGCAACTCCTTGATTTGCTTGCTAAGCTCTCTTCTTTCACGCGGGGCCATGTGCCTAACAGGCAATGAAGCTGGCTTGGCATTATCAACAAGATGAATACGGAAGTCTATCTCGCGTTTAGGGGGTGACCCCTTAACCTATTCAAAGACACCAGGATATTCTCGGACCACTCTCACATATTGCAGATCATTGATGGACGAGTCAAGAGATTCAATATAACATGACATGACGGGATCCATAGGGTTACCAGAAATTTCTAGGGTATTACTGAGGCGAGTCATGAGCCTCACTATCCTATGTTCACAGTCAAGAATGGCTCCATAACTGGACAACCAATCCAGGCCCAAAATCAACCCGTATCCCATGAACCCGAGAACATAAGCATTACACATGAATTCTACGCTCAAGATAGAGATTTTAAAATCCATACAAATCACAAGTAGATGGGCGGAACCCCCAATTGGATTTGAAAAACTAACGGGACCTCAACTAGACTGGTACTTAGGTGCAAACGTTCAACAAGATCAGAAATAAAACTATGCGATGCGCCAGAATCAAATAAGGTACGAACAGGGAAATCAGAAATGTAAACATGACTTTCTATAGAAACACTACCTCGATCAAAAGCTGGAAGAGCGAGGAGAGCCTGCAACTGCCCTCCAGAGGGTCCTGCTCGCTGAGTTTTCCTTTTCCCTTGTCCTCGCTTTTTCGGGCAATCCTTGCTATAGTGTCCAGACTCTCCGCAATGAAAGCATACGCCCAGCTTCCTCTTCTTCTTCTTACAGTCTTTGGCTATGTGCCCAATGATCCTACAGAAGTTACACTTTCTTATCTCTCTTGCCTTGTTGTTGTTGTTGCCCTTGGTTCCCTTCTTGTTGTTCTTGTCTCTTTTCTCGGTATCTTCCTTCTTGCCTTGAGACTCATTTGCCTTGACCTCCTTCTTGCCACTCTTATCTTCCTCTTGAAGTAGGGCCATATTCACCAAACTCTCGAAGGTCTCCCCCATAGGTATATGAGACATGGCCAAACCGCGCAATGGCTCATTCAATCCTAGAGCAAAGTGTAGGGCCTTCTTCTGAGCTATGTTAACCAAGTCTAAACAGAACCGAGCAAGCTGATTAAACTTATCCACGTATTCCCTAACGGTCATGTCCCCTTGCTTTAGTGATAGGAACCTCTCCATCTGAAGGTTCTCTTCTGTCGATGATAGAAACCTCGGTCCAAACCTTCTCCTAAAGTCATCCCACGTCTGAATTGGCCTAGTAGTGGTGGTGACTACCCACCAATATGCAGCTTCCTCTTTCAATAGCCATACTGCCAACAGAACTTTTCTACGGTCTTCCACATCAAAGATAGCAAAGAGGTCTTCAGTTTCTTTTAACCAGTTCCTTGCCTCAACATAAGTCTCTGTCCCAACAAAATTCTTGCCACCCATTGCCTTAAAGTCCTTGCAAATCTTCGCGAAATCCGCTTGTGGATGCGGAGAAGGAGGAGGAGGAACCTCAGCTATGGGAGGGGGAGGAATGTTGGCCACGGGGGAAAGAGGAGGAATGTCCGCGGGGCTGGCTTCATTTGCCCTTGCCTCCATGTACCTTCTAAACCAAATAGGTACTGGTACGCCCTCCAGAATGGCAAAATTATTGGCCGTGCTGAAACGAAGAAAAAGATAGATTAAGAACGAGGAAACAAAGGATAGTGCTAATGGCTTTTGGGGAATAGCCTTTTTAAAATAAACTAGACTTTTCTTGGAAAATACTTAATTGGTTTTGAAAATAGTTTTTTAAAAGGTAAGTTTTAAAAACCTTTTGCTCAAATCTTGTAAACCTTATGCTCTGATACCAAATGTAACACCCTACCTCCGCCAGGGTCACTCTTGCAAGCACACTAGCTTTGGAGGGGCGTTAAACGAGGTAAACATGCATGAAGATATCACAAGACAGAACATATGAATAAAACAGAGTAAGTAAAGCAGCGGATAAAACTACTATTTCAAGACCATAGTCAAGTTACATCAAAGTACTGAGTCATTATTTTCCAACTACTACAAGTCTAGAAACATAAACTGAAAACCGGAAATAACATAAAGTAAACTATTCCCCATAGTAGAAGTGATAAAGCCATAGCGAGCTCAAGTCTAAACCGTACATGAGCTATCCATTAAGCAAGCTAAAGATCCCTGCTAGGTGCTAGTATTCCCACACTGAGAACCGGGGGGGGGGGGGGGGAACGGAAGAAAAGAGGCGAAAGAAAACGGGTCAGTCAAAAAGACTGGTAAGTCCTACTTACTATTAGTATAAAAACTAATAAAGTTAACTGGACATGTAAAACAGAGATGAATCATAGGGTGATAACTGGCATGGTGAAAAGTTAACAAGATAGATCAAGTGTGGCATCGCATATACAAAGTTAAGTTGCACCAGGTGTACTAGTGTTCTAATCCATGTCAAGTATAAACAAGAAATGATCCCTTAGCCCAATGTTGCCCCAAACTCATGAGATGACCTAAATCAAGGTCCAACTACTTGGTCTAGTCGATCGGCTCCCTATAAGCCTAACTCGTCGTGTATCGGTGTCATACGGTCTAATCATGGAATGTAGTTAACTGTGCAAGGTCCACCCTAGGGTGTATCCAGCCCTAAGGTGTAAACCACAGACACAAATCAAGCACACACAGTCTAAACCTACCGGTGCCCATGTTCAACTTCGGACTTAATGTGCACGACCATGGTCCGCCTGAACAACCGGTGCACCCTTCAGCCGTCTCTTTTGGTCTCTTACAATCAGTCAGTAATCGTGCCCCACCCTAGCCTAGTCCAGGGTATCCAGATACTCCCGAGTTGGTTACTGCTGAAAAGGACCACATAACTAGGGTTTTAAACGGGTTAAGTGTGGTTAACCCTATCCTAACCATGTATTGAGTCGGTCAAGTGTGTCCAAGCAGTTCATGACTTAACCCTATCAATACATCGTGTTCAAATGGTTAAGTATATTCAAGTAGTCCATGACTTAACCCTACCAATCCATCGTGTTTAATTGGTTAAATATTCAAGTAGCCCATGACTTAACCCTACCATGTGGCATTAATTAACTTAATGCACCCCAACCTCTCACATTAGACTTTGTTGTGGTTACTAGTTAAGCCGGGCGGGTCCGGGTAGCTTTACACCACAACCTAGTCTAACCTCGGGTTTTAAGTGCGATATGACCAACTACTCACATTGAGTCCTATTGTTTGTAGCCACTAGTTAAGCCGGTCGGTTCCGGGTAGATTTATGCTACAAACTCAACCCAACCTCGAGTTGGCCACTTTCATGTTTTCTACATGTCATGTCCACGTTCATGTTTTCAAGCATAAACACATGTCAAACTTTCATGTCATATTTTCAAGTCATGCTTTCATGTTATTTAAGTTTGCCCAACTACCCATAACATATTCCCATCGTACGTAAATTCGCAACAACACAAATAGATTAAAGAGGGAACATAACAATATGACAGGGTGGGCATAAGGTGGCAAAGTCTATCACAAGTTAAACATGGTGATATTTGAGGCAAAGGTGTTCAACATACTAGCATATGGCCTCAACATGTATGATGGCATAAAAGGTGACTTGGCCTCAAACATATCAAATAGCATAAGGGTGATTTGGCCACAAGCATGCATAATAGCATAAGGGTGATTTGGCCACAAGTTAAACATAATAGCATAAGGGTGCTTTGGCCACAAGCATGCATAATAGCATAAGGGTGCTTTGGCCACAAGTTAAACATGGTGGCATATGAGGCAAATGTGTTCATAAACTTGCATATTACATTATAAGCCTCAAAACATGCATGATATCAAACTTTAGCAAATAGGTAAAACATGATCATAAATGACATAGGATGATGGCTACTGATTCGCATATAACATCATATGTAAGATAACATAAGGTTTATGAGAGATCATAAACTTGCATATTACATTATAAGCCTCAAAACATGCATGATATCAAACTTTAGCAAATAGGTGAAACATGATCATAAATGACATAGGATGATAGCTAGTGATTCGCATATAACATCATATGCAAGATAACATAAGGTTTATGAGAGATCATAAACTTGCATATTACATTATAAGCCTCAAAACATGCATGATATCAAACTTTAGCAAATAGGTGAAACATGATCATAAATGACATAGGATGATAGCTAGTGATTCGCATATAACATCATATGCAAGATAACATAAGGTTTATGAGAGTTTCTATGTTGCTTTGTGCAACATTCCCAATCAAAGCTCATAGCTTTCTATGCACAAGGTCAAGGTGATAGCTTTACAAACATGCATAGAATAAATCTATGCATAACGTGATAGAATCAAAGCACAAATCATACTTAGGCCCAAACTCATACTTGCAACATGTCATGTTTAACTTCATAGTTAGAATCTAAGAGTAGTATATGGCTTATAATGCTATGAAGACTTATAAAATAAAATAAGATTGAGACGAAGCCACGCTAGCAACACTAAAACCCCAAATGAATATAAGCTCCAAGTTGTCTTGAGAAACAAGAAGCTCCTTTGATTTGTATGAAGAAAGATTCTTATTTTGATGAAGAAAGGTGGCTCTTTTACTAGCTTAGGACACTCAAATTTTCATGAAGAGGATGGAGGCCAAGATATGAAGGTGGAGGCCTTGATCAAGAAGCATTTTGGCATAGTTTAGTTGTAGGAATGATTATTGAGGGTTTAGGCTAGGTCTTAGGGTCTTTTTATAGAAGATTAGGTTAGTTTAGGCCATAAGATTAACCCTAGTTCAGATCTGAGCCTTTAAAATCCGTCACAAGCCTCCAAACATGTCTTGAGAAACAAGTCAGGTGCACCCAGGCCAAACTGGCCGACCACCCAAGTCGATAGGGGTGTCGACTGGGCAGTCGACACCACCTGGGGTGTGTCGACTCCCAAGTCGACTCCCCAGTCGACTTGGGGGTGTCGGGAATTTTTCCCGCCTGTTCTGCTTAGCTGAATTTGAATTCTGAATTCAAATTTGAACAATTTTTGAACTTGAAATTTTCTGAAAACTTTGACGGGCCATAACTTGGTCATACGGATTCCGATTTTCGAAAACTCGGACTCTATTGCGCGTATTTTTCTGAGACGAACGCAATGGCACAGCCCGTTTCCCTTGATTCAGATTTTATCATTTAATTCTGCCTTGGTTTATGTTATAACATGTTATTTAAAATACGGGTTGTTACAAAACCTACTTATAGTAGAAGCCTACCTGGAATCTCCCGACATATCCAACATATATAGGTATACGGTTTAATGTGAGAGGTCTAGTGTGCGTATATATAACTATATATATAAGCCTATTGTGTGTGAAAATAGGTAGGTTTACGACACCTTGAGAAGGTCTTAAGTGGCTGACTCTCTTCTTATCTAATTTGGGTCTAAGGTGGTTAGGACTAGGATCCCCTCCGAAGGTTTATTCCTTGGAGAGGAACCGAGTCATGATACCCACCCTTATTAGATTTGAAGTAAGTCTATGGGTCCTCCGTCTCTAAAAGTGGTTATGCACAAGCGATAATGGAGTAGGGTAGTTCACGCGAGTTGTCCACTTCCTCTAGAAGCTTATAAGGTTTCAATTAGGGACAAGATTGGTACATGAAAGATATGTGGCAATTGCATGCTCACCAATTGTTTAAGGGAAGTCTTAAGCGACATAGATAGGGATGGCAAAAAAATCCGTACCAACAGTTACCTGCGGATAAAATCCGTCATTGATATGAAACAGATAGCTAAATGGGTACCCGTGGGTAAAATAACTGGGTTTCTTAAATATTTGTTAATTAATGGGGCGGTATGGATAGTAAGATATCTATGTCTGTGGGTACTCGTGCCAGTATTGAGTGTGGTTTATTGCCAACACATAAATCACTGTTGTTGGCTTTTGGGTATTTGTGCACATGCTTTTATTGAACAATTCAACTCATCCTGCAAAAAAATTTACTTCACTCCTCATCACTTGTTTATATCAATATGTTGCCAAATCCAAGCAACACGTTGCCAAACTTCACGCCCAGTCTAATTTGATTTTTTATTGGATGTATTTTTAAACCATTTCAATAGACGGTTAAAAAATAAATTGAATAAAATATCATGGATACCCGTGAATACCCACGAATACCCGCAACTTGTTTAAAATCCATTTAATGAGTACCCGTGCGGGTATGGGGCGGGCACGGGGCAAAAAATTACCTAACGGGGTGGGTTATGGAGGATACTACCCATGCCCGCCCTACCACATTGCCATACCTAGACATGGGTGTTCTATTATAATATTAATTAAGTAGTAATATTCACAATACTACTTCTCATTTGCAATTGAGAGTATAGACTTAAGAACGTTGACGTATTAAGACGGGGTCTTAAGAGGCTAGGGTCCACCTCGGGGTTATAAGAGATCATAAGAATCCACCTAAAATAGGGCCATAAGTGACTGAGAATGCCTGCCTCGTTGGGTCTTTACCCTAAAAACACTAATGAGTGATTGACTTGGATATCCACCTCATTGGTTAGATACTTTGTGATTATGTGAATGATTGTGTATTGCGTAAACATACCTTGACATATGTAACCTGCTAGAACATACGGTATGGACTTTAAGTAAATACCATATTTCAGTCACATAGAACTTTATGTTCTGATCCCATTCCTTAACATATCCGATAGGTCAGTAGGTGGGGTAGAATCCATGGATGGAATAAGGATGGCGGCTAAAGACGAGGACGAAGATGTTTATTAATTATTATTACTGTACTTATTATGGAAGCTTTTGAGAATGAATCTATTGATGTACCTATGGAACAAATGTAATCTTGACTGTTGTGTTGGATTTCTGTGATTTTTAATAAAGTGGTACATCTTATTTCAATATTATATTTTCTCTTTCTGTAGTGTGAGACTTCCATTCGAAGTGTAAAAATATATTATCTGTGCAAAATGTAATTCTTTACAGGAACTGATGACCCATTTAGAATGGCTCTACGGTTCGACGGCCTTTTCTAGGTCGGAATTTAGGCCCATTCCGGACGGTTTGTTACAATTGACACATCATTACCTATACCATGAACGTTCCAGATAAGAAAGTTCGCCATTTAGGCCAAACCCAAAATAAGAAGACACACAAGAAGAAAGGTACTGAAAACAAGCTCAAATGAAATATAAAGTATGTCGAGTAAATCTAACGATCTGCTCGGACGTTGCTATAGAGCGTGTATGAATGGTGCATGGAGTGCGAGGAACCGGTCGCAGCCTACGTCTCGAGGCTCGAGGTGTCGGCCTAGCGGGTGACTCGCAGGAAACCGGAATGCCAGCCCTCGAAGGATAAGAATTCTTAGTAAGTCGAGATAAGCGAACATTAATGATCGCTATCTCTTCCTATATTATTTTATGTTAAATCATTTAAAACTATTTTATGAAGTTTTATTATGATAGAAATATTAATAAACTATGTTTAAATTATTTTATAAGGTTTTATTTTATTTTACATAGCAATAAAATTTTAAAATATAAAACAAAGTATTTTCCAAAAATACAAAGAGCGTGTCAACATACTCTACCCTTATATGTCAACAAACTGACCGTGATTTTCAAAAATCAAGTTTCGTAAAAAGTATTCTTCGTCATTTCTCTTTGTGAACAAACTATTTATAATACTAGACTTCCAAATGAATTTTTAGTAACTACTTTCTTAATTATATCTCTTTTTACTTTCCATCTTTTTGAATCTAATAATGCTCAGACTCTCCCGAAATTCAACTAGAATTAAATTCCATTACCATTGGTTTGATTCTCTATCATTTTCTCTTCGATATCTCCTCTCCTTCTAATTTACGTCAAGATCAAAATGTTATTAAAATGTTATATAATCAACTGCAATAAAAGATCAATGACCAGTGTCTACAAAACTCTATTAAATGTTACTACTATAATTATAGGTGCGGTTGAGCCATAAAATCAACTCGGTGCGGTTGAGCCTTAAAAATCAATTGGATATGTTAGTGGCTCAAGAAATCTAATGAGTGCAGTTGAACCTCGGAAATGAATTGGGCATGCTTAGTAGCCTCAAAAGTCTACGTGACTCTACCCATAGGTCGAAATTCTAAACGGTGTGTCTCATTGGCTTGAAATCGGTATTGTACGTTGGCTTTATATTAATGAAACTTCATACAAGGAATAGCATGGGACTGTATGTAAGGGAACTACGAATTGGTATAAAAATTATAGTATGTTATTTCCTATTACTTTACCGCAATTACTTTTTTTTTGGGTTCTATGATTACGTCTATGATTATTAATTGCACCATTCTAAAGTATAATCTTAAAAATATTTCAAAAAATTCATATAAATTAGAAAACACTATAATCCTCCATATCAAAAATTATTCAAGTCTTAAGATACCTATTCAGCAAACCACCAATATATATGTGTATATATATAGTGTATTCTAATAATTACTTATATATCATAATATAACGATATATGTAATAGAAAAAAAATCAAAATAATACATCTTATTTCAAATCGGGTCTTTTTACATTACTTAAATTATATAAAAAGTCATAAAAAATCTTTTATGGTACCCTTTGACTCTATCAAATACCACACTCATCAAACAACATTAAATCAAGCTTAACATACCATTAAACCATTTCAACGAACCCCTGGATTACACATGTAAGTCTATATCATTTGTACATATGGTTAATACATTTGAAATATCTTGAAAGTCATTTAAAAATCATCTTTGAATCTAGTCGAAATCATAATATGGTATTTAAATTCCAGATCCGAAATATTATATAAAATGTATTTCTGAATAAGAATCTTTTTGAAACACTCATAAGATAATGATCAAATCACCAAATAAGCTCCAAATCAACCAAAAACATGTTGTGACCAACAAAGAAAACTAAAACCTCACGGGAAAACAAACAACTCTTTCAAAAGTACTGATCAGACTATATCTGGTTATACCTCTAGTTGTAGTTCCTAGCAGAGACGCAAGAAAAAAGGATGGAAGAACAGAAAAAATGTGTTTATTTAAGAAATTAGTGATTTTTAGGAGATTTAAGTATCGTTGAATGTTCAACAATAGAAATTCTTTTGATAAATAATGAATAAATAGAATCAAAGAGTATTGTAGTGATTTTGAGATGGTAGAACACATATTTGATTTTATATCACATAGGAATACTATCAAAGAGGAAATGTATCTTTTAAAATACATTGCACAATATAATTTATCTTTAGCATCTGGTTATCTATTAAAGTAATCACTTTTGTATTCCAGAACTATAACATTCATACATGTTAGACTTATTTGTATCAAATAATTACTAACACCTAAATGATCTCGGTTATGACCGAAATCACGGATTCAACAATTCACAGTCGTATATTCTATCATAAAAATTAGGAGAAGCAGTATAAAAAAAGTTATACTGGTTCGGCTAACTCTTGCTTAAGTCCACTTGCAGTAATCTTTACTTATATCATTGATTACAAGTAGAGTTATTTGTTTGAATGAATGAAGAGAGAAGAAGGTATTATTGTCACTAAAGAATGATAGAGCTTTTGCATGAAGAAGAGAAGAAGATCCCATTTTTGAGTGCCCAAGGTCCACTATTTATAGTTGAAGGGGAACAACAGATTGACCAAAAATCACCTAGGGGGCCTACCGAAGATGGATGACCGAACCCTAGGGGACCAGATCGTTAAAATAATTATGGATCAATGTCGATCCCTATGGATTGCACCCAAAGATGGTTCAAAACCTACGGTGGGTCCATCATTAATTCCATTTCTCTCTCATGTACTTTATTACTTTAATTTATACCATGTTTTTGAATCATGGATATAGCTTGTTGAAGTTTCAAGTTTGAGTTTTCTGTTCTTCGGGTCAATATCAATCCCCATCTTTCCCAGAGTCTTTTCCAGACTTATTCGATCCTAGAGTGCTGTTTAAGTGAATCTAGCTATTCGTAACTTCATATCTATGTCCATACTCGATTTCCAAGTGATCTAACAATCTCTCCAGGTTGTTATCCATGATGGTTGTGAAATATGAGTCTGTCATATAATGTCCTTATAAGAAGGCAAGTTAACACTTGTCCCCCAAAACATATCTTGTTGTGGAAGATGGGTTCACATGAGTCCAGTGTTCACAATCTCTTTGGATTGTTCATAAGCCTACAACTGTTTTGACCTAATAACCAAGTGCATAATCCCCTGGATCATTCATGCATTCTGTAGTTATTTTGACCTAATATTCACATTCCGGTCTGGTCGAGCCAATATTAAAAGCCTCTACATCTTCGGGTTGATATTCGATCTCTCCGGACCCTTGTTGTTTGTTGTTGTATATAACAATTCTATGATTTTTGTTTGATGTAACAAACACACACACACACACACACACGCACACACACACACATATATATATATATAATAAATGTGTTTGCTAATGTACTATTCTACTTTATCACAGGCAGAATTAAATATTTATATTTAAATAAAATACTATTGTACAATAGTTTAAATATTCAAACAGTATTCTATTAAAATATAATATTTTATTTCTACATTTGAATTGTACAAATTTATAACTCCACTATTTATACATTTCACTGAAATACAATACATATACATTCAATTTCATTTGTAAACATTGCTCCTTACTACAGTTCACTCAGATGTACAAACATATGTACACATATATTCCACTCTGTCACTGTTTTTCTTTCACTCTCTGTTATATTTACATTGACAAACTGACATAGTCTTGTCTTCTGCAGCTTCACAGTCAGTCCACTCTTTTGCTTACCTGTCATAAGAAACACACATAGTAAACCGGAACAAAAATATTTTGAATTTTAGCAGATATAATTTTTATTTTAAAAAATTATTTTCTTCGGAATTTTGGTGTGTTTCTCATCATATTGCATGACTTGATCTGATTTATATGGACATCCATCTGTGTCTAGACAACTTGTGATATTTACAGTGATACACTGTAAATACCACAAGGTAGATTGTATTTCTAGTGCTCACATATTATTAACGGCAAAAAATGTCGTAAACACTAAAGATTCCCAATTACTAAGAATTATAAATATGGTTACATAGACAAGAACATTAAATAGAACATAAGCAGTAAATAACACGAGATTTATAGTGGATCGGCCTCAGTAAGGGCCTACGTCCACTTTGAAGAGCTGGTTGGAATATTATTAATCACTTGGAAGAATTACAAGGTTAAGACTATCTCATGACATCTCATTACATTCACTTTTCATGATATATAATGTCATAATTATCATATATTGAATAATAAGGAAAAAGACGATTTTGTCCTTCTTCTTCCTCAAAGAGGAGATGCCATTAATGAAGCTTTATGGAGGTCTCCAAGCTCAAGAATTCCACCCTTTTGAAGTGTGAGGCCATGGGGTATTTATAGGAAGTGGTTAGGTAGGAGTAGGTAGAAATGGGGACCATCTTCCAGAAATTCGCACCTCTTGCTGTTGGTCCTCGGAAATTCGCACCTGGGGTGAGGTGCGAAATTTCGCACCTGCCAGGTACGAAATTTCGCACCTGCCAGGTACGAAATTTCGCACCTGCCAGGTACGGAATTTCGCACCTGCAAAGTACGAATTTTTTCACCTGGTAGGTGCGAAATTTCGCACTCGGCTGGGTGCAAAATGGATTTCGGCGAGAGGCGTTGTCGAGGCTGGTTGGTTCTTTTGAGGCGTCGAAGCTCCTCAACACGAAATGAAGGAATCCACCATTTTGCTGGTCTGAAGTGAAGGAATCTTAGCTTCTAGCATGGAGAAAATTGGATGAATCGGGCGGTGCCCACAGTTTCGACCTAACCGGCTAGGTCGATCGCCGCCGGGACTATGGGGCCCCGGACCCACTTGACGGCTCTCCTTCGGCTCGGATGCGGACGGATACTGATGGGGGTTGCATTTGAGGGGTGTGACGTCCTGCTAGTGGCCAAACTCGATTTTTTTGATACTGGCCCCCCAAAAGATATTGGCAACACCGTGTCTTGAGTACTTTTGGTGACCGGACCAAAAGGCCGGTTAACGCACTCACACACACACACACACACACACATATATATATATTCTGCACATACATGTGTATGTATATACACATATTTTGTGTAGGGGCAACATGGTCAAATCAGTGAATGAGAATGAACCAAGAAATCCAGTACATATGCAAATACATATATATACACATATGTGCATATATATATATGTATGTATGTATGTATATGTATATGTATATGTATGCATGTAATAGTAGTTCAGCAAGCTCAAAATAACTGAATGTACAACAATGACAAGTCAACATGCATCATGGCAACAACAAATAAGACGGTGCACACATGTGCAAACCAAAGCGATATCAAATTCATGAATGAAAATAGCAAAACCAATTCAGGCCAAATGCAAGTGACTTGCCTGGACACAAATGCAAAGCAACAACAAAGTTCAAGTGATCATTGTGCAACAGTCTCATAATAAGTTGAGCCAGACAGAAGAAAATTGCAACATGCTCATACACAAAGCCAGCGGCATTGATACGCATGTACACACACATTGGTGTGTGTATATGCATATGTATATATGTGTAACTTAATAAAGATTCTGAAATAATCAAGTGACAAGGAGGAGTGGGATGAATGAAACATCATGCAAAAATAAACAGAATTTTGCAATTCAGGATTCAACATGCACAGTTCGGGAAAGAGTATTTTCAAATTGATTCCAGAAATTGAAGATTGACTCATATTTTTAAAAAACATTCCAGAATTACACAAATCATTCACAACAATGTTTTTGGCAAGAAAGCAATTTTGTTTCTAGATTTTTGAAAACTTTTTTAGGAAGAAACAAATTAAATTCGGTAAAAACCTTACCAAAATGTTTCCAGAATTAAATATGTTATTTGGGCAAAAAAAAATATGTTATTTCTACAAATTCCAAAAGAATTTTTGGCAAGAAATCTCAGTGTAATTTTTGGTTCATGCTGATAATTCACGCAAGCATAAACGAAGTCAAGGAATCATTACTGGATAGTATTCAAAATTCGCAAGGGCCAGTGAATCAATGTTTTTCCAGAATTTAATCTAAGCAACAAGGCAGCAAATCAGACAATCAAAATAGCACGTCATCAAAGTTGGATCATTCAAACAGTCAGGGCAACATTTCAGGCAACAAACATCACGCAAAATCAAATCAATCAATTTGGGAAATCAAAGAGCAGATTAAGGGACTTAAAATCCTATTTATTCGACACCAATTCATCATAAGAAGATAGTCGAAACCAAAACAAATTCATTTGAGAACAAAGAAATTAAAATCAGTGTCAAACTTACAGGAGTTTCGATCTTAGAGAGCCCAAATCAATCGGGAAGCAAGTCACAAGGATTCGAAGCCACAAGAGAATCAAATTCAAGAATAATCAACCGTAATTTGGGGGAGAACACAGAGAAACCCTATTTTCTCTTTGTCGGTAGACATTCTTTTTCCAAAGACAAAGCATTGCAAAAAAAAATGGGTCGGCCTATATTACTTCATTAGAAAAAGGGGTTTTTCTTTAGTGTTTATTTCTTTTTAAGTGTTTTTATTTTTTGTTGTAAACATTCAGTTTGTTTTCTAATTTTTTCTGTAAAAACTAGGAGTTTACTACTAGAGGTTTACTAGTTTGTCACTAAAACTAGTGTTTACTAGCTATGGGTATGTAACTAAGGGAAAATCTGATCTTGGGATAAGGTTACTAAAGGGATTTGAGAATAGGATTAGAACAACAGTAGGTTTTGCGAGTGTACAAGACTATATAGGCTGTTAGCGAGGGAGTCGCGAGTTTATAGGTTTTTTATGAGGGAGTCTATTTAATTCTAGTAGAATCCTTGGGGAATGCAGCAGTAGCCAGGGTTAGCCAAAGCTTGGTAAAATCTTTGTGTCATTTACTTTCCATATCTATTTACTCCTCTGCTATTTGTGTTATGATTATTATTTTGTGCTGCGATTTGTTTTATATCTCATAAAAGTCCAATAAACCTTATTCACCCTCTCTAGAGTTAATCTAGATCCAACAGCCATAACCCATACCTAATGGTTATTTCTTTCTCATGCCAAGCGCCATCCACATATTGATCGTAGCTTCGCTGGGCTCTTATCGAGCGTAATTTTTGTGCAACGATCTTGGTTTTCTAGCAAATTGTAACACATAGTTAGAGATCCCAGCCTAGCTGGGCTCTTATCGAGCAATATTCACTATTGACGATCCATAGCATTGTCAGGCTCTTGCTAAGCGTTGTTGTACTTAACGATCCTGATTGAGTCATCCCACATGCGGAATGACCTGACCCTTGCCCCATACTTGATGATCCTGATCTATTCATCATGTGCGAGGAACAACTCGACCCTCACCAAATGTTATCCCTACCTAACGATCCTAGCCTCACCGGGCTCTTTTCGAGCATTTCTGCACTCGAAGGGCCTAATTGAATAGACCCACATCCATAATTGTCTGATCCTCCTCAGGCATAATCCATGCTTGGCGATCCTGATTGAGTCATCATGAGTGGGAAATGATCCGACCATTGCCAAACAATGTTCACACTTGAATATTCGAAATAGATAGCCTCGACAATTTCTTGACAAAACTACCTATCCTCTGGCATGCGTAAAACACATTCGACGATCAGTTAAATTATTAAAGTTAGAAAATCAATTCCTGGTTTCATACTTAATGGGAACAATCCATACTCACTAAATAATTTTATTGAAGTACAAAAATCATAAGCTTTATTACATTGGAAACCATCCATTTATCACTATCTCAGAGCTTTCCTAAGGATCTCACTAAACAAATATAAGTGATTTAGCCATCATATCACAAGTTTATCAAAGCAAAAAAAAGAAAAAAAGATGGTTTATCATCGTCTAAGAGCATGCCTAGGGAACTCATTATTTTCCATATGTGGATAAGAGATTTAGTCGTTTTATTAACCACTTTCCATTCCACCAATCGATGATGATCCCTCGCCTGAGTTGGGCCCGCCTTGATCCTATGCAATTGAGGATGCTTTGGTTCCGTCAATGCGGCTCTATTCAAGACACACTTAGGTAATTTTCCTTTCCTGACCTGCTCCTCGAATTCATCTTTCAGATGTTTGCATTCTTTAGTATCATACATGTCAATTTCATACAACGAACAATGTTTCCCAAAAAGTCCTCTCAAGCTCTTGGAGCACCCTTCATTGTCATCCTTAGGCACAAAAGATGGTATCTAGTTTCAATGAATATCCTTCCCAAGCTAGCATTCAGATCTGTATAAGAAGAGAATCTCTGTCCTCTCCTCATCTTTTTCGATTGGCAATATTCATCGTTAGCCTTCCACTTTCCTATATCTTCTTCCAAGTTGAATGATCCTCTGTCATTTATATCATTTACTTCTAAGGCTTCATGATCTATCTTCGCATCTTCCTGACGTAAGAATCAATAAGCCATATGAAAGAAATCCAACATATCCCTTAGAGGATACCATTCTAAAGGTATTTTAAAGTTTGAATTATCCAAGCTTCTTAATACAACAACCATTAGAATCATCTATGGATCTGGTCGATCCACTTAAGTTATAGTTGCATTAAATTCAGCTGAGAAACTCCGAAGAGTTCCTCCATTTTTTGTTTTATCGTTGTCAGGATTGCATCATTTTTGAATCAAGTGATATGGACCTTAAATTGACTAATAAATTTGTCCATCAGTTTCGATGGTCCCATTTCCAAGCTGCATAAACCCCAATGTTGCAATGTCCGTTAGGTACTCCATGACTTCCTCTAATGACCATGGTACCTCCAAGTGTCTCATATACCAAATTAGATGAACAGACATATCCATCCTTTTGTTGTATGGCTTTAAAACCAGAAGTTCGAAATCTGGTGGGTTCCTTGAGTTCTTGATATTCAGAGCGAATGGACTTCGATGAATGTCATCTACATCTTGATTCACCAATCTGCCTCCATCGTTATCATTTAGAAATTGTCTCCAGCCAGCATTCTAAACTCCACAATTCAGACATCCAAGTCGAGCACGCCTACTTGCGCCTGCGTCATCTCGACCTAGGGGCTTGCCTCTAAGGTTAAATGGATCAATACCAACCCCTCGAAAAGAGGGCGATCATTTCTGACCATATCCCCTTGATCATGGTTTTCCCCTGATTGATTTGCATTGACAATCTAATACAAATTAATAGATCCTATTCTGAAATCCCAAACTCTACCTTGATTAGAGAGCATCCATGGTTTCACTGAGGACATGACCTTGGTTCGTAAGGGGTCATGTTTGATCCTTAAGAGGGATAGCTTTTAACCAAAGTCCCCACTCTGGGTGCTGGTCCTAGTTGTCGAGTTCTGATCCCCTATGTTCCTACTTATTTCCAATGTCTAAGTTCTAACCTTCGGCTCTAATAGCTTGTCCAATAATCTCGAAGAATGTTTCCATCTTTTCTTTGTTGGAGAATGGAGTTTTGATGACAACAACATTATTTCAATTATCATTGATTATAAAATATATACTAACATCCTTATCTAGAATATATATATATATATATATATATATATATACACACACACACACATATGCAGGATTTGTATACAGGAATTAATACTAAGGACTGTACAGTTTAAGAGCTTTTAGATAGTCAGAATTAAGAGAAGATTCAAGACTCATGAGTAATCAAGATTTCAAGATTAATATAATTATAGAGTCTAGATTTTGTAAGACTCTAAATAGCACTCCAGGTTCAAATCCAAATTAAAATTTTGATTTTTCAATTCTTGTCTCAATCCTCTCTATTTTTGTTTTTTTTCAATTCTCTCTATTTTTATTTTTCTATTTTATTCTCAATCCTCTCTATTTTGTTTTTATATTTTTATTCTTCTTTATTTTTCAAACTTAAGTTTTTATATATAGTTTATTTATATTTTATAGTTTAAAACCTTATAATTTTATAAATATATTTATATAGTTTAAAAAATATTTTTTCATATGTTTTTCTATCATATAATATTTATTTACAACATTAGAATTTTATTCAAGAATTTCCATAATTAGTTTTATATCAAAATACTTGAAAATGCTTTGAAAGTCAATTTTGTACATAGGTATGTCGACATATAACAGCTAGTTTTTTAATTTTGAAGGGAAGTGTCATTTCACTATTTGAAACGTTTCAAAAATGTTGCAACCCTTCATTCTCTATAAAAAGAGGTCAAAACCGAATTTTCTAACATCTCTTCTTCTTCATCTTCATCCCCTTTCATCCTACCATATTCTTATTCATTTTTATGGTTTTTACACTTATACTCTGCCGAATTCACTTCTGAATTGATCAAACTTCTTCTCTCTACACTCTCTACTCTTTGAATCAAGTGCTATGGAAGAGTTATAGGGATGTTTTGTAATTACTTGGATTGAAAGATCCAATTTGTAAGTCAAGGGTAAATAGTTTTATCCTTGAATCCGAGAAATCAAGGTTTAGGAGTCGGTGTGCCATTGTTGAGCCGTGAAATCAAGGGATAGGAGTCGGTATCTCCTTGTTGAGCCATGAAATCAAGGAGGGTGTATTTGGCTATTTGAAAATAATAACAAAACTCTGCACAATCCAGCGTTATGCAGGACTGGACGTAGGAGTGATCCGAACCAGTATAAAATCCGGTGTGTTCTTTCCTTTTCTGCATTTTCCTTTATTTCTGTTTAATTTGCATTTGTGTTTGAATTGGTGTATGTGATTGTGTTTGTGTTGTTTGATTCACTCCATAATTCTATTTAGATTTAAGTTTTGTTTAAAATTCTTACAAACACTATTCACCCCCCCCCTCTAGTGTTTGCTTTACCTTAACGATTCTTCCCGCAAGTCCTAACTATTGGTATCAGAGCAAGGTCTTTCAAAAGATCATAATCTGATTTTTGAAAATTTGGTAAAATGGCAACCAACACTGGTAGTAATAATAGTTCTTTTATAGAGGGTCAATCCACTGTTAGACCATCACTATTTAATGGTAGTAATTATTCATATTGGGCATGTAGAATGAAAATCTATTTACAATCTGTAGGATTAGACACATGGAATAGTACACAAAATGAATATGTTTAACCCACAACTGCATTTGCACAATGGACAAATGATCAATTGGCTTTTGCACAGAGCAATTCTAAAGCCATGAATATGTTATTTTGTTCATTAGATAGAAATAAGTTTAATAGAGTATCCATATGTAAAACTGCTCATGAAATCTGGAGAACTATACAAGTTACTCATGAAGGAACTAGTAAAGTTACACAGACTAAGAAAGGCATGCTATTCAATCAATTTGAATTATTTAAAATGAATGATAATGAGTCTATTTCAGATATGTATTGCAGATTTCAAGAGATAGTGCATTCACTAACTGTACTTGGAAAAACTTATTCTGAATCAGATCAAGTCCGAAAAATATTAAACTCATTAACTCAAGAATGGGATCAGAAGACTTTGGCTATATAAGAAGTCAATAATGTCAATGAAATGAAGATTGAAGAGCTAATTGGGAATCTAATGTCTTATGAAGTTCAATTACAGAAAAGAAAAGAAAATAGATCAACCGAAAAGAAATCTATTGCACTGAAAGCCACAACAAATGATTCTGACTCGAGTAGTGAAGATGATGAAGAAACAACGCTCATGACAAATTAGTTTAGATGATTCTTAAAATATAGAAGGAAGGGGAATAATAAAGAAAATTTAAATTTAATTGATGGATAATGCTTTAACTGCAACAAACTAGGGCATATAAGGAAATGTGTCCATATCCAGACAAATCTACTCAATAACCAGACAATTCAAATTCATCAAGGAAAAGAAAGAAAGCATATGCAGCAACATTAGATGATTCAGATTCATCATCATGTGACGAAGAACTAGAAACCAGACATACAAATATATGCTTTACAACAATTCAGAATTCAGAAGACCATGAAAAAAGGATCAAAAAACCAGGTACACATTAACTACATTTTAAATTTTATTTGGTTGAATAGTTGCTTTTTTTGTTTTCTTTGATTTGGATTTAAAAATTTAATAAACTATTTGAAATTTGAAATTCAAAATAATAATATAATGTTAAATAACCAATAAATTAACAAAAAAATTGTTCGTATGTTTATTAGGATTAGAAGTATTTCAAGAAATCGTTAAACCTGAAATATAAATCGATAATCTAATTCAAAACTTGAAAAACCAATTTTCTTTTGAAATAAGTCTTATATGTAGACATATAGAAATAAACATGCCAACATATCAAACAGATTTGAAATTTAAATTATGAAATTCATAAGTTTAAACTTTCAAACTTCCCTCCAATCTTTTCACCAACTCGCAAGGTTTGAAAAGGTGTCCTTTCAATCTAAAAAGTTGTGCCTATTCAATTCATATTCATTCTATTCATATCTCTTCATTTTATATATATATATATATATATATATATATATATATATATATATATATATATATTCATCCTTTCTACCTTTCATTCACAACTCAAAATAACATTCTTCATATCTATCCTCCTCAAAATTATCATATCAATGGCTTCCTCAAGTTTATCTCAGAAATTGAAGATAACCAAAAGCATAAAAGTTTATCTTTACAATGACAAAGAGGCCATTATGGAAAAACCCGTAACTTCCCCGGTAAGGAAAGCGCGGATAGTTCGAGAACAACAGACAAAAGAATGTAGACAGAAGAACATTTCATTTTATATTACAACAATTTCATCAGATTACAAGAATATACGGAGTATAAATAAATATTACACAGAAAATAACAGAGATTTGAATTACATTTAAATACATCACAGCGGAAAATAATACAATACACAACTAGAAGTAATACACGGATACAAAGCTTTCCGAGTATCGTTCCAACTGTAAATCAGGATCCTGTGAATATAAATCTGCAAAACCAAAACTACTAGCTGCCCGTGTCGAAAATAAGGGCACCCAGAGTTTAGGTTAAAACAATAAACTCCAGGTCAGTCATGGGACTGGTGTGAGAACTAAAACAGTTATTAATCTTTATTATTAAGTTAGGTAAATCAAGGGACCATGCCGTATAACACGGAACGGGTTTCCTCCCAAGAACACCAGTGCATAAAACAACAACGCAATGCTAAATAAAGAACAATGAAGCTATTATAAGACCCAAGTCCAATCACAATGCAATGCAAGCCGGAGGATAGGGTTTTTACCTTATAATAGCCAAGATTGCTTGGTACATGAAATTTCATCTTTTATTATTACTATAAGTGTATAGTGTCAAAACAATTTCAAATCATAAGTATCAATCATAGACGGCATAAGCGCCCCATCCCACTATGTCGCCATATATAAGATTACAACTAAAATCGAAACGTCACGTATTGGAAGTTGAATTCCCATATGTGAACCGAGGCTAGGGATCGTCCTCCACCGAATTCGAGACAATCTAGCCCATGTCTCCGGAACAGCCGCAACTGCCCCTTGGATCGTCAGGGCTGGTCCACCGATGTGGATTATAGTGCCTGAACAATACGTCTCCCCGCCCTATGGGGCGTAAATGAGCCAACGAATGACTCCATCAGTCCCGGATCGACCGATATATCCGAGGCGCCTCGCAACAGCAACAACCACATAAGTCAAACTCGTCAGGGCGTGTAAAACCACTAACGCCACTTCTAGCTAGAAGGAAACGCATGCCCTCCCTGATGTCCTCTCCCGTTTCTGGTTCACAACCGGGGTGTGAGGCTCATGAATCAACGCTACACAAAGCTACGCCACAAAGGCCGTGCTTCGATCATCAACCACAAGACTTTGCTTTTCAACAAAAGCCTTGATCATTTGCATCTTAGCATGCCACACAGGCAAACCACTCTATGCAATCAATATCCATCAATCACACAGAATGATATCCAATGTCAGACACACAGTCCATTTACAAGTCCGTTCTAAGTCTGAACGAAACCGGAGGCACCTAGTACCCCGCATATCCATCGATCTCCAAGTACGTCTGGACGACCACCAACTGATTCCCTCCTCTTGGGTGTACGGCCCAATCAAGATCATCAGTAATTATCCAAACGACGTGAAGACCTCCGGTCTTCAACCACCGTCTTCATCTTCGACACCACGTCGAATCAGTTATTCAGAATGGGATAAACCCGGTCTTTCTGAATAACTCGCGTACATAATAAACAAGTGTTACACAAACACAACATACGCTTCATTCCAATTCAGAATATTCTTTTATTCAAATATTCTTATACTTTGGGAAAGGTTCCCATTAATTTTATCAAAGATAAATTCTTTAAATTTATTCTTTAATCTCCTTTTTTATTTCCCACTGAAGTAAAACTGATAATACTTCATATCATCCCATTCCCGAAGTAATCTTTTATTTTATTTCCCAATCCCAACCTATTCATCCCATGAAGTAAAACTGATAATACTTCATATCTAACACCACGGTGTTATCGGTAAATTCAATTACCATTTCACGTTCAAATCTAATTAAAGATTTAGCTATCGCCTGGAGTAAAACTGGTGATACTCCATTCTCGATCTTTTCAATCTAATTAAAGATTCATTAAAACTCCACTTAGTTTTAATCTTTAACTGGGTTAAAGAATCAGTGTCATTTAAAACACGGTTCACGATAAACCCAAAATCACATTCTATTAATTATCGGGTTAAAGAACAAGTGTTATTTAAAACATTGTTCACGATAAACCCAAAAATCAATAGCAATTCAATTCCAATTAAATATTATTTAATTGGTACACTTCATTAAATCCAAATAAAAAGATTGAATCTTTTTCTCAAATGGGCTTAAGAACAGTATTAATGAAGACACCATTCACAACAAACCCAAATCACATTTGATATTAGATACAAGGCTCGGAATAGAAAATATATCAGCTTATATTCAATATCAAATCCTACGACCAACAAATATCGTATTGGAAATAACGATATGTATATATCTTTCAAATTCCCATAACAATACCTGTATCATCACGAAATCCGACATCAAAATATTCCGAAGACAATTTCGATTCAAATCCATTCCAATTCAATTATTGGAAATTCTGGTTATTTTCAAAACCATTTCAAATCCAATTTATTTATTTTAAAAATAAATAAATTATTACTCTAGTTAAAAACTAGTTCATTTCGATAAAAATCTATTTTTATCTTTTCAAATATGGAGTTTTTCATCCCGATTCTTCCCAAATCATATGATTTTACACACATTATTACTATTTTTAATAATTTTATCAAGGCCCGTACAGTCGATTTCCATCCACGGCCATCGAACTGCACTTACAGCGACCTTTTCCAAATTTGATTTGGGCATATTTCCAAATCCAACCGTTAGATTTCTAATTTCCAATATTCATTAGAAAGCTCTTTTCGATACGAACCCAACGGTTCTGGTTTTAGGAGAATCCGACGGTCGGATCTCCCCCAATATCCATTCGAAGTCAATGGTCGAAATTCATGAACTACCGCAGCGCGGCGCGTTCTACTCAGGCCATTATATTATATATAAAATATATATAATATATATACTTCGTCGATTTCCTTTTAAAACGTATTATATAAATCGTTTTAAATTCGTTTTCAAAACGATTTCAACTTCTTTTCAAATTCAAATCAAAATTGAATTTTTGCTTATAAATTCGATTTAAATTCATTTCAAATTGATTTCAATTCAAATCGATTTTTAATTCAATTTCAGTTCGTTTTAAATTCCATTTAATTTCAATTTGAATTCATTTCTATTCAATTTCAATACGAATTCATTTCTATTCAATTTTAATTCGAATTCATTTCTATTCAATTACCAGATATTAAAATCACTTCCGATATTCATTATAAAATGAATAAAATCGATATAAATATCATTCACGTCAAAATGGCGTCAATCTAATCAACACGGCTTCATATATTTCTATTTTTCAAATATTTCTATTTCAAATATTTCTATTTCAAATATTTCTATTTCAAAACTGGAATGAAGCCCAATCAATTACTATAGATTTTATTTATATGGATTTCCATACAACGCATGTATATATCAACAATGACGAATAATCAACCATCATCCAAAGTGCATTCTACACTGTATAAGCATCAAATATAAATATTTAACGCTTATAACAGTCTGTCAATCAATCGATCGACATACAACTCATTATTGGGATTAGTGTATGTCATATATCATCCCAATACCTGTGTGGGGTTTCAAACCATCAAACACATATTTTATTTATGCAGTTGGGCGATGTATAAAAATTTATCGTCCCAATCAATATCAGTCAAATGTGTGTATATAAACAAATCTTCCTATTTGTTTATATTTATTTATTCACATTTATGTTAAAAATTATATTTTCAACTTTAAAATATTTTTAACTACATAAATATTTTATTTCATTTCACATCACATCACACAATCAACTACACATCAAAATCAAACAAACAAGCATATAAGCCGTCCATGGTCTGTGGACGACGGGTGTCGGGTGCTACTAAACACCATTTGCATCCTAGTATATATTTTAACTAGAAAAATTAAATTAAAGGTGAGAAGTTCTCACCGACTAGCTAATTCAAACGCCACGACTCTTCTTATGTAGAAATCTTCGCCGCTCTCGTCTTTGTCACTTTCGTTGCCCGTAGCCACTACATATATAAAAATCACATTTTTACGTTGTTGTTATATAGGTAAAAAATATATTCTCACACCGCTACTATATAGATAAAATTATATTTTCACACTGCTACTATATAGATAAAAATTATATTTTCACACCGCTACTATATAGATAAAAATTATATTTTTACAACGGTGTTCATATAATAAAGATTATATTTTTATCACGCTATTCTTTATATAAAGATTTTGCCTTTTTAAATATAAAGATTTCGCCTTTTTAAATATAAAGATTTCGCCTTTTCAAATATAAAGATTTCGCCTTTTTAAATATAAAGATTTCGCCTTTTCTGTATTTCATAACTATAAAAATCACATTTTTGTTTCAACATATATATAATAAAAATCATATCTTTGAACGACACAAATCTAAACTTTATCCATTTACTATATTATAAAAATCGTATTTTTATATCACGGCTACATGTGTAAAAATCACTCCTTCACAACGCTACTTCCATGATAAAAATTATATTTTTATCTTGAATTATATTTTTATCTTGCTAGCAGTATAATAAAAATTATATTTTTATTACTCTACATGAATAAAAATCATATTTTTAATACTTCTACTTTATAAAAATTATATTTTTAACCTTCTACTAATATAAAAATTATATTTTTAACCTTCTACTAATATAAAAATTCTCGTCTTTACACGGTTAAAAATCACGTCTTTCTTAACATAATCAAATCTAATTTTTTTATTGCCTGAGAAACTAACTTTGATTAATATAAAAATTAGATTTTTTTTCTAAACACGTTTATATGTTTAAAACTGAAAAAGGAGAAATAAATAATTAAAGAATTATAAATAAATAAATAAAAACTCACAGCTAACTCGCCGGAAGGGGCCAGAAACGGCGGTCAGTCGAGGGTGGGCCAGGCGCCACCTTGGGGGGGGGGGCGATGAGGTGGCGGCGGCGGTTCCCCCCGTCGCTCCTCTCTTTCCCTCTTTTTTTTCTGTTGAAAATGTTGAAGGGAGGAAGGGAAAAGAAAGTAAGGGGGGCTATATGTTAATGTCTATAAAATAATTATTTTAATTCTATTTAATTCCAAAAAGATACTTTTTATTTCGACCTCGAAACGAGACCCACCACCTGTCGTCCATAACTAATTACCCCCATTCCGAACACAATGGGATATGAATCGCAAGCTGATTCGATCGTTTCGATCAGTTTTCGTAAAATCAACATATAACTCTATATATTGAATTTGAACGCGTATTTCAATTTACTGGGGTCACATACTAACTCGAAAAATTCCCGAAAAATATTTTCTAGCTTCGTATTGACGATATGGTCCTAACAAAACTAGTTTCGTCGAATTCCGAGACCGTCTGAAAAAGAGCCATTTTCCAATCGATTAAAATCAACCGAAACTGGTCAAATGCGTTTTCCTTTGCCACGCTCACATATTAATTCGAAAAATTATGAAAATTTGAATCTAGCAATAAATTGACATCATGGATCCAACAAAAGAGGTTTCGTCGAAATCCGAGGTCGTTTGCAAAATGGCTATTTTTAAGGGCCAGAATTCCATAGCGACTATTCTGAAAATTCATTTGGGCATATCTTTTGATTCCCACTATGAAATTTTGATTTTTCGGATTCGTTGGAAAGATATTCTCAATTAGATTCTAATATTTTTCGTTTCACTAAAATCCGATTTATTTTGAATCCTGTACATTCATTTGAAATTTGAAATCGAATTATCGAACTATCGCGCCATTTTCAATTCCTTTTATAATTTCAAATAAATATTTATATTCTAACGACGATATATATAAAATATACGTTTGAATTCCATTCAAAATTAATTTCTCGTCATTATTATTTAAATTAATTCATTTTAAATAATCAAAATTTATTAAAATAGCCAAAATAAAAATTTTAAACTGACTCGCATTTCCTGGTTGTTACACATTAAAACCTATGGTGAATATTTAGCAAATGCTAAAGTTAACATGGGTGCTTTTGCCGTCTTTAGCGACTTTCCATCTTATGATCTCGTCTCTCTCTTCCAACCTATAGTCTAATTGACTCTCGAGACAATGACGAAGTATGTTATCCCAAACTCGTGAAGATGTTCTACGCAAATCTCAACCGTGGATTTTATCAAGGCAACGAAAATCAAATTTGGAGTAGTGTCAAGGTAACTCAAATTGTTCTCGACGCCGATCTTTTAGGAGAAATTCTAAAATGTAGAAGCGAGGGCACGGATTTCTCAACTTTCGCTATTGATGAAACCGATTTGGAAACCTATCACGATATCTTCGAAGATGGTGCTCCAATGGATTTCAAAAATCGTTTCTTTCGTACAAAAGAAAGAATCGTCAACCTTCTTATTAAACACACCATCACTCCTCGTTCCGGAAATTACAAAAATCCAACTCTTAAAGTCCAAAAGGCTCTCTTTGCCATTATGGGTAATTACCTTATCAATTGGGCCGATATAGAAGTATCTTCAAGAGAAAACACTCTCTACTATGGTGTTTATCTCACTCGCATTTTCAAATACTTTGGAGTTGATCTTCACGGAGAAGAATTTGTCTCTAGGAAAGTGTTTGACGCTTCAAACATTCATCTCATGCAAATTCCTATCACTTTCAAACCTTATGAGACATATGAGGCCAAACAAGCTTGATTGCAACAAGAACAAGACCCAATGGAAGTCGAATAAGAAGAGACTTCTATGGAAAGCATCGAGTATCTAACCTCAAATTGTAATCTCAAAGATATGATTATTCAAAACCAAGAAAAATCATTAAAAATCAAAAGAAGTTTAACAAGAAGCTTTCCAAAATGACCAAATTCATGGTCAAGATAGGAAGAAAGCTTGGAATTTCATCTTCCTCATCATCATCCGAAAACTAGGCCTTCTAGTTTAATCTATCTTTATATATTCCATTTGCTTTCGAATCTCGTATTTAAGTGTGTCTTGTTTAGTTGGATGTATTTGCTTTTTATTAAGTAATGAATGGAGTTTTATTTCTGTTTAAATAATCTTTATGTTTCTGAAAAATCATAAAATATATTATAAGAATCAAAAGGATTCAAAAATTCAATTTTCAAAAACACACTATAGTATGTCGACATAACAAAAGATATATGTCAACATATAACAGAATTTTTTTTCAAACTTTTTCAAATTTTAAAACTAAAATAACTACTCACGTCCGTTCAAAATCCAACGAATTCCAGACCCTATTTAAGTCTATTTCGTCCAGAAAACTATATTTTTTCGTTACTCCTTCTTTAATCATTTCTCAACAAATCCATGGCAA
This sequence comes from Allium sativum, assembly GCA_030737875.1. Classification (NCBI taxonomy): domain Eukaryota; kingdom Viridiplantae; phylum Streptophyta; class Magnoliopsida; order Asparagales; family Amaryllidaceae; genus Allium; species Allium sativum. Next base: position 706,105,658 of record CM060924.1, on the reverse strand, counting down.
ATCCTATCCATAATCTAAGTGAAAATCTAGAGGAAACTCTCAATTCATTCAAAAACATTTTCTCTATCATTCTACGAAATCAGCTTCATCTTGAATCGAGTCAAATAAAGATGTTCGAACCACAAGAAAAGCACTTTGACGCAATGCGATGGCTAATCTCTTCGATGAATAAAATAATCTTGCAAAGGCTCCACCAACCAAAGAAGATGAAGAATGGGAAGTAATTAAAAAGGATCCCATCTTTGGAGAAGATGGTTGGGTTGAAGTTCCAAGAGACGTTTAATTATTTGGTACGATTTGATTGATTTGTTTAATTACTCTAAAAACATATGGTGTGATTTGATTTACACTATATTGATTGGAACTTGTAAATATTAAGACATATGGTGTGATTTAGTTTTATGTAATAATGATACTTGATTTGGTTTGTGTTTAATCATCATATTATGTATTATTCTCTTTAGTTTAAATAGATTAGAATTAATTAATAAATTAAGGAGGAGTATTGTTTAAGGATAGTTACTTATATTCTATTCATAGTGTTATTCAATTTAGGAGGGGGTATTTTTAGGAATATTAGTTAGATTCTACAATTGTTTAACTTAAGGGAAGTATCTTTAATCTTTCTTTTTGATAATGCTAAAGAGGGAGAAATTATAAAATATAGGCATAGTTTTATAGAATTCTTATAGACATGGGGAGTATAAGAGGATCATCACACTACACCATATATGCTGATTAAGCCGTGTTTTTAACCGTATCTAAAAGCCGTTGGGCACGGTAAAAAGCCGTATCAAAAAGTGGCGTGTCTAATTATTAGATACGACTACCAACCGTATCTCAATATATTATCATATGGCTTTTAGCCGTATCTAAAGTCTAATAAGACACGGTCTTTGACCGTGTCTAATTATATGTTTGTGTGCACATATATATACCCATGTATATATATATATATCATATATGTGTATATATAAAAAAAGAAACTGTATCGCATATGTTTCATAACACAGAGCATACATACCACAAAGTATACACAGGAATAACACTATATATATATATACACTCAAAGCTTTACAAGGTTTGTCATAACACGATGTGTACATACAAACATATACAATAAAAGGAAACTGTATTAGATTCTCATCACATTACGAAGTAACAAAAATGAGGTAAAAAGATAACAGCCTGATAAATAGTCCAGTCGAGGCCGGGAAGTCCAGTCCAGTCGAGGTCATGATATAAAGCTCGCAGCCTGATCGTTCCAGCAAAGCACCATAATCTCCAACAAGACTGCCTATAAAATACAAGAAACAATTATTTCAATATATAGCATTAATTCAATATACAACAATGTAGATCGACATTGTAACATTTGGTGACTGAGATGCAAACATGAATACAACAATGGTTCTAACAGTGAAAGCTTCAGTTATTAAACCCATCCATGGTGACTGAGATGCAAACATGTGTTTGTGTAGTCGATCAGTATATGTCTCAAAAATGAATGAATACACATTATAAACCCAAAAGAAGAATCACCTGAAGTGTTAGTCCATCTGCAGCACCGGTAGTTCGTACCCTAGCATATAGAACATCCTCCTATACACACAAAAAGGAACAAATAAACGAAAAGAATATTCAAGATGTGCACACAAGTACATGTCCATTCAATTCTTATGTAAGATACTACGTAGAGATAAGTGTAAAATAATATATACCTGCTCCAACGTCTAAAAATATCGAATCATCATCGTTGGATGACACACATACTCGACTTTCTGATTAAGAATTTACTGGGCGATCCACCAGGTGGCTGCATTTTAGCTCACGCGCAGGGTCAGTAATCCATGCTAATTAGTTTTATTCAAATGTCGAATGCCCCTCCACTTAACCTTTGGAAAAAACTGCTTTCACTTGCAACTTTCAGTTTCTTTGAAGCAGATTGTTTAGTGCAAGATTACTTACACTAAAGTCTCTGCTACAAAGTAAGGGAAAAGTTGCTAGTGAAATCAGTTTTTTACTAAGGTTAAGTGCAGCAACATCCGACATTTGAATAAAACTAATAAGCATGGATACCCGATCCTACACGTGAGCTAAAATGCATCCACCTGGTGGATAGTCTATTAAAATATTAACCAGAAAGTCTAGTATGTTGAGTCAAAGCTTCACGGATTATTTTGATTTATGACAAGAAGAAGCTTCTACATCGACAAAAAGAAGACGAGATGCCTTCATAGGTTAGAAGTTGATTATTTAGAGTCATAAATGTTAAAATCTATCCTCAAATAATCATACTTCTTTTTGGCTTTCAAAAATTACTTATAAAACCTTTTTTTATGCATATCATCAAAAACATGTCGACCTACACTTTTTTATAGGTCAACAGGTTTTCAAAATATAACGGTCGAAAAGAGGTCGACCTATACTTTTTTATAGGTCAACAGGTTTTTAAATTACAACGGCTAGAAACATGTCGACCTATAAATTTTTATAGGTCAACAGCTTTTTGAAATTTTGTGAAAAGTCATCTTCTTTCTTGAAGAGTTACATCCATTTCTTCTCAAGAATAATCACTTCTTTTGAGAGCAACTTTTCACCAACAATTACATCTTCTCGATTATTATAAATACATCGATTTTCATTCATTCAAATCACCGAAATTTCTCTCCATTCTCTTATCTATATTGTATTATTCTTAGCATTCTAAAAGCACTCAAAAGCATTCAATTATCGTTTGAATCTCCAAGCATATTTAACACACTTGTGATTCAACTCGATAATCCACTTCCAAATCTTTGCAAACATCAATATATATTTGAGGATAAGATTATAGGAAGGTTGTACTCAATCATTGACTAATCAGTGTTGAAGAAAGAACACATTCAAGGTCAAACTCTTGTAATCGTCTTGTGGGTAAGCTTGTAGCCCGTGAAATCAAGTGGGTAAGCTTGTGGCCCGTGAAATCAAGTGGGTAAACTTGTAGCCCGTAAATCAAGTAGTTGTGAACCTGTTCCTCCGGGTGAAGCGAGGGTGTTGTTTAGTGAAAAGCCGAAGAGGAGCTTCGGGACTGGACGTAGGACGGGAGGTCCGAACCAGTATAAAAATCTGGTGTCATTACTTTACTTTATCTACAACATTTATATTTGTTAGTGATATATTTCTTGTTTGTGAATTTTTACCTGTGTAACTATTGAATAGCTTAAGTTATCACATACATTCCGCATAGCCATATTATAGATCCTGCACAAGTCGTACAAACACCGATTTTTCATAGTAATCATCCATCTACCAAAATTTTCAACAAACCTGTTAAAATATTTTCAGTACAGTTGTTATCTCTCAAAATAGAGTAAACTTGTTATAAGACAACCCAATTTAAATTTCAAACATACGGCAAACAAACAGTCAAATGACGAAGAAATCATGGTTAAATATTGAACTATAGAATTATCCATTTGCTCAGTTTAAGAAATAGACAATTTTTAGTTGTTAAATAGTTAAACTAAAAATTAGTGACAACTTGTACATGACTGTGGTTACTACATTTCGGATTCAACGTGGCAAGCGATCTAAAGAACATATCAACAGACCTGTTAAACTCATTGTTATTTCTTTGTTTCATGGATAAATATACCGCAATCTAAAATTATACCATACATGTTTCAATTCAATTCAATTGAAATAGCTAACACACTAACAACCAGCTAATTAACACACTAGTACCATACATTTCTGATTCCAGGGTATAACAACAAGCTAACACATAAGTACATACCAATTCAATTGAAATAGCTAACACACTAACACAAAGTAGCAATTGGCTTACACACAAAGACTTCAACTTGTTCCCTAATCCCTACTATCAGGCAAGCACAACACAATTCAATTGAAACAGCTAACAAACTAACACAAAGTAGCAATCAGCTAACACACAAAGACTTCAACTTGTTCCCTAATCCCCACTATCACGCATGCAAAACACGATTCAATTGAAACACATACCTGCAGTGAACGGAGGGCTACGGAACAAGGGTTGTTGCGTCGAAGGAGTGGGTTGTTTACTTGTTCGTCTCTGTCGGTAGGGGAGATTCCAGAGAAAGGTGGAGGCAAAATTTGGTGACCGAAAACCCTAATTTGGGTTTTCGGTCACCATTGAAGTAAAACAGAGGGAAAAGGGAGCGGCCAAAATTTTAATTTGGAGTGCCTAATGGGGTGCATAATATGATACACATTCGATTTGTCCAAAAGTTGTATCAAATTAACTAATCCGCAACTTCATTGATGGACGGTTAGATTTAGGGTGTTTGGGGTGGTGCGGATCGCAAAAGGTAGTTTGATACGGATCTTAGCACTATCAAATATGATATGGCTATAAACCGTAGTTTACTTCCGCATCCTGGTGTGCCAAATTGGCTGATATGTTGTAGTGTCATCAAATAGGTATATACAGGTATGATATTTTATAAACTAAGGTTTTCATCATCAAAAAGGGGGAGATTGTTGGAGAATAGAGTTTTGATGACAACAACCTTATTTTAATTATCATTGATTATAAAATTTATACCAACATCTTTATCTAGAATATATATATATACACACACACATATGCAGGATTTGTATACAGGAATTAATACTGAAGACTGTACAGTTTAGAAGCTTTTAGAGATTCGGAATTCAGAGAAGATTCAAAACTCATGAGTAATCAAGATTTCACGATTAATATAATTATAGAGTCTAGATTTTGTAAGACTCTAAATAGCACTCCAGGTTCAAATCCAAATTCAAATTTTGGTTTTTCAATTCTTTTCTCAATCCTCTTTATTTTTGTTTTTCTCAATTCTCTCTATTTTTATTTTTCTATTTTATTCTCAATCCTCTCTATTGTTTTTATTCTTCTTTGTTTTTCAAACTTAATTTTTTATATATACTTTATTTATATTTTATAGTTTAAAATCTTATAATTTTATAAATATATTTGTATAGTTTAAAAAATATGTTTTCATATGTTTTTCTATCATATAATATTGATTTACAACATTAAAATTTTATTCAAGAATTTTCAGAATTTGTTTTATATCAAAACACTTGAAAATGCTTTGAAAATCAATTTTGTACATAGGTATGCGACATAGCATAATATGTATGTCGACATATAACAACTAGTTTTTTTAATTTTGAAGGGAAGTGTCTTTTCACTATTTGAAACGTTTCAGAAACGTTGCAACCCTTCATTCTCTATAAAAAGTGGCCAAAACCAATTTTTCTAACATCTCTTCTTCTCCATCTTCATCCCCTTTTATCCTACCATTATTCTTATTCATTTGTATGATTTTTACACTTATACTCTGAGGAATTCACTTCTGAATTGATCAAACTTCTTCTCTCTACACTCTCTACTCTCTGAATCAAGTGCTATTGAAGAGTTATATGGCTGTTTTATAATTGCTTGGATTGAAAGATCCAATTTGTAAGTCAAGAGTAAATGGTTTTATCCTTGAATCCATGAAATCAAGGTTTAGGAGTCGGTGTGCACTTGTTGAGCCGTGAAATCAAGGGATAGGAGTCGGTGTCTCCTTGTTGAACCGTGAAATCAAGGAGGGTGTATTTGGCTATTTGAAAATAGTAATAAAACTCTGCACAATCCAGCGTTGTGTGTGACTGGACGTAAGAGTGATCCGAACCAGTATAAAATCAGATGTGTTCTTTCCTTTTCTGCATTTTCCTTTATTTCTGTTTGTTTTGCATTTGTGTTTGAATTGGTGTCTGTGATTGTTTTTGTGTTGTTTGATTCACTCCATAATTCTATTTAGATTTAAGTTTTGTTTAAAATTCTTACAAACACTATTCACCCTTCTTCTAGTGTTTGCTTTGCCCTAACAATCCTTTCCGCAGTCCCTAACATTCTTTATGTCTCTTCAACATATACTCTTGTCTGACTAACCTATCTTGTATTTGGTTCATTACATCATCTATATCTTCTGTAATCGAAGGATTGCCATCAAAGCCTCCTAAGTTCCTCCTTGTCCATTCTTTTTTGCTTGAGTTTCAGCTCTCCTTTGGCCATTGTTATCATTTTTCAAACTCTTACAAATCTAGATTCCTACGTTCTGATTCAAGTTGCCTCCTACTTGACGCACTAAAATGTTAGCCTCGTTTTTTAGTCAAACAGGTACCACCATTCAGATGAGTTGATCACAATCACAGATTTAACAACATTATGGAAGGCCAGAAAAAGCAGTAGAGAACATAGAATTTTTATGGTAGTTTGGAAAATTTTGACCTACATCCACTTGTAGTGATTTTTATTTATGTTGTTGATCACAAGTATAGTTGTTTATTTGGATGAAGAGAAAAGAAGGTGCTACTGTCTCTAAGGAATGACAAAGCTTCAGCGTGGTGAAGAGATGAAAATCTTATTTCTGAGTGCCTATGATCCTCTATTTATAGCCGTTGGAGACAACAATTAACTTGAAATACCGCGAGGGCCACACTAAAATAGGATGACTGGGTCTTAAAAGAACAAGTATTAAAAAGTATAAATACTAAATAAATCCGCTTTGATCATAAATTCACGTTTTATCTTAAAGCTTGATGAATATTCTGAATATACAGTACTTTTAGTTTGGTTAAATCATATAACTAGCCGATAATTCATTCTATTTAGTTCAATTTTGATTTTTATTGGTTATAGTTTGGTTTAACATTCTTGATATTCGATTGGATTGTAATCACCACGAATGGGATTAGTCATAAGACAAAACCTTAAACAAATTAGTGTTCTTTGATATCCATAGCAGTCAATGGATAACTGAAAAATCCAAAATTCATCCGCACCCACATCAAAAAGCAAATTAATATCCAATATCCGAAATAACGAATGCAGATACAGATATAGGTGCATCCACATTCAAAAAAAAATTGTTCGCTTTTCCATAAATATTGTATATATTATATGTATTTAGTATAATAAAATATACTAATTTATTATTTTATTAAGCTGAAAATTTATGTTATATACACTAAATGCTTATTAATTTCTCAAAGTTATTATTATCATCATATTCGTTTTTTAGCATTTTAATAATCAATTGGATTGAAAAAACTAAGTTAAGCTAAAAATTTTCATTCACATTCCTTATTTCATCTATAGTTCGCGGTTCAGATAGTTATCTGATACCCGGTTTGTATTTATATGCAAATTTTCCATATGTTTCGACTGCGGATGACATTGTCACGTCTACGAGCATCCGTTCGTAGCACTTTTACATATCAACCTTTTGTGTTTCAATCATGCTAGAACAACCGGAAGTGAATAATTACGGCTGATGTGGAATAAAAATAGACGGTGGAGATTAGCAGATGAAGACTACAATTCAGAAGGAAAAACAGGAGGGGACCACTGCCTATCTCTACGTTCGCTGTAATTATTGTGCCGGTTGAAATAGCAATTTCCTTTGTGTTTAACCCTTGATCGTATTAACTGCCGGCGGTCTAGCAACCCTCGTCCACGCAAACAGTTTCATTTTTCATTACTCCTACAAAAACCCTTCGAAAACCTAGTTCTTCCCCAAAACCCTGAACCCAATATCCAGCAGCCATGTCGATGTCAAAAGGCTCAAAGATGCTTCAATATATAAACTACCGTATGCGTGTCACGATCCAAGACGGTCGGCAGCTTGTGGGAAAGTTCATGGCCTTTGATCGTCACATGAACCTGGTCATCGGCGATTGCGAGGAGTTCCGCTCTCTCCCTCCTTCCAAATCTTCCAAAAACAAAGATGCATCTAAAGATTCCGACCGCCGAACTCTAGGTCTTGTCCTTCTCCGCGGCGAGGAGGTCATATCGATGACAGTGGAGGGCCCTCCTCCACCCGACGAGTCACGTGCGAAGGCTCACCTGACATCCGCGAACGCAGGCCCAGGCTTGGGCCGTGCTGCTGGCCGTGGCATCCCCGCTGCTCCACTTGTCCAAGCGCAGCCTGGGCTCTCAGGTCCAGTTAGAGGAGTTGGTGGTCCAGCTCCAGGAATGATGCAGCCGCAGATCGCCAGACCACCTGTGAGTTACCCGCCCCCTCCAGTTATGAGGCCACCGATGCCTGGGCAAATGCCACCTGGGTATAGAGGCCCACCTGGCCCTGGAGGGCCACCTCCGCCGATGGGGATGCAGTTTAGACCGCCTCCTGGTGCCCCATATCAGATGGGACCACCACCACAACAGTATGGTGGAAGGCCAATGGGTCCACCTCCTCCTGGAGGGATGATGAGGCCTGGAATGCCGGGAATGCCGCCACCACCTAGACCTGGGATGCCGCCCCCACCAGCTGGACAGATGTATGGGGCTCCAAGACCAGGAATGCCGCCTCCACCTCCTCAGCAGTAGTTAAAAAGGTAAGTTGTCTTTGTTGTTTTAAAATGTTATCCTGTGCTATGCCTGATGTAGGAAGTTATTTTGCCTGACTGAGATTTAGTATTTTATGCGTGAATTGTTCGAAATGAATTTCAATTCACATTTACTTCGGCAACAAAGTTCATTATTGGGTTTGCTATTTTGTATTAAAACATGAAGAATAGTGATACAGTAGTCTCTTTATGGTGGCAGTCTATGCTAGAATAGCAACAATAGCCTATTAACGCAAAAGCAGTTATCTTATAATACCTAGACAATTATTCAAAATGTGGAGATTTATGTTGATATTGTGTATATACTATATGGTTAATAAAACATTTGTGAAATAATTTCTCTTTTTAGATACATTGCATCTCACCTTTTTAAACACATCCCGCTGGATGAATTTTACTTCAAATGTTTCGGTGTGACATGCTGCAAGGTGGATCAAATATACAGTCTAGTGCATATGTATGTTATCCATTCTATCCTGCTAGCCAAATATAGTGAAATTCCATTCTCGAACTACCTTTACACTGCCTATGCTAAAGATCAGTTCAACTAAATTGCTGATATTACTCGTTAGGTTATACACACACATGTATGTATGTATGTCTATATAAACTTATATGCATGTATGCATATGATATAGTTACATACTGGTGCTTTTAAGATTTAAAATAAAATGCAGGGATATGTTTGTGAATAGTTTTATACCAAATTATGGCTAATCCATTTGATGTAGTAGTATTGTTTCCCGCAATTGACGAAATGGATGATACTAAGACGCACATCCAAACATCATACTCTTACCTATAAGATCATGTATTTTTATTAATTACTAAACTACTTTATTTAGCATAAAGTAGCCAAACTGTGTTTCTCTTTTGAATTCAGTTTCATTCTGTTACTTTTGGTCACATTATTTCTAGGCAAAAGGCTCCGACGAGTTTCTTCGAATGGCGATTCTCGAGTAAAATGTATAATTTGAGTTTTGGAACATTTACCCAATATAGAATATACTTACCTGGGATCATTGGTGTATGTTTATCTGACACATAGCCAGAATACATTGTAAAGTAATTTAACCTTTTCTTTCCATGCCTTTTCTAATTTTTCCTTTATCATTAACCTTTTATAATGTTTGCTCAACGTGTTGGCATATTGTACGGAAATTTCTATGCTAGGTTGTTTGTGTTTTCTTGTTGGATTTGCTAAATAACATAAGAACCGAGTTATTGCTTGCAAAGTCAAAATTATGTAAGTTTGCTAGCTAGCCGAAGCAATTTATTTGGTAAAATGCAGTGCTCGATATGTGTTTAAATAACCTAATGGGCACTTAGGGCTGGCAATTAGAACCGAGAACCGAAAACCCGAACCGAACCGACCCGAAAAGACCCGAACCCGAACCGAACCCGATGGGTCTCGGGTCGGGTCTAGGTGATGAAAAATACCATCAAGACCCGATCAAACCCGACCCGCATAGACCCGAACCCGAAAGACCCGACCAAAAAACATTAAAATATATGTATTTTTAGTGTTATTATTCAATCGGACCCGAACCGACCCGACCCGAGCCGAACTTTAACCCGACCCGACCCGAACCGAAGCTCGGGTCGGGTCGGGTCCAGATTTTTGAAATGTATAGTTTAGACCCGACAAAATCCGACCCGTCTAGAACCGAGACCCGCTGGGTCGGGTCCGGGTCCATCGGGTCGGGTCTGATTGCCACCCCTATGGGCACTCTTAGTTCAAACATATGATTTAGTTGGGCTCAAGCAATGTTCATAGAAAAATGTTGTTTCCTTTAGGGAAAAGGAATTATCAAATTACACGGTTCAACGTATAACTCTGTAGAAATATGTTTTAGTAGTATTAAACTTGCTTTCATTATTACATTAAGATACATTCAAAGTAATATTGGACTAGTGATTCCTTTGCAGCCTGCCTTGTAAAATGCCAGTTTGATACTACAATTTGAAAATAGTATGCACTATTGTCGCCATTGACTATCATAGTATCATAGGTTCACATTTAATGATAAAATGCTTATTTGTAAGTAAATATCCCTGCGTTGCAGGTTCAAAAAATGCAAGTATAGGAATAGAATCAGAATGGATGGCTTAAGGTTAAAAGTTGACAAAACCAGGTGTCTGAATATAGGATCTCAAACTTTCTAGGAAGGTTTTCAAGTATGGGCATAGATTGCACAGTTTGGAAGATCATTATGCTAAAAGTTATAGGATAACGTCCTCCTTTTTTTTCTTTTTTCTTTTTAAGGGGAAGAGGTTTGTTTGTGAATTAAAGAAGGTGCTGTTTTACCTTGAAAGAAATTCAGGTAAAGTAGCCAAAATAGAGAGAAGAGTGCTCAGTGACCCTAATCTTGTATTTTACTAAGCTTTGTATATAAAAGCAAAATAAACAGTACAAATGATAAGCACTTTTCGTGTGAAAGACACAATGATTAATACAAGCAACAGAATGATAAGCACTTTCCGTGTGAAAGACACAATGATTAATACAAGCAACAGAATGATAAGCACTTTTCATGTGAAATACATAATAATTAATACACGCAACACATGCTCCACATGTGAAAGATAGTAAGTTATAATTTGAAATTTCAGAACTTAATGTCAACAGATGACATGATAACATATTAACATCAATCCAATTATCTTTTTAAAAAATGTTTGTCTATTCAGCACATAATAAATGTTACTGTGCCAATTGTTTTCTTTCATTACTTCTGACTTCGAAACCAACGTCAGTAGCAAAAAAGAAAAAGAAAAAGGCATAGTTGAAAATGGTTCTAAAGAATATTCTGATGTAATTTATAATGCTAATCAGACTTCAAACCATCAAAACAAGTTGTTTTGTTCATTTTATTATATTTGACTTCATATTTTGTCATCTATCATCAAGTGTGAAAGTAAAAACTAGTTTAATTGAAGATTGTTTATGAATAAAATTAAATGACAAGCCAATATTTTGATAAGTTGTATGAGGGTTTTGATACGAACGATGTTTTTGTGTCTAACGAAAACCTTTGAGCCAGTACAGTTTTTATTGAAATAATCAAATTTTTGTACGTAATATTGATTATTTTTATTTCATAAAAAAACATAGTTTAAAATTAGTTTCAAAGTATCCAAAATAAATAAAATGCAAAGATAAATATAAATGTAATCTTACTTTTCAATTGTATTAATGTTATAAAGTTAAATGTCCTAGCAAAATGTTTGTTTTTTCTCATTTACATTTATGACTAGGTATAATTGTCGTTTATTTTCAAATAATTTAATAAGTATTCTTTTCACAAAATAAGCTAACATTATACAAAATTGAAATAAAGAGTGTCATCTACATAATGAATCAAAGATGTGTTGAGTAGGGCAACGACAAATAGATTAAGGACGACAGTGATGTACTGTTGAAAAGACATCAACCGGCTCATGTGAGACATCACAACATATTTTTAATAGTTAGGCCTTCAATTACCATGATAAAGCAGTTAGACCAATCTCCTCTCCGCTATCTTGCCACATTTGTATTGCTCACTTATTCTTCTTGGCTAATGATTTCCTTTCAGGATAAACTATTCTTTCAGAACAAGGGTTGTCTTATGTTTCCATGATGGCGACAAAGCTTTATGATGGCGTACTTGGTTACATTCAATAAGGATTTGGAATCGTTTTACTTAAACCTAATTATAATTATCAGCCTGAATGCATTTTAGTGAACTAATTTGATTTTTGACCAATTCTGATGTGGCTTTTTAATCCTCTGTTTCTTCCTCAGTTCAATAAAAGTTAAAAAGATAATAATAAGTTGCTATTGTTTAAGGCCATGCTTTGAGGTATCGGACAGTACCACAAAATTTTGATGATACTTTACCAGATGCCAATGGTGGACAAACTAAAACCGTTAAAAAAAAGGTTTTGGTTACAATGCAAATAAAAAAGGAATCAAATAACATTCTGAATAGCACATAAATTGAAGCAAAATAGATTGATGATTGAAATCGATATAGCAAATTACTCGAGCTTTGGTCGGGAGTCAAGAGTCGAAAACGCTAGCTTTGGTCGAGAGACGAGAGTCGAAAACCTAGCCTTGGTTGACAGTTGACAAAAAATTACTTGGGCATTTATTTTTTGTTGCTTCAACTATTTTTCTTCTACCTTAGTTTTGACGAACATGTGAATGGAGGTGTGTGACGTGTGTCTGTCGTTAGCTTTTAAGTGATATGGGCTGTTAAAATTTAGTTTAGTGATATTGAGCTGCTAATTAAAGTTTTGGGCTGAATTATATGATCTTTTTTAATACGATGCTGTGTAGCTTTCGGATGTGATAAAGTAATATGCTTTGAGAGATAGTTTCTGGATGTATTAAATTTATAATGTTGTATTCTGTTTTTTTTAGACTATATTTTATATTTTATTTACAAAAATAATTATTACATTTTCGTTAACAAATCAAACCAGTATCAAGACCGGAACCAAATCTTGAAACTAAGGAAAGTTCAAATGACTGAAATCATGTTCTCAAACTTTGTTTAAGGCATGGTATTCCTTCCCTGATTATTTGAGTTACTGTATAAAATAGGAGTAAAAAAGAAATCTAAACGATAATTTTTTATATCATTTACATATTTAGTAATCTATGGTTTTTATGCTTCTAAGCTCACCTTTACAATTACATGTGTGTGTATCTTTGTTGCGTGTGACATGGTTTTATGTTATTTCCGATACGATAAGCATTCAATTTATATTTCAACCTTTGTTTTTTCCATTCAAAGTTACTTAACATGCATGTGTAAGTGCATATATAAAATAGGTTTATCCCATGTTTCGTTTGAGTCATTTTATATGAATGGTATAATCTATAGGTAAGGCTGTCAATGGATATCTGAAAAATCCGAAAACCCGTCCATATCCGTATTAGAAAAGCGGATAAGTATCTAATATCCGGAAATAAAGATATCAATGCAGATGCGAATGGGTATCCAAAAATTTGAAATTCATCCATATCATTCCGTAAAGCGGATAAATATTCGGATAGGATGATTATCTGATATACATCTGTACCCACAGATGCAGATATTTGATATCTGAAAATGATTTTGGATGCAGATACAGATATGACACTATCTACGTCTGGAAGTATCCGTTGACATCCCTATCTGTAGGACAATCGTATGTGTTTTTAGAATTTGCCAATATTTTGATAGTAATACGTTTAATTGTATAAAAATGTAATCATTACTGGCTATCATTCGACATTTGATCTCTTCAAGTTTGTCATGTTAGAGCATCTCCAACGGTGCTAGAATTCAGACCTTGAATTCTGAATCACGGAGAAAAACACCCCCAACAGCAGTTCGTTCCCTGAATATTCAGGGATATATTCAGGGTTGAATTCATAATTCAGAATGGTTGCTGCACGCCGATTCACTAAATATTTCCAGAATGGCACATTATACATTACTGTAGCCACTACAAAACAAAAGGAGCTGTACATTTTGCTCCACGTTTCCACAATATTAAAATGGAAATGTTTCCAGCTGATGACACGTTTCCACAATCATTAAAGCTTTGCACGTTTCCAGCCCACTGTTGGGTAAACCACGCCCAATTCAGACGAAATATCACAAATCGTAATATTACGTGTTTGAATTTGTTGGAGATGATCTTAGTGCTAAGCATAGCATGTATTATGTAGGATCGTAATCAATACGTTCATGTATTCAGTGAATATACTGAGTATATTAGCATTATGGGAAAGTAATCAATACTTGTTATTTCAGTTGTTTCCTTTCTTCACTATTTTTAGCTGGTAAGTTAGTTTATGAAAATTCTTTTTTTTTTTTTTTTGCCAATGGCATGCATCAAGAACTAATGATTGAAGAACGGTCAAGTTATATATGACATATTGATAAAAAAATGGGCTGGAATAATAGGTTTATGTCTACTTTACATGTAATTTAACTGAACGTGAAAATGAATAAACTATATGCATGAAGGAAAAACATTTAAAAAAATGTTATAAAAAGTATAGTATATAAATAAAAAAAATAAAAAAAATTGTACGTATATGAATTTCTCGGTTATTGTGAGTCTGTTTTAAGATTTATATTTAATAGAATATCCTGATAAACATATTGTAATTTATAAACTGTATGCAATCGGTCTTTTGTAGTAATTGAGCGATATAGATTCTGTATCTGAAAACATAACATCTTTATAATATCATTCATTCACAACATGTTCTAGACATGTCGATATTTTATGGAAGTTGTCCGATGTTATCGTGAACGGTAGGGGTGTCAATGGGTCGGGTTCGGGTCGGGTCAAGTCGGGTTCGGGTTGATTTTAAACGGGTCGGGTCAACCCGTTTATTAAACGGGTCGGAAATAGCTCAACCCGAACCCGACCCGTTTATAAACGGGTTGACCCGACCCGACCCGACCCGTGTAACCCGTTTAATTTGGCCAGGTCGGGTCGTAAACGGGTCATGGCGGGTCAGATCATAAATGGGTCATAAACGGGTCGGATCAACCCGTATAAGGTATAAACGGGTCATAAATGGGTCATAAACGGGTCAAATTCGGTTTCACGGGTCATAAACGGGTCGTAAACGGGTCATAAACGGGTTCACGGGTCAAACGGGTTGTAAACGGGTCGGGTCGTGTTGGGTTGGCTCAGACTGAAGTTAAATAACAAATAAGTGGCGGCTTGGTAATCCGCTGGACTGGGTTGGGCCTATGTTTTTCATAAAAATGGGTGTATGTAAATTGTAAACTAAAGTAATAAAAATATGTTTTAATTTAAACGGATTATGACGGGTCATAAACGGGTTCACGGGTCAACCCGTAACCCACCCGTTTATTAAACGGGTCAGAGCGGGTTGACCCGAAATTGACCCGTTTATAAATGGGTCGGGTCGGGTCGGGTTTTTATCGTGCGGGTTACGGGTCGTGTAAGAAATTGACGGCCCTAATCGTGATACTTTGAACTAACTCATGTGCTTGACGGACACATATCTGATATTGATATTAACTACTATTTTTCCATTCATGGATAAGTTTAAGTTTAATCTATTTAAACTTTTGAAACATGTGTTTCTGCTCTTCTTTTTATTCGAACTATCAAGTTTACAATTCCGTTCATGGAATCAGTCTGTCAGATGCATCAATTTTGAACAAGTTATCTAGCAACCATTGATAATTAGGTAAAGGTTGACTGTAGTGCGGCCGTTGAAGGGCAGTAAATTACTTCAAATGGGTGAGAAGTGACATGTAGGCAGTGATGGACAATGCGATGCTAGAGATTTAGCACTGGGCATAAGAACGTACAATGTTGTTTATTATATGCTTAGTATATATATATTAAATTGGTCTGGAAATTTGTAGGTGATAGGCAATATAATAAAGATAATTAAAGTTGAGTTGCGCTTGCATATGATTTTATTATATTATGTCTTTGAATTCCTAACATGGATTTTTTTTTTCGAACCCATAACATAAATCTGAAAAAGTGACAAATTTTCAACCCTAACAAAATTTAGATTTTACCGGTTTACACGATTCCAAGATCCTTAAGTGAAACCAGTAACATAAACCTTGCATTATAAGGAACTTTATAATTTTCTAGCGTTTGATTGTATAATGAAACATGATGCTGTGAATAGGAGAACATCAAAATATGTTGAATAGGAGAACATCAAAATATGTTGAATTAGACAAATATTTCATGATCAGGATTCAAGCTTGTGTCCTTATCCACATATAGTAAGGGCATTTTCTGAAGTTCACGATCAGACCAAAATATAGAAAGTTCATTCCAATTATTTTCAGAAATTGGCAAAGATGTTACAAGTTAGATTCTAAAAGTAAACGACTCTTTGAGCTTCCTGTTTTCAGTATTTGCTCAGCCAGTGTTCCATGATGAGTGCTTTTCCAGCAAAACCCACAACAGTATGTTCACATTTCACGACTTATGATTGTTTTATGTAGTAAGTTCTTACTTTTAATTTAAAACGTTACAAAAGTAAATATAGTTTTAGTAACCTGCAAGTTTTGTTCTTTCCCATAATTTTTTGTAAAGGGTAATAGTTTTTTCAAGCATGAACTCATTTTGAAGTCTTGGGTTCAAACACATGATCTGTAGGATCTCAGTTCACAGGACCAGCTGAAGCTATATGAGTGTTCGAGATCACAAAGTACACATAAATGGAAAACGGTTCCTTGTAGTACACATTTGATTTATTTTAACCATTTTCCATTTTTGTGTGGCCAGGTATCATCCCTGCTGTGGCTTTGATGACCGATCACGATCATATTTGCGTTCTTTTGGAGCTGGAAAATTATTAATTGTTTAGTTAATCAAATTCCTGATTTTAGTTCTTGCTTGTACTCGAGGAAGAACCTCCTTATGTTTTCCTGTAGTCAATGCGTTCTCATGGATATCCATGAAGAGTAACACCATTGAACAAGTCATGTGTTTTCGGATTTTTTGAGACGCCGTTTCTTGTATTGCTCTCTGAATGTCACTGTGTTTATTACTTGATGATTTGTAGTAGACATGTTTATTAATTTCGAGCAATTGCTAGAACCAGCAAAAGTTAATGCTATGTGAAATTATCGTGGTTAATTACTTAAAGTTGTGGTATGACGTTTGGTTTGGTTGACGTTACTTTGCGTTGGAGCTAAATTGTAATTTCGCATTGTGAGTCTGACCATTGGTGAAGCAAATGTTTAGTTTGTAGTCAGTACTTTAAAGATCAGCAGCAGAAGCAAGCAAAAATTAAAATAATCGGCAGTCATTATTTTTATTTTTAACTGCTTTGGTTTTCAGACGCCGGTTCCATAATTCGTTCGAAAAGCTAGCAACCTTTGTGTGGTTTCTTCTGCTTTTTATTCCAAATCTTGTTCAAATTTTGTTCCTTTTCCGTTTCTTGTGCATAGCACGACCGAAATATATCAATCTACTTTGGTGTAATCTGTCCTGCTACTTACTAAATGGCACATCATTTCCAACACATTAAGAATGAGTGTCTGCTTCAATGTTTTAACACCCTATCCCAGAAGGAAAAAGAACTATGCAATAGAATTTCATGAAAAGGAAAAAGAACCATGCACTAAAATTCCATGAAAAATTGCATGAAGTTTAGTTATTTTTCCTTTTTTCTACTCTTGTTATTTTTAACGAATATCGAGATAGCGCGTTAGATATCCAAAATTTCATGAAGTAGATGTTGAAGCCTTGTTAGCAGCTTAACATGTGTGTCTAATTTAATTGTATAATCAAAACAAAAAAAGTGCAATGGAATCAACTAGCTACTGAAGCGTTGAAACATTAAGCTTCAGGTAGCTAGCGCCTTTAGGTAGCTAGCCTTGATGTATCTTATTTAGTAAATTAAGAATCTATTTGGGTTAAAATGGAATTCTTAGTTTTGCCTTTTCATCATGTATTAAAAAAGGTGTGGAATATGGGTGTGGTGTAGGAAGGAGGGGAGGATGTAGGGGGACGTGCACGATGTGGAGAGGGGAAACAAGAAGAGGAAGAAAACCGCTGAAAGTAAGGAAATAGCGTTTTTTATTTTATATATTAAACCATTTTTCAAATTGATCATTTTTGAAAAACCAATAAATTTTATCATACAAAAATCCAAAATGGAAAATTATAAACCAAACAAGCCCACATTTTTTGAAAATTAGTTTTAGTTAGAAGACAAATTCTAAAAAATTTGTATGTTTGTCTAGTATATAAAAAGATATTATTATTATTAGTTTCTATTTTTTCGTTTCTGTTTTGAAAAGGGGAGGGGTTAATAAAAGAGTGAGGATATTTTTTGTTGTTGATATGTGTGTGTGTGTTATATATATATATATATATATATATATATATATATATATATATATATATATATATATATATGAGGAATGATCCGCTACACCTCTTGCTCTACACCTTTTGCTCCCCCTAATTTTCAACCACACGTTTTGCTTTAAATAATATTACCTTCTCTCTCTTTTCACTACCCTATAATATTCAAGTATTATTTAAATCCAAACATGTGGCTAGAAATCAAGGGGAGCAAAAGATGTAGTACAAAAGGTGCAGCGGATCGTTATATATATATATATATATATATATATATATATATATATATATATATATATATATATATATATATATAACAAAAGGAGAATCTAGCCATTCTGCAAAGGCTCACAAATTATAAGCAAAAAGGGTACAAACAGAGGTACAAGCAACATATCCAAATCGTAAATACAACCGATAAGAATAACATGTAATAAAAGAGTAAGGATATATATATATATATATATATATATATATATATATATATATATTGAGCACACATTATTTTGATCAATAAATGGTTTCAATTTGTTTTTAGACACGTCTAAAGCTAAAGTAAATAAATTCAGTTATCTTATTATAATTAATAAAAGCTAGCGGATTATTTACAGTTCTCTATTCTCTGTCTCTAGAATTGAAACTAGAGCAGTTTTTGTTGATATTAATGCACATTCATGCATCTTGAAATATGAAAAGGTGACTATATTTAATAATATAATATGATACGTCTACCTATTTTACCGTGTTTAAACAGAATTTTCACTTAATACATCTATTAAACTACTATAAATATTCATTCAGATCATGTAATCCTTCATCTACCAAGAAACAAAGGTTAGATAATTTGTTTATTCATCAATTTTGTTTTTGGGTTCGTTATTTGGTGATAATCAACTGTAATAAAAATGCGCTCAAAAGAAGCTGGATTCATTTCTGATTCAATTGTTCCAATCTTTGATGGAGAGAACTACGATTTTTGGAAAGTAAAGATGATGACCTTGCTTCGATCTGAAGGTCTATGGAGCATAATTCAAAATGGACTTCATGAACCAAAAAGCCAAGGTGAATTAGCTCATACTCAAAAGGAAAAATACGAAGTAGAATCCATCACTGATGCCAAAGCTCTATCAAGAATTCAAAATGGAGTTAATGCAACTATTTTTTCAAAAATATGTAGAGCAACAACATCAAAACAAGCTTGGAATATTCTAGAGAATGAGTTTCAAAGCGATAGCAATACAAAACCCAATATGAAACTTCAAAATTTGAGAATGGAGTTTCATAATCTAAAAATGAAAAATTCTGAATGCATCCAAGATTATTCATCTCGAGTAATTGATGTTGTTAATCAAATTCGAACACTTGGAGAAGATATTCCTGATCAAAAGGTTGTCGAGAAAATATTAGCTAGTCTACCTGATAAGTATGATTCGATCGTCGCAGCTATTGAAGAATCAAAAGATATATCTACTTTGTCAATCGAACAAGTGATGGGATCCTTAAAATCTTACGAACAAAGAAGGCTTAGTCGTATCAAAGTAGCTGGAAAATATTGGAATTGGAGGTGTTGCTGGTGAGCTATCAAATATCACTTTATTAGAGAAATCACAAAAAAAAATATTAAGTTCACTTTAAATACTACAAATCATAGGAGCAAGCTGTTGGTGAGCTAGTTAGAGTTGTCAATTCCTAAAGAAAAAAAAAAATCTTATCATAACGAGCTAGTTGGAGTCGTCAAGAAAGTGCATTAATGGAGAATTTCAGAATTAGTACATTCAAAAATATAAATTTATGTTTGTTGGGAAATGGAAAGACATGTTATTTATCTATCATTTATTATTATGTTTTGATTATGGCTATACATTTATTGAAAATGTCCAACCAACTGGAATACACATGCAGTCAAATTATTGGAATATTCATTCAATCAAGAGAACAAATTTTTTTTTTCTTTTTTTTTTTTGTGTATATGGGTGTATAATCAAAATGTTTTAGAAGGAGACCAACTATTCTCTATACCTAGCCCATGTGTCTTCTTTTCTCCCCTGTCCTTTGATTTTGTTCTTTTGCATATTATGTGGCCATGCTGTGTAATATAGTAGTCCCTATTTTATTTTTCAATACTAATGGATTAGATAAACCACTATAATACTATTATTTTTATAGCATTACAAAAGTGTCTATTGAAGTATTAAGGTCAAAACCAATTGTTGTAGCTCGTAGTTGTTCATAAACAAAAGTTCTTTTATTTAGAGTTTTGACTTATTCTCATCTTTTGAATGAAAATTATCGAGAGACATTCTATTACCTCTTACATATACATAGAATAATATTATGTGTTCTTGGATTGTTCATTTCGTATATCTGACATCTTTTTCGATGAATCTTCCTCCATATGAAATAGATTTTTATACAATGAATCATAATCACTAGCATTTTCTTCTTTGTCCACCTTTACAATCCTAACCTAGAAATTTTAAATCAGTCATGCGAGTTTTGCAATTTATCAAAAATATTTAATTTGAAATATTGGTTTTTTTGAAAATTTGAAATATTTCACTTAATTTGGAAAATCTATGAAAATAGTCGAAGGTGCATTGTAGATTAGTAGTTGAGTTCCTCTTTCACCTTTCTACAAATGAGAAGAGTTAAAAATTTTTTTTTAAGGTCGACATACAGTGAGATAATCAAAGATCCTCCATTTTCCCATGGGTTCACTAAGGTTTATTTTACATATAGTGGAGATGGAATTAAAATTTTGCTATCATACCCCACTCTACAATGTTCTTAATGCAACATATTCCTAAATAAAGAGATAAATATCCACTGATTCCCACATTTTAAAAGTAGTCAGTACATTTTAGGCATAAAGAAGCTTTATGCTAGATAAATTGCACAATTCGAAGCAAATATATATCATAAAATGATTCAGTCACTATAAGTGTCACATATTAAGTATAATATAAACACACACTAGATTCTCTATTTCCATAGGCACCTACCTATCACACTTCTTTTTAGGGAACGCGGAATGCGGATCTTCAAGACTAACATTAGGGGGTGAATAGTGTTTATAAGGAATTTATGAAAATCTAAAACCTATATGATCTACTTATATGAATCACACACAAATAGAGATGATCACAGACACAGAAACAAGCACAGAAATAAACAAAAATAAAATACAGAAATAAACAAAAATAAATTGCAGAAAAAGAAAAGAACACACCAGATTTTATACTGGTTCAGATTACTCCTACGTCCAGTCCCACGCAACACTGGATTGCGCAGAGTTTTATTACTATATTAATATTCTAGTACAACACCCTTGATTTCACGGCTATATGGTTAACATCAATTCCACCACCCTTGGTTTCACGGCTACAAGGTCAACACTGCTCCAAACACCCTTGATCAAGTACAATCCTCTTGGTTTCACGGCTACAAGGTTATCACTGCTCCCTTTCCTTGATTTCAATGCTAGAAGAGCACACCCTTTCCCAAACACTTCCCAAAAGATTACAACAGCCCTATAACTCTTCTATAGCACTTCAATTCAAAGAGTAGTAGATAGAGAGTGAGAAAAGAAGTAGTTTTATGTAATTAGAATAGAAATCGGCAAAGTAGAAGTGTAGAAATCAATAAAATAAGAAATATTAATGGAGGGAAGAAGAGGGGTGAAGATGGAGAAGAAGAATAATTAAAAAATTCGAATTCAACCCCTATTTATAAGATTTGAAAGGTTGCAACGCTTCTGGAACATTACAAATAGTGAAAAGACACTTCCTTTGAAAATCGAAAAAATGACAGTTGTATGTCGATATCCCCATACATGTATGTCGACATATCCACCATATTTTCGATTTTAAATCACTTTTAAAGTATTTAAACCAATATATATTCTGGAAATTCCTGAAACAAAACTAGTGTTTGACATTATTTTTCAAGTATAAAAACATAAGAAAATATTATTTAAATGTATGATTAAAAACTTTATATATGTCGGTGATATAAAACTAGATATAATATAATTATAAACATATATATAGGAATTTATAAAGAGATATTTATAAACTATATAAACAAAAAGGTTATATGAAAACTTAGAGTTTAAATAAAAATATTATAATCAAATATAAACTTAGTAAAATATAATATAAATGATTTAATAAAACTATAAAAATATGAACATTTATAAATTATAAAATATATTTGAAATCATAAGTTTGAAATTCTTGGAAGATTAAAAATTATTCTGAGAGAAATTTGAAATCAATTTGAAAATAGTTTTGAAATTAATCTTGAAAAGAGATAATTTGAAAAACAGAGTTTAAACCTGGAGTGCTATTCAGAGTCTTACATATAAACTAGACTCTATTACTATATTTTTTTTGAACTTTTTAAGTCTTGATAACTGGATTACTCATGAGTCTTGAATCTTCTCTGAATCTTGAATCTCTTGAAACTCTAAAACTGTACAGTCTTCAGTACTTAAGTCCTGTATACAAATTATTCTGCATATATATATATATATATATATATATATATGTCTAAATATTCTAGATTGAGATGTTAGTATATATTTTATAATCAATGATAACTGAAATAAGGTTGTTGTCATCAAAACTCCATTCTCCAACAACTTCCCCCTTTTGATGATGACAACCTTGATTTATAAAATATTCATACATGTTCATACTTGTTGATTCTAAACCTTCTAATACTCCCCCTGTCATCATGAATCCTTCATACTCTCCCTTAAACTAATCCATATGTTATAATTTCTCCCCCTTTGTCATTATCAAAAAGAAATTCTAAACATACTCCCCATAAATTTGTAACCTATATTTATCTATATATTTTATGATTATAATACTTAATTCTGTACTAAAGTACTAATATACGTAACTCCCCCTAAATTTAAGCTTATATTATATCCTTATTCTATTATAACCATTCTAATACTAATCCCTAAATCTATGCTATAAATGACTATATAATACTCCCTGAATTGAATAACCTTATATTTCCCTCTAAATCTATAATTCTAAACCTAAAATATTATAACTCCCCCTAAAATTATGACTATACTAGTCTAATAAAATAAAACTAAGTAAACCAACCAATATTTATAATCAATTCAAACAAGCAAATCAATCCAAACATCCAATTCAAACAAACAAGCAATTCAAACAATCAATCTAAACCAATAATTCAACAAAAGCAAAAATACATGTTTATTCAAAAATAATTCTTGAGACTTCAACTAATCCTAGATACTATAAAGCTCTCCCTTAATCTAATACAAGACTAAACATAGCCTGAACTCTGATTCCCTTAAAACTATAATAAGACTTTAATCTAGACTAAGGAATAATTCTGGTAAGATATCCTTAAAATTATGATACAACTTAAAGTAATATAGATCAAGTAATGATAAGTCAATATTCAAGCAATTTAATCCAAGCAATCAACCAAGTTAAGTTTTGTTGTCATAAAACATCAAAACGTAAAGCCAAACATTTCTTGTAACTTCTATTTTTCTTAAAAACTATAAAGCTCCTATCAATTACAAATGCATAAGTATTTTTCTAACAAATATATCAACCACTAATGAAATTTAACCATGTCAAGTAAGTCAATCAAGTTATCCAAGTCAAATAAGTCAATCACTCCAATCAATTCAATCAAGCCAATCAATTCAACCAAGTCAATCAAGTTAATCAAGACAAAGTAAATGTGTTATGTATTTGATTAAGAATCCTATATTTCTAATTAGATAAAAACTTCTCATACTGTATACTTGTTATGTATGGAGTTAAAGTTAACAAGTAATGCAGTGTATTGGTTATAATGTAGTATGTCATATGCAAAACTATATGAAGTGATATATTGAATGAAATGCAATTTGTGATGTGAATTATTTTAATTTGAGATGTACTATAATTTATAGTAATGATGTGTGATATGAAATAAGATGTGTAATGATAGTATGCAAAATGATTTGGTGATTGTATCTATCTAGGTAAAATATACTCAAAGTATCATCTAACTATTATGCATATACATATACATTATTTGAACTAAACAAGGGTAATATATACTAATTTCTAGACTTAGGTTAATGATACTTATGAAAGAAATTTAAAGGACAGTAAAGATGAAAGTTTTATGATATTCATAATAGATAATAATTTTTTTAGAATAATTCTATGAGAAATGTGGAGTTAAATAATCTTAGTAGGGTGCTTCTTTAATATAGTAAAAATTGAAGTGAGATATAAACTTGTATCATATAAAGTAAAATATTTTTATATAAACACATATTCATAATTGTGTGTGTGTGTATATATAAACAAATTTTAAAAACGACTTAAAATTTAATTTATTATGAAATATAAATCAATCTTTTGATACAAATCAATTTTAAATTTAAACTTTTAGAAATCAAAATATATTAATTTGCTAAAGAGCCATTTATGTGTTAGAACTTTAAAAAGAAATCTATAGTTATAACAAAATTATGAAATCTGGATATAAATTAAACTTTAAAACTATAACTTCTTATATTTAAACTACATATTTAAGACATAAAATCACACACACACACACACACACACACACACACACACACATATATGTATAATTATTTTTATACCAAAATATTAGGTTAAATATTCAAGCTTTTATAAATCTTAATAAGAAATAAAAATACGTATCAATTTACAAATAGTATTTGTGATAATGTAACCCAAAATTGTTAAGAAATCATATGAATAATATTTAAGTTAAACTACGCATGTTTAAACTATATATAAAAGATAAATAAACTTATATTTTACAACAAGATAAAAAAATTATATTAACTTTGTATATCATATTAACATGTCTATATAATTTTTTTTAATTTATATAGTTTTAATATATAATTTTTGAAACAAGATATAAGAAAATAAGTGTTGACACACTTTTTTGTCAAAGCTGTCACACGTCAAGTATTTGGTGAACGACGCGCTCAAGCGTCAAAAAACACAAAGCAGCAGGGTCGAAGTCGCGTCGCAAACACAAGGAGACCCGAAACCTCTATCAGATAGCCTCTTGCGGGCCCAGTGAACTCTTAAGCGAACTTCCATTCGAGCCAAAGGCGAGCCGTCCAACGGGTTCGGGCGCAGCGCCGGTGGGGGTCCAGGGACCCACAGTCCCGGCGGCGATCGACCTAACCGGTTAGGTCGAAACTCTGGGCATCGCCCGATTCATCCGATTTTCTCCATGCCGGAAGCTCAGATCCCTTTAGTTCAAACTCATGAAAACTCAGATTCCTTCCTTCGCATTTAGAAATTTCATACCTCCTTGGTGGGGTCGAAATTTCGTACCCCCCTGGTGGGTCGAAATTTTGAACCCACCTGGCGGGGTGCAGGGTCGAAATTTCGAGCCCCCCAGGTGGGGTCGAAATTTCGAACCCACCTGGTGGGGTCGAAATTTCGAGCCCCGCACCAGTGGGTGCGAATTTTCTGCATATGCCTTGTTTTGGGTGCAAATTTGGCTTTGGTGGGTCCCGTTGCTCACCTACTCCCACCTAATCTTCCTCCTATAAATACCCCAAGCCTTGGCCTTCATTAAGGGGCTTCTCCCTTGGAATTTTTGGACCTTGAGAGCTCCAAACACTCATTAATGGCTTACCTTCACCATGGCCATGGGAGATGACATGGACAATTAAAACATGGCATGCATGTTTTCCTTCAAAACTTGAACATTAACAAGGATTGTTATGCTACTTTTGAACTTCCATGGAATGAATACCAAACTTGGATATTGTTGACCAAGTCAACGCTTTTCAACGAAGAAGAAGAAAGGCAATTTAGTCAAAGTGTAGAACAAGCCTATATTTTGCTATTCCATTGTAACATTTTGAACTTAGCTATTGTCTGAAGTTGTACAACCTTGTAATCAACCAAAGATATGATGAATAATGATTATAAAATGGATGTAAGCGTTAGTGCCGAACCACTATAAAAGTTGTGTCTCCCTGCATTTACATACTTTACCGCTCATTTGGATAATTACACATTTGGGTGTTAGTGTGCGACAATTTTGCCCGTCAACAATAAGTAGGCAAACAAAGTTAATAACTAGTGTTTAAACTGGCATTTCTTATTGACAAGATGGAGAGAAGTTTGAAAGTTCATATGTCGACATGTCAAATTTGTATGTCGACATACATGTTTATTTTCAAAACACAAGTTGCCTTTTGATTTTGTTTTATTATTTGAACTTTCATATTTTTTGTTTAATTTGTTTCCTGAAATAATATTAATATTAATCAAATATTTAAAATTAATTATATCATTATTTATTATTATTTTGAATTTCAAAATTCAAATTTGAATTTTTGAATTCAAGATTGAATTTCTAAATTCCGAATCGCTGTGAAACACATATTTGGATTTCCAGATTCTGGCTCTTCATCGCTTGATGATGAATCTGAATCATATTTACATCTTTCAGAATATGACGATGAGAACGATGATTTAGTATTTTAACCAACTTCGCTCTGAGATTTTTAATTTGAATTTTGAATTTTGAATGAATGTACACTTCAACTACTATAAGCCCAAAAAGTCATATCTCTTCATAAACTCTTCTTTTCTTGATTGATGAACGATCATCTTGTGTCTTTCGGCCAATAGTCATCAGACATAACTCTTCACCTGCAAAACAACATAACTTTCCAAAGAATCAAGTGACTTTTCAAAATAACTAATTGTAATTTCAATTTTTTCAAAAGGAAGATTATGATAACTTTATTTTTCAAAAATAATAAAATGCAGACCTATCTAATACTAATGCATTGCAACAATTTAAACTAGTGTTCAAAATTTGCCATTTAATATTGTCAAAAATCAGATGATGAACTTTTTGAAAAACCTTGCTCTGATACCAATTGTTAGGGAACGCGAAATGCAGATCTTACGACATGACTAACACTAGAGGGGGGGGGGTGGTAAATAGCGTTTATAAGGAATTTATGAAAATCTAAAACTTATATGATCTACTTATATGAATCACACACAATGGAGATGATTACAAACACAGAAGCAAACATAAACACAGAAATAAACAAAAATAAAATGCAGAAAAAAGAAAGAACACACCGGAATCTATATGGTTCGGATTACTCCTACGTCCAGTCCCAAGCAGCGCTGTATTGCGCAGAGTTTTATTACTATATCAATACCCAAGTACAACACCCTTGATTTCACGGCTACAAGGTTAACACCGATTCCACCACCCTTGATTTCACGGTTACAAGGTTAACACCGCTCCAAACACCATTGATCAAGTACAATCCACTTGATTTCATGGCTACAAGGTTAATACCGCTCCCTTTTCTTGATTTCAGGGCTACAAGGAACACACCCTTTCCCAAACACTTCCCAAAAACTACAACAACCCTATAACTCTTCAATAGCACTACAATTCAGAAAGTAGTAGATAGAGAGTGAGAAAAGAAGAAGTTTTATGTAATTAGAATAGAAATCGGCAAAGTAGAAGTGTACAAATCAATAAAATAAGAAATATTAATGGAGGGATGAAGAGGAGTGAAGATGGAGAAGAAGAATAGTTAAAAAATTTGAATTCAATCCATGTCTATAAGATTTGAAAGGTTGCAACACTTCTGGAGCGTTACAAATAGTGAAAAGACACTTCCCTTTGAAAATTGAAAAAATGACAATTGTATATCGACATCCCCATATATGTAAATCTCCATATATGTATGTCGACACATCCATCATATTTTCGATTTTTAAATCATTTTTTAAAGTATTTAAACCAATATATATGTATATATAATGGAAATTCCTGAGACAGAACTAGTTGTTTATTATTTTTCAAGTATAAAAACATAAGAAAATATTATTTAAACATATGATTAAAAACTCTATATATAAGTGATATAAAACTATATATAATATAATTATAAACATATATATAGGAATTTATAAAGAGATATTTATAAACTATATAAACAAAAAGGTTATATGAAAACTTAGAGTTTAAATAAGAATATTATAATCAAATATAAACTTAGTAAAAATTATATATATATATATATATATAAATGATTTAATAAAACTATAAAAATAAGAACACTTATAAATTAGGAAATATATTTGAAATCATAATTTTGAAATTCTTGGATGATTAAAATTTATTTTGAGAGAAGTTTGAAATCAATTTGAAAATAATTTTGAAAACAGATAAATTGAAAAACAGAGTTTGAACCTAGAATGTTATTCAGAGTCTTACATAGACTCTATTACTATATTTTTCTTGAACTCTTGGAATCTTGATAACTTGATTACTCATAAGTCTTGAATCTTCTCTGAATCTTGAATCTCTTGAAACTCTAAAATTGTACAGTCTTCAGTACTTAAGTCATGTATACATATCTTGCATATATATGTCTATATATTCTAGATAGAGATATTAGTATATATATTTTATAGTCAATGATAATTGAAATAAGGTTGTTGTCATCAAACCTCCATTCTCCAACACTTATAACATTAAAAGAAATAGAAGAAAAATAAAAATGGGTTTGTTGGATTATCTCTCAATATTTTGCAGTGTGATAGATAAAAATAGAGTTTTATGTTGGTTCATGATATTTTGATTCACAACAATGACGAAAAGAAGATCAAATGAAGAGTAATTTAGTATGATAATTTGCTTGTGTTTTAGTTGTGTTAGAATTTGTTAAAATCTATCCTCAAAAATCACGACACAAAAGCATATATATATATATATATATATATATATATATATATATATATATATATATGATAACATATATATATATATCTTCCTCTCTCTCTCTCTCTCCAATGGAGAGAGAGGAAAGGCGATAATCAAAGCAACCGAAACCACTTTGGTTACTTCAAATTTCAACGACCTAATCGCTGATAAACCCCAATACTAAACTCATAGATTACTGGGAAAAATCTCTTTCCCTTAATCTGGGAAATCCTCAAATAATTGCTTCTGATTTTGATCAATTCCTTCATTTCATCGAATAAATTTCAACGATAATTTCAGTCGTTCGTTGTTAAGCCTCTTTTTCCAATTCTAAACTACGCCGCCGATCCTAAGTCCATGTTATTCTCATCATCGATTTCTGCAATTGTAAAGTTCCGGTTCCTCAACTATCACAGCACTTCACATCCGAAAGTTCAAAGTTTTTTGGTTCAACCCCTGAATCGCTCTTCAACAAGTCATCCTATGTTTCGCTTGTACGATTAGGGATCAATACATCAGGGGTGTTGGCATTTTGATGAAATCGAGCTCAATTTCCATCATATCAAGGTCGGAATATCGCCAAAATCTCCAACCGGTCCTGTGGAAAAATCGTCGGCAAACCATAAGACATCACCGATTCAGTATGGGTACGAACCTCGCAACTGATTTAATTTTTTGGATTTTTGGGGATTTTTTGTTGAATACCCTCCACAATGATTTGTGGTGTTCATTTACTGTAACAATGAATTCGATTTGGTTGCCAATCAAGTTCATTTGAAGAAGTGCTTCAGTTAAACTGTTATACTTCGATTTCTATATCTGTCAAACAAGCTCATGTGTACCAGATTATGATTTTGTGAAGCAGACTTAGGAAAAATGTATGCAATTTAATTGTTGTTCGGGTACCAGTCAATACGTTAGGATCGAATCGTAGGAACCGAATATAGATGAGCCTTCCGGTCTAGTTTTGGCTTATGGAAGTTATTGCGCATGAATGATAGGAGGATGATGGAGTTAAACATGGAAAATAATTGTTCAACAATTATAAATAGTGCAAAGAACTTTCAGGATACAAAATAAGAATTATAGGCAGTTATTGGATGTGAAGACAACGGAGCATCTAACGATAGTGGGATGATATATGATGAAGAAGTGGAGATGATTTCTTAGGTGTTAGAAGCGCAGAGGTTGTGCACTTCCTGGCTATTGAAATAAGATCTCCTCATGGATCTTGTTTTAGTTCATTTTAATTTTGTTTTATTTTTCTATTTTAGTTTTTATGTACTTTTGGTTTTCACTTATGTTTGTTATAGGGACTATGTACTGTTATTCCACAAGATAATAAAAGTGTATCAATTTTCATATATATATATACATATATATATATATATGATAGAAAAAAGGCCTCGTTAATGGCGACTGGTGAATCCTTCACCAGTTTTCGCCATGCGTGAGTGCCCTTTTTTCTTCACCTTATCTGAATTTTTACAGTCGATTTACTTCACCAACCTTCAACGAGTTTCCTCGTTGATCATACATATGCTTTCTATCTATTTTTCATTACTTCAGTTTTCCATCCGTTTTTCATACTTACAGTCAGATCTGAAAATTTTATTTCACTTTTTTTAAACCTTAATTTGGGCTTCGACTTCCATTTTCATGTTAGATCCGTTTTTATCCTAATTCTGCAATTGTGGCCCTTCGCATCTAAGCTTAAATGTTTATCCATAGTTGATATGAATATAGAGAAAAGCTGGAGAACAAGACATCCGGAGAATTAGGACCTGACATTGTCGGCACAAGTGTTAAATCACTTCCGATTCTTCATAACCGTTTCTGCAGTTCTTTCAACATTTTCAAGATCTGGTATGTTTGGATCTGATATTTAGAACATTTGCATTGGGTTATTGGTTTTGGTATGTCTTAGATCTGAAGTCATAAAGGGATAACCAGTTTAATAGGAGATTTGGAATATAGGTTTTAATGAAGCAGTTGTTCTTCATAATATTATCTTCAAATAGAAAACCTGCGTAGTTAATATTGAGTGATTTCTCCATAAAACGCTCATCCATAGCCTAGGCTACGATTCAATAACTTGACTGTTACGACTGGAATTTGTGATTTCAGAGTTAATATCAAAGGGCAGAGATAGGTTAGTTACATGGCATTTGTTTCCTTTCAGTTATGAAATCCATATATTAATTTGTCGATTCTGGCAATAGGATTCGTTCATAGGTGTCTGTGAATCATTAACCAGACCTGGAGTTTGGAATTGTATATTTTTTGGGAATTATCTATAACTGTAAGAGATGTTAGTTAGCTTGGATGGATGATACTGGTTTAAGGGCAGCTGACTAGATGCATTGCTACAACTCTGTTATGAATATTGATGTCTGCTGTGGAATCTTGGTGTTGAGCAGTTAACATAATATGTAGGAGTTATGGATGAAATGCACATATATGCTCAGATCTAGACATTGGTCTGCTATAATATGGTTGCTATATGTCAATAATGGTGGAGTTTGAACTATATCATGAATCTGCAGCGTATGGTTTTTTAGGACGCATTTCATTTATGGTTTATCTGCCTGTCGGTGGAAATGAAATCACTTGAAATGGGCATTCGATATTACTCTGAATTAGCAGTGTATTTGAAAACCATTACAGAACTGGCAATGAAAATTTGAAGATGTGTTTTCAGCTTCATCGTTTGAAGAATAATGTGCTACTTTTTGATGTTATCCTGCGGTATTTGCTACGGCTCAAGAGGAACCTGGGGTTTGAGTGAGGTGCAGAATGATTGCACGTAAGCGAGAGGAAGGCTTCATCATGGGCCGTTTATGCTAGTTAGGTTTTTATTACCTGTTTTTTTATGTTTTATTATGTAAAGGTTAGAATTCTAACCTCTTTCTTGTATGCTTTTTCAGTAAAAATAAAGTGAACCAATTTTCATATATATATATATATATATATATATATATGTATATATATATGATAGCACACAAGTCGCTGGATTGTGCTCACTAGCTCAAACCAGTCGATCGGTGTAAAATACACCAGTCAACTGGTAAGCACCAGTTTGCACATCCTAGTGCATTTGTATGCCTATATATATATATATACACACACACACACACACACGTCTTTTCAAATACCAGTTGACTGGTCATTTGTTCACCAGTCAACTGATCTGAACCTAACGGTCTTATTTCTGAAAAGACATCTATTTCTTGAAGAGTTACAATCCCTTTTTGAATAGAAATGGTTGCTTCTTTTCATGGAATCTCTTCATGAAAATTCTCTTTAATGCTATTTACACACCACAAAATCCACTTTCAAACTCACCGATTCTCAATCTAAATTATGATCTTTTCCCTATATTCTCTTGCATTCAAAAAAACATTAAAATTCATACTTATTGCTTTGAATCATTGGGTTTATTTCATATCAGTCGATTCAATAAGCAATATACTTCCTTTAAATCTTCGTACACACATCTAGTATCTGAGGATAAGATTATAGGAAGGGCGTACTCAAATTGTGACTATCAGTATTTCTTAAAACACATTCAAAATTCAAAAGCATTGTTGTATTGTTAAAGTCCTGTTTGGTTTCTCAAGCGTGTTGTTGAAGTCCTGTTCGGTTGCTCAGGCGTGTTGTTGAAGTCCTGTTCGGTTTGCTCAGGCGTGAAATCTCGTTCGGTTGCTCAGGTGTGTTTTTAATATGTTCCTCCGGGTGAAGTGAGGGTGTTGCTAGTGAAAAGCTAGAAGAAGTTTGGGACTGGACGTAGAACGGTGCTCCAAACCGGTATAAAAATTTCAAGTGTCATTTATTTTATTATACTGCATTCATTTATTGTCTGTGATATTATTATAATTAGTTTATTAAAATTTTACTTGCATAACTATTGCATACATTTAATATATCACATTATCTAAGCTTCTGCATATACACTTGATTCCATATTACTCGATCCTACTCTAGCATTTTTTTCATTTGGTATCCGAGCAAGACATCTTATAGCTATAAAACAGTTATGTGATACATAATAATATGAACAACATGAACCTAACACTAGAAATAACACAAATTTCACAGAAGGTCAATCTACTGCACGACCTTCATTTTTCAATGAAAAGAACTATAATTATTGGGCAACACATATGAGAATTTAAATGCAAGCAAATGATTTTGACTCTTGTAATATTACTCAGAAAGGAATATACACACCCCACCGCTAATTATTCCGAATGGTCGACCAATGAAAAATTAGAAGCTACTGCAATGCTAAAGTCATGAATATGTTGCATTGTTTTTTAGATAGAAATGAGTTTAACCGGATTTGTATGTGCAATACTGCATATGAAATTTGGCAAACACTCAAAGTTACACACGAAGGTACTGGCAAGGTTAAACAAAGCTAGATATCCATGCTTAAAAATCAATTTTAGAATTTCAAAATTAATGATAATGAGTCGATTAATGATATGTATTCTAGATTTCAAAATATTTATCATTTATTATTGGGCTTAGGAGAAAAATACTTTGACTTTGATATAGTATAAAAAAATCCTAAATTCTTTGATGAAAGATTGGGAAAGGAAGGTCTTGGCTATTGAAGAAGCTAATTATCTTTCAACCATGAAACCAGAAGAATTAATAGGAAATCGATGTCGTATGAAGTTAATTTGCAGGAAAATAAGGTTAATGTGCAAGACAAAAAGAATTTAGCTTTCCATGCTGAAAAGGATGAACCAGATTCAGATATGTGCTAACGTGTGCTTCATGGCTAAAGAAGCCGAGGTTAGTGATTTTATTTTCAAGATATGGTAGAAATTAATACAGAATTATTAGAATCTAGAAATAATTTCAAAAGAAAATATAAACAAGCAAATGAGGATCAGAAAAAGGCAGAATTTGAAAGAGATTTGCTAAAAGATGAAAAAGAGATATTAGAAGATGAAATTAGAAAACTTCAAGAATCTCTATCCAGTACACATTCTCAACTTTCCTTATTGAGTCAAGAAATTGAAACTCAAAAAGAAAATAATAATCTGCTTGCTTCTGAAAATCATGAGTTAAAAACTAGAATCAAATTAATAGAATTAGATAATTCTAGACTAAAAGTAAATAGATGAAATTACTAAAAATGTCGCTACTTTTAATAGAGGCAGAGAGAATTTATCTAATGTTATAAAAAAAATTCTCAACCTATATCTGGTAAGAAAGGTCTAGGATATATTCAAAAACCAGATATTTTAAAGAAATCAAAGAAAAAGAAACCTAGAATTAGCAAGACTGTAATATCCTTGACTAAGAAAAATGTTTCTAAAACTATTAGTATATGGGTTCCTAAAACAAATAATCATTTGATTAGGAATAAACATATAAAAATATTCTTAGAAAGTGTCCATAATAATAAAGATTATATTTTTAATAGGGACACTAAACCCTCTTGGGTTTAGTTTCCTAAGACCTAACTCTTAGGACCCCAACGAAGGAAGTAGGCACCAACGTCATTACATATTTTTTTTGGTCCCACTCAAGAAAAGAGGAAAATGGATACTCGACAATGATTGCTTGAAACATATGACAGGAGACAAGGAAATGCTAACAAATATTATCTACTCAAAAGGAGGAGCTGTCATATTTGGAGATAATTCCAAAGGATATATCATCGGCAAAGGCGATGCTAGCATTACGGTACGTCAAATTTACCTCTTATTTCTAATGTTTTATTAGTTAAAAACTTAAAACATAATCTACTAAGTATTAGTCAGTTATACGACAAAGGTTTTAAAATATCGTTTTCCGAAAATAAATGTAGTATTTTTTATAACAATCAAAATCTCATTTTCGAAGGTAATAGAGATAAAAATATTTATATCTTAAATATGAAAACTAATAATAATTCAGATCTGTGCTTATTAGCCAAAGATAACGTTATCCTTGGTCAAGGCACAAGAGATTTTGTCACATAAATTTCAAAATCATTAATAAAATTTCGAAAAATGATATCGTAAAAGGTTTACCAAAAATGAAATTCAAAACTGAAAATTTATGCAATGCTTGTCAGTTAGGAAAATTAACAAAATCATCATTTAAATCTAAAAAGGTCATTTCAACATTACAACCGTTAGAGTTACTACATATGGATTTATTTGGACCAACTCAAATTCAATCCATAAATCACATTAGATACATGTTTGTAATAGTCGATGATTTTTCTAGATATACCTGGACGATATTTTTGAAAAATAAAAGTGATACATTTGAGTATTTTAAAATGTTTGTAAAACAAATTCAAAATTTAAAAGATTTGAAAATTAAGAATATGCGAAGTGATCATGGAGGAGAATTCGAAAATGAAAATTTTGATTTATATTGTAAAAAGAAAGGAATTTTTCATTTCTTGGAACTCCACAACAAAATGGAGTTGTAGGATGGAAAATCGAACGTTACAAGAATGTGCGAAAACGTTATTGAACGGAAGTTCGTTACCAAAACATTTCTGGTAAGAAGCAGTCGCAACAGCCTGTTATGTTTTAAATCATGTTTCCATTCGACCACTTACGAAAAATACTCCATATGAAATTTTTAATGGTAGAAAACAAAATATTTCATATTTTAAAGTTTCGGTTCAAAATGTTTATTCAAACACTAAAGATCGACTTGGAAAATTTGAATTGAAATCTGATGAAGGCATATTTCTAGGATATTCAGATCGAAGCAAAGCTTATTGTATTTTTAATTAAAGTTCAAATAAAATAGAAGAATCACTTCAAATTTCTTTCGACGAATATTAGAAGTTATCGTTGTAGAAAAGTTTGAAATGAATGGTGTTGACGTTGAAAATGGTCTTCAACGCCCGAGAGTTCCAAAAATTTGAAACTAAATGTATAGAGTGGAAATGTATGCGAGATGTAGTGATAATGTGTGGGAAAGTAAAGAACAAAGTTGTTTAAAGTGGTTCGGTTAGGATTGAACCTACGACCACTTTAAATGTTTTGCTAACTTTATTCACTCTTAACAGAATAAAGTGGTAGACATCATTACGAGAAGTTATAATGATTAGCAATGTTCTATTAATCCTTGTTGTCGAGCTTCCTTGCTGATCGAGAGCAATCGAGGAGTTCCGATGTTCGGGCGGAGTTGGGAGGTTCCGAGGTTCGGGTGAAGTCAGGAGGTTCAAAGGTCCGGGGTCTTCTTCTTCCCTAAAGGTATGTTGGCATTAATCGTGTCCAAGATCCTCCCTAGGTCTCAAGCCAAGAAAAATGCCAACCCTGGTAAAGAATGAGGTAGGGGGTATTTATAGGAAGTGGAGTAGATGAGAGTAGGTGAGATATGGGAGTAGTGAAAAAAGGAGTTCGAAATGAAAAAAAGAGAGTGAGAAAAGGGAAAAAGGGAGTAGAATTTCGCATCCTAAGTGTGGGATGCGAAATTCCACATCCCTCCCATGTAGGGGAAAAGGATGTGAAATTTCGCATCCCTGGGATGGATGCGGAATTTCGCAAACCATGTAGGGATGCGAATAGAAGGCAATTTCACATCCTATCAAGGGATGCAAAATCTCGCATCCCGTGTAAGGGTGCGAAATGGAGGCAATTTTGCACCATGTGTAGGGATACGAAATGGAGGCATGACACGGGGTGATCCAGCATGGTGGTGCAAGGCACAGAATGCAGAGCATGGGAAGGGAGGCACGGGATGCGAAGCATGGTGATGCCAGGCATGAAATGAGAAGCATAGGAGCATGCCGAGCATGGGATGCGAGGCACAGTGATGTTAGACACGAGATGTAGAGCATGAGATGCGGAGCATGGGGATGTGAGGCACGAGATGTGAAGCACGGGATGCAGAGCACGAGAATGCGAGGCGCGTGATGCGAAACATAGGAGGATGTCGGGCATAGGATGGGAGGCACGGTGATGCAAGAAACGGTGATACGAGGCACAAGATGCGGGGCATGAGATGCGGAGCATGGGAATGCGAGGCACGAGATGCAAAGCATAGGAGAGTGATGAGCATGGGATGCATAGCTAGTTGGAGCCAAGGCTGGATTTTGAAACCAATCGATGCGTGTGGCAGAAGCTTTTGGAGGTGATTGTCACATGTCGAGCGAGCGATCTTCGATGCTGATGAATTTCACATCCGAGGGATGCGAAATTCTGCTAGTGGCCCGACTCAAGTTTTCTGGTGCCAGAACCATGATTTGCTCGATATGATCACACAGTTCTGAGTGCGTACACTTGATTCGTGGCTTGTATTATTCAAGAGCAGTTTGATGAGCCGTGGCGACTGTTCACACCTGAGTTTATCTTGGTTTGATTCTTAAGGATGTTGGCAACACTTATGAGCCATTGAACCGTGTGATGGGCCGAGTCGTGTAAGCTTGAATTTTTCTAGTAGCCGAACCAAAATGTCGGTTAACATTTGCCCTTCAAAGTATGTCTTGTGTTAACGTGACATGCTTTGAAATGAGATAACTCGGGTGATGGCCAGAAAGATCTCCATGTTGCGCTTAGCGATTGATCGTGAACTTGCCATTCAGTTGTACACCAAAGAATGCGCTACTTTGGAGCGGTTGAGACGCATTGTTGAAGCCTGTTAGTATGAGTTTGGGACTCTAGCATTGTTGATAGCTTTGACTCTCTTGAATCTTGCCTCTCGGGGTAGAACCTGTCTGAGGCGTCTAGTCTCTATCGATTCAAAAAATTAAACATTATTCGCCGACTGTCGATTACATCGAAGTGTAAACGAGTCGTTGCCGGGTTGGAATCTCAAACGGTTGCACGTTGTTTCACGGGAAGCTACCGGAGATGTAATAAGTAACATGACATTAGACAACATGCTGTAGGCACGCGATCACGCAAGTTAGCTTCCGTAAAGTTGCCAAACCAGGATTTGATCGTTCGATGTGCATTCTTGGGTCACTTGAGCCTATGAGCACACAATCAGTGAACAGATTGAACCAGTTTGATTAGTCGAGGTTTCGAAATCGTGTATGCATGGTCATAGCCATAGCTTGGGCGCATGATCGCATAAGGTAGTGAAGCGTCGTTGAACTAGAAATTGATCGTTTGACGTGTTCCGTTAAATCACTTAGATTCATGAATACACAATCTTTCAACGAACCAAGCGGGTTCCAACGGTCAAAGTTTCAAGAGCTCGTATACGAGAACGTCGCTGTAAGGAAAATACTTGGCGTATGTCGAGACACGTGATCACGTAGATTTGCCTTCGAAGCAAGGTCGAACCCAAATGCCAAGTGTGTGTACTCAGATGGTTGGACATATAGTGAATACACGAGTGGTCGTTGAGTCGAGATTGATTTGGTAGTTGTGGCTTCGAAGACAAGTGAATATGACCATAGCCTGGCTGGGGATTGGATAGACTTGACAACTTAGTGAGTGCATAGGAATACAAAAGACTTCCTACTCTGAGAATTAGCTAAATTCTCTTGTCCTCCCGACTTTGAGCTTTAGATAGCAAATTTGAATCGTTTCACGACGTCGCGTGATTGGTTTGGGATTGAAGCGTTATGGCCTTGTGGCGCAGCACTCGAGGAATGGACTTAGTTTGAAATGGTGACTCGGATGTGGACATATAGTTAAGCCGTTAGTTTCAGGATCTGATCCTTAACCCAATCACGACGTGGTCGCATCTCAACCCAAGCATTGTACTGGTGGTCGGCGATGGATATGGTGTTAGTTTTCGAGGCCAAAGGTTGCCATCGTATTCCAAAGTGTTTGCTTTTGTAGAGTCTTGCCACTGATGGAATGTTGGTAATTTCCATGGCCTAGGCTTTGGTTCTGGATCGCCTTCTTCGCGAGGTGGACGTGCTTTCAATACGGTTGCTACAAGGGTGGCGGTGAAGATGCTGCCAGTATGGGAACTGGTGGGGATCTGCCTCAGGTCCTGTGATGGCCATGCCAATGCAGGAATTGGTAAAGGGCTGCCCTAGACTAGTGTACCTGCTAAATTCTATTTGATCCCAAGAATGAGTTAGCAAGTTTGGATCATCGCACGACGTCACATGATTGGATTGTAATTAAAGTCAAACATAACACAACTGATTGGTGTAACATTTGAGAAAAAAACTTATTTGGACTGATCGCTCGAATATGCACATAAGATGTGGATATGTGATTGAGTTGTCAGTATCAGGCTTCGATTCTTAGCCCAATCACGTCATGATCATGGTTCGATCCGAGAATGGTGCTGATGGTCGACGATGACTATAGTTATAGTCTTTAAAACTAAAGGTTGTCACCACATTCCAGTATGCTTATACGTAGGGAGCCTTAGCATCGAGGGAAGTCGTAGATGACTTCTGTGGTGCTAAGACCTCGTTTCTAGACCATCCTCTTTGCGCGATGGGTTTTCTCTCAAAAGGTCGCTCCATGGTGGTGGAGAGGATGTCACTGGTGAGAATGCAGGAACTAGTGAAGGGTCGGTGCCCCTGGGCCTGCCTTCAATGGTAGTGCCTATGGCCCCAGCTGACAGGAAGGTGCTTAGGGAATCAGGTGAGGGGAAATGGCTACAGAACAACAAAGAGGAGGTGTGTTTTAGAGAAGAGGGCTTGCTTTCTGTTTCCGTTTTGTTTCCGAGAGGGAGGCAAAGTGGGGAATGAGTCGCGTGCCGGTATCTCTGATGACGACGTCAAAGACCACTACATCGTAGAAGACGGTTGCAGGACTGGTTCCCCTGGGCCTGCCTCCAAACGTGCCTCCGATAGTACTTCCCGATGTGCCTCCAGCTAATTGGAGTTGGCCGGAGCATCAACTGGAGGAAAATGGCTATGACACAACGGAGAGGAGGTGTGGTTTGGAGAAAAAGGCTTGCTTTCCATTTCCGTTTCTCTTTCGACGAGGGAGGCAAAGGTGGGAACGAGCCGCGCACTGGTATCTCTGATGACGACCTAATAGACCACTGCATCGTAGAAGACGGTTGCAGGACTGATGCCCTGGGTCTGCCTCCGAACGTGCCTTTAGTAGTACTTCCTGACATGCCCCCAACTAACTGGAGGGTGGCCGGAGCATCGGGTGTAGGAAAATGGCTACGATAAAGCGTAGAAGAGGTTTCTTTTAGAGAAGAGGGATTTCTTTCCATTTCCATTTCGCTTTCGAAGAGGGAGGAAAAGGTGGGAATGAGTCGCACGCCGGTATCTCTGATGAAGACCTTTGAGTCCACTACGCCGTGGAAGTTGTGGTCCCAAGTGATCAAGTATCATGACTCGACGTTGCACTCAGGGTTGAGTTGGTCGAAACTCCACTCTCGAGAGACTCGAGTCAAGCAGAGTTCGACTGGGTGAACTTCAACCTTGATTAGCTCAAGTCGTGCGAGGTTCGGGTGGAACGACACCAATAGACCGACTCTAGAGTACACATAAGTGTAGGTTGGTCTTCTAAGTCGATTGGTCTTGAATTCGTGGTGCCAATAGACTGCCGCCAGAGTATGCCTAAGCATAGGTAGGCAGAGCTAAATCAGTTGGACTTATGGCGCTTGCCTCCAGTTTCAGGGGTAAGTGGTCTGTGGAATTGCTCGATTACAGTTGCAAATGCAGTACTTCGGGCAAAGATTACATCAAAGTAGACCATGCTAGAAACTTGAATAGTATGTCAAGGTATATGCTTGGAGACAATCTACAACCAAGAGTAAACAACATGGTGCAACTCAAACAAGACGAGGCATTGTGGTACTGGAGACCTAAGTAGCTTATTAGTGCCGCAATCTTGCTGAGTCGAAGGATAATCCGGGGGGGGAGGGGGTCTAGTCGATTATTTTCCCAATTGTGTGAAGTTCATGGTAAGCGTTGGAAGGCTCGGTAACTTCGCTCATAGAATATTATTGATGCTTCTCAAGGCTTTGATGGAAGACGAGCTATTCTAAAAGGGCGTAGTTATTGAGTGGAAGATTATTAGGACTGGCCTCGTTGTTGTTGTCTTGAGCAGGTTTGTTTGGATGATTAGGATCATAGTTATCCGAGCTTTGGGCTTCGCCTTGATGTCGAGTGTGGAGATGATTGGGTCGAGTAGCTCGATTCCTACACGCTTCTTCTTGGCTAAGGAACTGGTTGGCTTTCTTGTAGAAGGCTTCCAAAGTATTTGGTTGTTTTCGATCGATCCACACTCCGAATTCAGAGTTGGGAAGTACACCTTTTGCAACTTGGCTAGTACTGTTCGAGGGTAGGTTCCTCGTCTTTAGCCAGCGTGGTGTCGAATCTTCCAAGGTAGTATTTAAGGGTTTCATCGGTGCCTTGGAAAATGTTTGAGACCGGTAGGATGTCTTTGGGCATTGCGACGTGCAACCTAAATCAAGCAACCAAACCCCTAACGAGTTGGTCAAAAGTTGAGATGGTTCCCGGAAGAGTCGAGAGAACCATGACAGAGCCACATCTTGGAGAAAGACAGGGAGAACTTGCACT
The DNA here is from genome assembly GCA_030737875.1 of Allium sativum. Lineage (NCBI taxonomy): Eukaryota > Viridiplantae > Streptophyta > Magnoliopsida > Asparagales > Amaryllidaceae > Allium > Allium sativum. Next base: position 706,064,161 of record CM060924.1, on the reverse strand, counting down.
TCACGGCGTCGGTAGGGCGGGATGATGCCACTCATAGCGGTTAATGAAGTCTCGAGGATCAATGTTCCCCGAGTAAGAAGTGAGTTTTGGCATGTTGAAGTGCCAAGGCCATTCAGCATTGAGGATAGCTGGAGTGAAGGGATTATGCCTCGTACTAGTTTCATAAACGTCGTAGGTGTACCCCCCACGATTCCCCCCACGATCCTATGGATCATGTCAGCGAGAATCAGGGGTTGGGTCTCCGTCGGATTATGGCGGTCGTGATCTGTTACTACCAAAATAAAGTACCGAGACAGGCTATCGGTGAAGGGGTAGCGGACTGCCGCAAGCACAAGGAAATAAACTGTTAGCAAAGGACGATCACAAGGAAAAGACGAAAGCATAAAGGAGCTATCCAAAAGTCACACAACCGACACCATCATTGAAGAAAATAACTCAAAACCTATGCAAAGATAGGATACTGGTAGGGTAGTTTCGACACAAAATAAAGATAACAGAAGGACTCCCAAAACCGGAAGCTAACAAGGAGAAAGACAAATAATCCAATAAATCGGGACCCAGAAGGAAGAAAAGGCTATCAGTATTAAGTTGCTTAATACTGATACATCAAGAAGCAAAAGCATCAAAAATACAAAGGAATCACTCGGGAGCCATTTACCGTGGCCCCCAGTAGATGATTACCGGAAAGCCGTTCTAACAAGTAACTAACAAAGCACCAGAAGCAACCTCCTGGAAAAGTGAGGATACGCCTCAGAAGCCTACCGATAGGCAAGCTAGAACCCCCAGAAGAGAGACAAGCTATCCACACTAATTTTCTTAATGTCGGTACCGACAGGGGTGACAGACCCAACAACCTTTCACTTGCATCACAAAGGCAAGCTCCGCAAGGTGTTGATATCAAGACCGGAAGCCTACATCCAGAAGCCAAAACCTTTAGAAAGCCATCCGCACTGACAAACTCAATACCCATACAAGGTGTACGAACAAGCAATCAAGAAAAGAGTTCCACAAACCGGAACCCACCTCCTGAAAGCAAGAACCGACACCTCAAAGAGCCAGGGGTCAAGCCTTAAGAATCTAAAGAAGAGGCAGTTGAGAGCCAGGACTTCCGGAACCAAAGGAAAAAGCAGCCGACAGGGGGTATTGCTGGCCCAATAGCAAAAGGGGCCCCGATTTGTCTACAAATAAGACCCTAAGGGTCTCATTTTCGATAATTTTCTCATTCTCATTCTTATACTCTTTTATCTAGAGTAAACCCTAATCCTAAATCAAATTAGGGATTTCGGTTGTAATCACTTGTGTATTCTAAATCAAAGATAAAAAAAAATGTGTACCGATACTTAGATTTCCTTATGGATTTCTTAGCTATTGGCAGTGCAACATGTTGTTTTGTTTCTACACGGTTACGATCTCTTTCCCAAATCTGAACCCTTCTGCAAAGTCAATGCGGAACTCCTTCCTACAAACCATTTATCCCTTATCGAGGGTTGTGCTTAGGTAACTCTTGTCCTAAGATAAATGTTGGTTCTCGAGTCGCTTAAGCGTGATGCTCATCCATTGAGGGCAGAGTAACTAATCTATTAGGCTCAAGACCTTGATATCTAGGAAATGGCAAACTAACTCGAACTCGTGAAAGCTAAATAAACCTATTTTCCTCTTAGATCCACTTACGTAGACCTATCTTCGGTGTTGACGAAAAATATCGTTAACATTTTGGCGCTACAAGGAGGGCTTGAACATACTGTGATGTTCCGTCCGAGGTTGGACTAAACATTGAAGAAGCACGATCATGGGAAAGAGGTCCCAACAAGTGTCTTCTGCATCTCAAATGGATATGTCAGGTAATACTGACCCAAGAGTGACGGAAGAAAAAAGGTTAAGAATGGAAGCTCTGAGAATAATTAAGCGGAAAAGGGAAGTAGAGCAATATGATTCTAGTCATTGGAGCAGTACCCCTCCCTACATAAAACAAACCCCAACCTTTCCTCTAAATGGCTCTACATCAAAGGATTTAACATCTTCTCTCCTATAAGGAAAGCTCTCCATAAACAAATCGAAGGAATAACGTTTGAGCAAGAAATGGCAGATGATTTCGACCACTTCGCTTCCAAATGGTCTAAAAGGGTAGCACTCCAATCCTGACCTATCTGGGAAAGAGAAAACAAGAGTATGAATGGAGCAATAAGATTCAGTAACAGAAGAGTTAAGTGTCAACAGCAAGAAAGAAAGTTTACACCAAGACTACCTAAAGGATACTACCTTACCACTTCAATAGAAAATGTCTATTTCCTGACCAAACACGAGCTCAATTATTGGCCATCTACAAAAAAGAAGCCTCAGTACGAAATGAAATTAGGGGGGCCTTATTGTCACTATCGCATGATGAATGGACATGAGACTAACTACTGTAGAATTCTCGAAGGGTTGATCATTAAGTTTTCAATCAGGACTAGCTACAGGAATTTGTAAAAGGATCAAACTAAGTCCAATAAAGTACTTAGGAAAAGGATAGTCTATATGACTTAGGGCATAGAAACCCTCCCAAGAATCGAGATAACCAAAGATGGGTTAACCCACAAAGGGATAAAAATCCTTGTCATCGCCAAGTTGGCCAGGGCAAGGCACCCCCCGAAGGGGGGTGGTGTGTAAGCCTTTCTCCGCTCTCAAATCAGAAAGGGCCAGGTTAAAGCATTAAAAGCATAAGCCTCTGACCTGCAACGGAAGCAGTCATGATGAAGCATCTAATTAGCACGCCCTACCTCTGCTCGTAGAAGGGTACTCCCTGCCTCTGCTATTAATACTCGTAGAATAGCACGTCCTACCTCTTCTTATGTTCCGCGTTACCCGCAGAAGGGAATGCAAACTCCCTATCATCACCTACGATGGTCAAGATAGGGCACCTCTTGGAGGGGGTTGGAGTGTAAGCCTCTATCATCGCCTATGATGGTCAAGATAAAACATCAAAAAAGTAAGCCTTAATTTCGTGCCTACGATGGCCTGGTTCAAGTATTTAAGACCTTATCTTTGCCAAAAATGGTCAGGTAAGGCACCTCCTGGAGGGAGGTTAGGTAATCCTTGGGCCCTGCTTGTGGATAAGCTAACCAAGTGCACCGGATGCACAGACCTAGAGAGTGGCCAACAAAGAACGTACATCCTATGCTATGATGATAAAAACCCAAAGAGTGGCTCAAGAATCACGTATAATCTCTGCTTCACAAATCAAACCCAAAGGGGTAACGAAGCGTAGATATCAGAAGCGGATTGCTGATCCTCAACCTTTAAGTGCCCGTGTAAGGGTCGATTCAGGACTTCTATTAATACCGGAAGTGGAATTCCGGTCTTCAATCTATTAAATACCCGAATCCAGGTTAATTCAGGACTTCCATTAAATACACGAATCTGGATTAGTTCAAGATTCTTATCAAGTACCCGAATCTGGGTTGATTCAGGTCTCAATCAATGCTGGATGGGGATTTCTGGCCCTATCTTAAATAGCCGATTCTGGGTCGCTTCAGAAGCTTAACTATTATCAAGAAGAGATTTTTGATCTTCTTAATCTGAGTCTTGTTAGGAACCAGACTCCCATTACTACCAGAAGCAGATTTCTGTTCTTACACCTCAATTCGGGATATGAATCAATGTCCTATTGCTATTAAAAAAAGGAGGCAATTTCTGGAAATCTATCCTTAATACCCTAATCCGGGACGCAAAGCTCTAATCCTTAAAGAGGGGATGCACTGTCAATTCAATAACTGGAGCTTGTCGCCCAAGAGGCCTTCTGGTAGGGACAGGAACCTACTGTATTGCTCAGGGAAGATTCCTTAACCCATGCATTCGTCAAAATTCATTTTTCACTTTGCCAAACGTATATGCGATATATATTCTCACACAACACTAGAATACATATTCGGGAGGAAGCTTAAGCATGTATCTTAGGTTTCATTCAATAAAGCCCTGGGTTAGGAATTTCTTTTTCCCGAAAAAGGAGATTCTTTAGAAGTACCTATCACGCTAGAAAAATTTTAACAGTGCATGAAGTATATGTAAACTCATTAACTATTTCACACGTTCAACGCCATGATGCCATTAATTTCAGCAAAGACAAGTGATGCACTATTTATAGCTTACAAACTAGGCAAGGTGCATAAAATTTACGTAAAACAACACATTTGAGTTCCTAAAAAAAAAATTCTCTTGTCAAAGAAGAATGCCCTATATCATTTGATACCCACACAACATACAGACATATTTACGTACAACTGTGTCATAAATTGTTTCGTGCATGTAACTACTTTTTTAGGGTCCAACATTTAAAACATGTAAAGGAGATGTCACATTTTGGCACACAAAAGGTTCATGGTGGCCAAAAGCTACGGACATAATACATTATTATGGTTTACGCCTTCGAAGAAGCAAGGGGCTGCCACGACATGGGAAAACAAATTATTAATACGAAGTCAAGAAGGAAGAAAGCATTTTGAAAGTGAAAGCCATACCTGTGCAGCAGAAATATCGGATTGGACAGACGTTTCTTTACTCTTCGGTTCTGAAGAACCACTTTCGTTAGGAGGAGTTGAAACTAAACCTCGAGTAGGTGTGGTGCTTAAGGAATCAATAGTTATTCCCTCAGTAACAAAAGAAGAGTATCCATCATCCCTGTCAGGCTCATCTCGCCGACCTTCATCTCCTCCTGTCCCCTCATCAACAATTAAATCCACTTCTTCTTCATTGTCAAAATCCTTAAGAAACTCCTCGATATACAGAAAGGACTCGGGTCTTATCTTGTCCTCTAGAAGAACTTTACCTTCTTGCTTAACTTGTTGGATTCTCTCCAAAACTTTGGTCTTAAATGGAAGGGGCGCTGAAGTAAAGTCAATCCCTGGGAATTTCTTATAATTGTCATAATAAGCAAGGAGGAGAGCACCTTCGTAGTATTCCATTACTATGTCACGGAGGTCAACCTTCAGAAAGTCGGATATCCTGACGCTAGCTTCATAAATTATACGTTTGATAGCAAAAGTTTGTGGTTCTTCCTATCCATTTCAACAGCATGATCAATTTCCATTTCCATCTTCTCATTGTTGGAACTCTCAACCTGCTTAGATAACACATCCTTGGCCTCCTACTCATTCAGCAAGGCCATCAATCTCTCACATTCGCTGTCACTTTTCGTCTTCTCCCGCAGCAAGACATCAACCTTATCCCTTTGTGTCTTATTCTCTTCCCTAAGAGCAGTTATCTCAGCAGAAGATGAAAAAATCACTCCCATAGACAAGAGCCAACTTTTCATCACCTATAAGATAAAAGAAAGAACAGGTTGAGTTCCCCCACAAAAGTAGTATAATAAAAGAGAAGCTAGAGAGAGAAAGTTAATATCAAAAGTTGGTCTTTTATTAATTATTGATAAAAATCCACTGAGTCCAAGGACATGGAAGATTGTGAAATATTGCACTACTACAAAAGTGGGCATATTCGACACTATTTTACTGTGGCCTTAGATCAGAAAAGCATTGCCGTAGGCCCTTTTTTCAAATAGGCAACACCAAGTGGGCGTGGTATCCGCGACTGTTGCATTAGCCTTCTAAGGCAACGCTTTTGCACATCTACGGCCACAGATAGAAAGTGTTGCATTATAACCCTATTGCAACAGTATATGCATGTAATGCAACAACATATAGCGTTGCCTTAAGTAGATGCCAGAGCCTGGCTTCCAGGTCATGGTAGTGGGGGCCACATGCACTTTCCACGTCAGTTGCCAACATGTCGCATGCTACGTCATCACTCCACGTCAGCTGTACATGTGTCACATGCCACGTCAGCTATCCAAGTGGCACCACGTAAGGTGTGGGCACCACGTGCCGAACCATTGTGAAATTAATAACAGTACACTTAATGCAACACCACAGCACAGTCTAATGCAACACCACAACAATCTAATGCAACACCACAGTGCCATATAATACGACACCAGACTATTGTACTGCAACACCAGAAAACATCAACTGCAATGGTAAATCAAATGCAACACCAGAAAAAAATCAAATGCAGCTGTAATACAACCGTGTAATTACAATCTGCAGTACATATATTCAATCCAAAACATTGTACCACTTTCATAAATACATACCAAAATATTCATACTATAAATCCTCCCAAAACATTCATAACCATAGTCAGACCAACCAATTATATATACCAACTCACAAGTGTCATCACCAACACATACCACAACCACAAGTGCCATCATCCAAACATACCAAAAGTGTCATCACGAACACATACCACAGGTGCCATAATTTAAAGAATAGAACATATCACAAGTGCTAACACATACCATCCAAATACTTCAGTCAGTTGCCGGGGTTACAAGGTCATCTTCATCACTTGTTGTAGTGACACAAAAGTCTCCGACGTCTAAATTAAGATCTGGATTGGCTTCGCTAAGCTTTTTTTAACACCAATGACACATTCTCTTTCACTTTTCTGTTCACCTTTTCTTCCAAATCCGCCTCAAGCTCTTGCCTTATTTTTTGGGCTAGCTCTTGCACATAACTCTCCGAAGAACCAGGAGTTGTTGGAGACTTTTCATCCATTTTTCCTCGCCTTCCTACAAGCCAATTCCACATGTGGCTCTTCCCACCGGAAACAAGTGCATCTGCCTCAGCAATGTTTCCTGCATCCACCATTGCTTGAACCTTCACCTACAAAATGAAAACCAGGTAAGCATATATATAAATAGGCAACTGGCAGGAATGAATTTATTAACAGAACTTGTTTTCTTTCAAACTAAGTATGTGTTCGATTTAATAAGCAGCTCCAACAAACGTACAATGTCCTAATTATACTGGCACAAAGTATTGCTATTTCAGTATCTAATTATATATGTACTCACATATTTGGCCTTTAGTTCATCCTTGTTAGTCTTGTAACTTCTACCCCGTTCTCGTTTATATGTTTCCAAATATACTAAGGCAGCGGATGGGGAGGCTTTTTCTGGGTCCTTCTTTCTCTGTCAAGTATTAGGATTACCAAAAATTAAACACAATCAATGTTAAGAATTTATAGATCTAGCTGCTGCCTATGAACATGGTGACAATGATATATAAAATATAATTCAATGATATAACAAAATAGAATTATCATGTGGCCAATTCAACTCAATCACAAAAAAATAACTTAAGTTCAAAAAAACACATACTATCTGTTCTTTGGCTACTGCATGAGTTTTGGGACCCATGGTATGTGTCTCATTTAGTGAATTACGATGCGCGGAATTAGTATCAGCTAGGGCCTGGAAATCCAAAAAAAAAATTACCACTAAACAAGGATAATGCGAGCTACTAAAGAAAGGATTAGCACTAAACAAGATAATGTGAACTACTAAACATTATACAAATGTGAATATCATTAAAGCCGTATCTGAACTGCTTCATCCCCCCAGTTTTCCAAGAGCATTTTAAAATCCTCCAACGGAATTGTACTCGGCCTATTTGCAAGCCTTTCCTCATCAGTTGAATATTTTTTTTAATACCTTGCTTTGATGCGAGACTTGTACTGCCTCCAAGAGTCGTTAAGCGTGTTCAAGACCCACTTGTGTCCTTCTTCCGGAATGACATACCTAGCCTACAATATATCAATCACAAAATTCAGGAAACAATCTAATTAATTAAAACCAAACATTTAGGAAGTCAGTTGATATGGTTAAGGAAATTAGATTGTACCAGAGCATAATCCAACATTTGTCGCTTTAATTGATCTAGAGCAACATGCCAATTGATGTAAGTTAGAGACACATTATCCTTTGCTAATGTCCCAAGAAAATTGCTTAACTCTGTAATATTATCAGATACTGGCTGACCATCCTCATTCAACTCAATGACTACTTTATCATCAGGGGTTCTAGCATGCACCTTTGTCATTTTTGACTTCCCTCTGGGTTTTTTTGGACCTTGTAGTAATTTATCTATATAGCGTTCAAATAAATTAATAGAAAATAGACACAGTCAACAGTGCAATGCACAGATAAAGAAACATTATATTGTACCTGTACCTGCTTCAGCTTCCTGTGCAATCCATTCCTGCTCTAATCAATCGGTAAGATTTCCCATTGTTTCAGGCGCTTCAACATTCTGCTTTTGACGTTTCCGCATCTCTAAATAAGCAGCAACTGAACCAGCAGCTTCACATGAAGTGGTTTATTGTTTGAACAATTTGCTACATGTAGGTTTTAAAACGGATGGACGAGACGTTGTAGGTTTTAAAACTCCTGAAAAAGACGGTGTAGGTTTCGTCAAGTTCGTTAATGTTTCTGCGAATTTCTCCCGGTTACTCATTTTATTTGGAGTGGGAGTGCGTGCCTTGATCAACTCCCTGTTGGAGCCAGATTTCTTTGGAGGGGGGGGGTGCAGGTCATCGCTTCCTTCTCAATTTCAATGGCTGCATTGGTTCGCGAACGAGTTCTTGGTCCATGTAAAGGCTCGTTTGAATTAACAATTTGATTCTCTTCAATTAAGTCGAAGGTCAAGATTTTTTATGTTCATAAAGGCAAAGACAATAAGTAATAAACAAATAACTTCTTTATACCCCCGAATTCGATGAATCATCAGTGACGTCTTCGCCAGCGTTTTCTTTGGATGTATTCATCACGTCCAGCAACATCTTTACCTTTATCTTTCTTATTTCGTGCGACAACCTCTTGCATACAACTAACCAATGAAGGCACCCCAAGTGATCTACTAACTGCATCATTTTCTTGCATTTGCGCGATTCGCTACTCGATTAGGACCTAATGCAAACACCTCTAAATCTGTTGAAATATTGCCCTTTTTCAGAACCTCTTCTTTAAGCCAATTCCAAAACTCTTCGAAATGTTCTCGTTCCCTCTTGTATCTTCTTGGATTTGCAAGGCCATCCACAATAGCTCGATGAACCCTAAATAATAATTAAGGTCAAAAAACTACGAAATGCATATGTTAATTTATAGTTAAGGAAAATGATATAGGAACTTAAGAACTTACTCGATCAAACTCTCAATTTCTTTATTACCGGAATTGAACAGAATATAGCGATGCATTGCCTTCCACTTTGCATCTTTCAAATTGAACATCTTCCCATCTTTATTCTTCTTTTTTCCAATATAATATTCCAAATCTGTTGGACATCTTCCAAAATCAATTGACGTGTTTTCTGTTCCTCCATCAACGCTTAAAAATCTTGAACAGAAGGTCACACACTCTTCTGCCAAGTAACCTTCTGCAATCAAACCTTCCAGTCTGTTTCTATTTTGCACATAAGATTTCAACTTTCCTAGATATCGCTCAATTGGATACATGCATCTAAGATGTTCAGGCCCGCCATATTCGATTTCTCTGCATAAATGAACAGGTAAGTGTACCATTATATCGAAAAAAAACCTATGGAAAAATCATTTCAAAATGACAAAGTATCTCGACAATTTCTTTTTGCAGCCTCTTGATATCATCCACTTCGATAACCTTGCTCCATAGTCCTCTAAGGAGTGCACTAAATCTGATCATTGATAACGCAACCTCGGGTTTTGACGCTTTCTTCACGGCAAATTGTAACAAATAGTGGAGTATGAAATGAGCATCATGGCTCTTATATCCCACAACCGTTCTCTCTTTTATGTGCACGTACCGACTAACATTCGAGGCACAACCGTAGGGTAGTTTGGAGTTCTTCAATACAGGGCAAAAAATTTCTTTTTCCTTGTTTGTCATATCAAATATTGCATCTCTAATTTCAACATGCTTTCCATCACCACATTCAACAGGATGAAGTTCCTTCCTTATGCCTAATTCCTGTAAATCCAAACGAGCGTTTAGGTGATCCTTCGACATGCGACCTATATTAAGTAAAGTACCTAATATTTTGTCGCATATGTTCTTCTCTATGTGCATGGCATCCAGGTTATGTCGAAGGGGATTACGACACCAATATGGTAAGTCAAACAATATTGACCTTTTTTAAAAGGGCCATCACTTTTACCAGGTTTCTTCATCTTATCCCCAAACCGATTTTTGAACCCCCGCAATAACTCTTTGATATCAGTTCCTGATAATATTTCTGGAATATTCCCCATTTCAGTTTCGCCATTAAATCTCCTCTTATCCAGCCTCCACTTATGTGTCGGATCAAGAAACTTTCTATGGTGCATATAACACATTTTTTTGCTACGCTTCAAATAATTTGAAGAAGTTTCATAATGGCATACTGGACACGCTAGTTTCCCCTTCGTGCTCCAATCTGACAACATGGCATATCCCAGAAATTCACTAATGGTCCATAAGACGCTTTCACGTAAATTAAAATTCCCATCAGTCAAGGAATCATATGTTTCGATGCCAACATTCCATAATGCTTTCAATTGCGAAATTAAAGGCTGCATATATACGTCAATACTGTTCTTTGGAGAATCTGGACCAGATGTTAATGTTGAAAAAACCAAATTCTCTTGTTTCATACATAACCAAGGCGGAAGATTGTAGTTTACCAACAGAATTGGCCATGTACCATAGCTTGAATTCATTGAATGATATGGATTAAATCCATCAGATGTTGGACCCAATCTAACATTACGATTTTCTGATGAAAAATCAGGATAGCGAGCATCCATCATCTTTCATGCCACACCATCAGCCAGATGTCTTAGTTTTCCATCTTCTTTTCATTCCACTTGGTGCCATCTAATAAGTTTGGAAAATTCTTTACACATAAACATCCTTTGTAACCTTGGTCTTAGAGGAAAGTACCCCATAACATTTGTCGGCACTTTGGGAATCGACTTTAGTGGATTATTATTATCAACCATATCTTTTTTCTGTTACAGCCCACCTCGAAAAACCACAAATGTCACAAGCCTCTTTATCTTTATTCTCTGCCCAATATAACATGCAATGGTTTGGGCAGGCATGTATTTTATGGTAATCAAGACCTAAATCCTTAATGTCATTCTTTGCAGCGTAGGAAGACAAAGGCAACTAAGCATCAGGAAAGGCTTCTTTTATAAGCTTTAGTAATTCCCCAAACGCAGACTCGTTAATTCCATAAGCACACTTTAAATGATAAAGCCTAATCAAGAAACTTAGTCGAGAAAATTTAGTGCAGCCAGGATATAATGGTTTTTTTTCCTTCTTTAACATGCCGATAAAATTTCTCGGCCTCTGGATTTGGTTCTACTACAAAGTCCCTGGGATTTTGACCAAATTTGTAACCCGCACATTTGAACATCACATCCAAATTATCCTCAAAATCCATCTCCGTTGCACAATCCATATGGTCATCAACACCTAATAATTTTGTCTGTGAAACTTCACAAATCCACCCGGTATGTAATGGAGAAGGGCCGTTAAAAATAAGATGATCGTATATGACATTTTCACAATACCACTTACGTTCTGTACATTTTTTGCAGGGGCACTTCATTTCATCACCTACTTTATAAATGGGAAATGCATTTCTTAGAAAAGCTGTTACCCCTCTTACATATTCTGCACTCGATCTCGGAAGTCCTATCCATATGTAATACTCACTATCCATTGCCACAATGTAACCACGGCTTAGCAAGACCAAATTTGATACCACTAATAGTTTCAAGACACGAACAAGGGCTACCCTGTAAGGTTTGAATAAATTAGGAATAAAAACAAAACAAGTTAATAATTTACATACATAATCAGTGTGATGATACAAAGACGATTGTTTTGATATGAATTATCACTAACTTTTGGAACTGAGTTATCAGGATAATACATAAAACAAGCAACTAAGGATACTGAACACAAATTCATAACATTACATGACTGCACCAAAACAAAACAGTACAGATACAAAGACCATACAGGTGACACAAAGATGATGCAGTTGTACCTAATACAAAGAACAATGCAATAATTTAATTTTGTCTTCTAATGTTTAGCCCTTGACGCTGGTTGTTAAGTCTACTAACGTCAGTTCGAAAACCAATAACTCGATTTTGCAGCGTTGTAAGTTGATGTTGTAATTCATTTGCGTACTCAGCGGCTCGAATTGGAAACTGTTGGTCAATCCACAGCCAAAAGGTACACCCTGTGGGATAAACACGACATCTAAAATAACGACGACCAATATTGAATCCAATCGAAATAACATCTTCTACAGCGGCATACCCACAATCACACTTTTTGATTGGTAAGTCAGCTTGCTGTTCGTTAACCACTTGGTTGTTTTGATGCGGATGACGCAAGGCAGCATGGCTATGTCGTCGCAATGCCCTTTCTTCACGTCGTTCTTCTTCTAGCCGTTGTCTTCGGAGTTCTTCTTACTCTAGTTCATACTCAAGCAAATCATCGTAGTGCCTTTCTTGCATCTCTATATAAAAATCAATAGGAGTTTCGGGTAATGATGGATTTGACAATCCTAGATCACCCATGCCCAGGGTATCTTCGTAGTCATATGATGTAGGAAGAGAAATAGGCATTATTTAACTACAAACAGAAATAGACATTTAAACATTTAAATTGAATTTCTTTTGTCCTCTAAATTTTGTTTCCACCTTTCGACATAAACATTATTTACCAATACATCAATGGTTTGGCAAACATAAAAATACAGAAATTGCATAATTTCAACACATGCAAACATATAAATACAACACTTCAAGTATAAAAAACCCTAATTTAAGGCAATTGTTATACCCAATTCACCCACAGACTTTGAACGTAGACCAAAATAAGTTAGCGATGAAATCAACTAAATAAAACCGAAATGATGAAGCCCTAACTACCTGTAATTGTCCTAAATGATCCAAATTGGAGGTGTAAAGTTTGTAAAATAGGAGCAACCGAAGGTTTATGGTTTGTAACCAGAGGTACAGACTTACAGTAGCAATCAGATCGAGGTGTTCTTGGACGGATTTCGTGGAGAGAGAAACGGACCGAAAGAGAAGTACGGAAGAAATTTGTTTTGGGAGGAAGTATTTCGTGAATGGGGAAACTATCGCGCCAAATTTTCACTAAGCTGTAGCAAGGATCGGCTTGAACCATTGGACTAATCTACATCTACGGTTCTTTATTTTTTTAAACTAATAACACGGATCGCTGACTTGGCATGTATTTATCTAATGCAACACTTTGAACTGGTGTACAAGGATCGGCTTGAAGCATTGGACTAATCTACATCTACGGTTATTTATTTGTTTAAACTAATAATGCGGATCGTTGACTTGGCATGTATTTATGTAATGCAACACTTTGACCTGGTGTTGCATGTCATAGCACAAGAATTCCAACCGCAACACTGCGTTCACATCTAATGCAACAAAAAAATGAATTTGTTGTAGAAGATCAAAGAATGAATAGCTTTCGCAATACTTTTCATGCAACACACAGAAATTAGTGTCGAATATGCCCACTTTTGTAGTAGTGTTGGCAACTTCGGGGGATGAAAGAGCAAGGTTTACAAGTTTATCAAAATTCAGATCGGCGATGGCAAAACATGAGGAGTATGCTGAGAAGAAGAAGGCATAAACGAGCCACGCTCTCCAACACCTGGTTCTCCAAGAGGAACGGGTGATGTAGATCTATTGTTAATTTTTCTTCTTGGAGAAATTTTGAGGGAAATATCGATATCGATAACCTTATCGACATCATAAACATTGTAACACCCCGTGACTTCTATAACATTAATCTTCACAAATTAAAGTGTAATTAATTCTAAATGAAAGAATTAAGGGAAATGGGTTACGCCATTGCGTTCATCTCGGAATTCTGCTTGAGATAGAGTCCGAGTTTGCGTGAATCGGACTTCGTATGAAGGAGTTATGACCTTCGGAAGTTTCAGAATAAAATTTAAAATTCAAACAGCTCGGTTTCAAGTTCAAAATTCGAAAAACAGGTTCAAACTGGGCTGGGCGGGAAAATCCCTGCCCAGGGACCAGGTCGACCATGGTGTCGACCTGGTCACCCCAGGTCGACCATAGTGTCGACCTGCCAGTTGACCTACTTGGTCGGCCTGTCTGGCTGGGTCTGGCTCTGGCTCGAATTTCTATGGCTCGGTGTGTCATTAGGGCTGACATGTCACCTCTTGATTGGCTCTTTGAACTTTGTATGGTCTAGATTCCTCCTGTCTTCATTTGACGGCTCAAAACAATTTAAAAAATCTATATATACACCCTAAGTCTCAACTAAAATTCATAAAAAAAATAAGATTTGAGTCCTCCTGCTGCCAGGAAGGAATTGAGCGTAGCCGTCAAGAGAGAGGAGCTTAGAGACGAAACAAATTAAGAAGAAGACTAAAGCTTAATCAAATTAATCAATGCAACGTTAATCTACCCAAAGGAACGCATCTCAATTTCAGAATTCAGAATCCAGAATTCAAGATTCTGTATTCGTTGTAAGTATAGTGACCTTTCAGAATATGAATAAAATTGTGACGTGATTCGATGTAAATGAAAATAGAATTGTGTTATTGTATGATAATGATATAAATTCTGTGTATTGTAATGATTCTGTCATGACTTGTGTACTGTTATTTGTGGCCTAAATTGATCGATGCAATCCTATTGGACAATTGTATATGAAAATAATGGCACTTGCAAGTTGTGGCAAGAACTAGAATTTGATCCCTTTATGTTTATGTCTATGGCATGGACTATATACATTCACTAAGTCTAAATTAAGGCTTATGTAAACATGTTCTAGATTTGAGACCTTTTTGCCTACATGACCCAAAACCTATGAACACATTCTTATGTTTATTTGCAAGTATAATTGGATCTATGTAAAGTATCGTTTGGGTTACATAAACTATGCAAGTTCATGTTGAAATAGGCTATATGATTAGATGTTAAAATTGGACATTTTGGTGAATATACAACATGTTAGTTTTGTGGTTGACATTATGCCAAGTTAAACATATTTAAACCCAAGTTTGTATAAGCCTAAACTATGCCATTTCATATGTCACCTACTTAGTTATACTTTGATTGGAATGCAAGTTCACATGACCCATAATTTATATTAGTTGAATCGCTAAATTGCAAGTTCATGCGCCATACACCTTTATATATTGTAAAATATTACCTGTCCTTGATTTCCCCTTTTTCTCACGTTTATAAAGTTGGGCTGAATTGTGTCGAGCCCAACATTTGTTATAATGTTGCGAACGTACAAACGGGGGTAATAACATTGGGTTTAAAACATGGAAAAAAAATGTTGGCATGACTGGCACATGCCAACGACAATGACATTTAAGCGGTATGAATTGTTATACCCAAGAATAAAGGACATGACTTGTACATATAAAATTGAGAAGTGATAAAATACGTAAATTTAGAAAACACGGTATGCTTATCCTGAGGTTGGATTGAGTTGTGACGTAAACCTGCCCGGACCCGCCCGGCTGTCCAGTAGTCACAACAACACTTATCCAATGTGGGTGGTTAAGCATTGAGCCCAATAAGGAACCGAGGTTAGACTGAGCTATGGTGTAAACCTGCCCGGAACCGACCGGCACATCCAGTAACCGTAGCAATATCTGTCTAATGTGAGTGGTCAGGTGCTTTAAGAGGCTAAGGACATATGGTAGGGTTAAGTCAACTAAAAACACTTAACCAAATTCACTTAATCAAATTCAACATGTTAACAAGAATTGATGGGCGAGGATAGGTAAATACAGACACTTAACCACTTAACATGTTTGACTAGAAAACCCTAGTAACGAGGGACCAGTTTCAGCAGTAACCCAAGTTAGGTATCATGGTACCCTGAAACTAGGCAGGGTGGGGCACGATTACTGGGCTGATTGTAAGCAGTCAAAATGACGGCGGTGGGTGCACATTGTAGGTTCTAACGGGGTGCGGGCGTGCACACACTCCAGAGCAGACAAACAGGGCACTGGGGCACCAGTAGTATAACCTATGTATTCTAGAATTGTGTCGGGGCCGCCACCATGGGTCTTGGTACACCCCATGGTGGGACCAGCATAGGTATCTACAATTCTTGGGGGCCGTATGACACATGTTTACGCGAGTAGGAGCCGATCTTTAGAAAATGGGGATCACTTCACCCTCAACATGGGGTGCCAGTTATAATAAGCTCAAGTAGGTGCAAAGATATAGTGTGGGTGCAATATACATTCGATTCTAAACTACACTTCCTTAGCTTGTGATACTTTACTGTTTTGAGTTTATTATCATGCCCTTTTTCCTATTCACATACTGAAGGGTTACTAGATTTACTCAGGTTTTATGTCTGACTCTATTTTCTTTTCGTCTTCTTTTCTTTCGTTCCTCCCCTCGGTCCACTAGGAGGAAACAACCCAGCTCAGTCAGACTCTTTGCAAGCTCCAAGACCGCAGACGTATGGTTTGGATCTCTTTTGCTTGGACTATGGCTTTGGATATTACTATGGGGATTTTTGTTACTTTATTTATGTTTTATGCTTCTTTAATAATCAAGACAGTAATGAGGTTGTAATGTGGAAGTATTTTAAGACAATTATGGAAATGTTTTGTTTGAGCACGTATTGATGAAATAAAAGTCTGTTTGGTTTCCGCTGTTTAAAATATGTGTATTTATATCTGTCTTGTGTTTATCTATGCCTTTTACTTATAAACCTCCACCAAAGTTAAGGTATTTCCTTTGTGAGTGACCTTAACGGAGGTGGGGTGTTTAACTTGGTATCAGAGCATAGGTTTAACTGATAAGAAAAAGTTTTTGAATTTTTTTTTCAAAAGAAAGTTTAAAGAAGCATTTTTCAAGATAAAGTGTTACATTTTTAAAGAGGCATAATCCACCAAAGCCATGTGCACTATCTCTCTCTATCCTTCGTTTTGAATCTTTCCTTTATGTTTCAGCATGTCTGGAGACCTTAACCTTCCGGAAGGAGTGCCGATACCCGGCTGGTTTAGGAAGTACTTAGAAGCAAGGGCCAATGGCGTGGGCCCAGCAGGCATCCCTCCTCCAGTGGTCGCGGTTCCTCCTCCTCGTGGAAATGCCTTCGCAAAAACATGTAGAGACTTCAAGGCTATGGGTGGAAAAGACTTTTATGGGACAAAGTCCTTTGTAGGAGAAAGAAACTGGCTAAAGAAGACCGAGGTTCTGTTTGTCATCTTCGGAGTTGATGGCAGACAAAAGATACAACTAGCAGTGTGGTTGCTTAAAGATGAAGCTTCCTATTGGTGGGAGATTACCAATGGTCTGAGGGCAGTGGAAACATGGGAAGATTTCAGGACAAGGTTTGAGATGAAATTCCTCTCCCAAGCTGAAAGAAGCCTGCAAATGGAGAAGTTTCTAACTCTGAAACAGGGAAGTATGACAATCAGGGAGTACGTTAATCAGTTTAATCAGTTGGCCAGATTTGGGTTGGACTTAGTAAACACCCAACACAAGAAGGCGGTTCGCTTCGTCAAAGGTTTGAATGAGCCTCTACACAGCCTTGCTATGACCCATGTATCCACAGGAGCGACTTATGAAAGCTTGGTGGACATGGCGTTGCTGCACGAGGAAGACAACGACAAGAAAGAGACTAAGGTGAAAGAAAAGAAAGAGGGTCTACAAGCTAAGAAAACAGACTTCAAGAAAGGAGGGAAGAACAATAAGCCCCGTGAGAGGGGAAGGTGCAATTTATGTGGCATTGTTGGACATATATCGAAAGACTGCCGAAAGAGGAAGGCGAAGATGGATGGTTGCTTCCATTGTGAAGAGACTAGGCACCAAGCTAAGGACTGCCCAAAGAAGAGAGGGCAGGGACAGAAAGCCGGATCCACTTCAGGGGGTTAGGTTCATGCGCTAGTGGCACCTCCGCAGGAACGAGGTAGTAATATTTCTGTAGAAAGTGTAGTCTATCTTTATGATCATCCAGTTCGCACACTTTTTGACTCTGGCGCTTCACACTCCTTTATTTCATCTGCCTTAGTAGAATCTCTGCATCTAGACACTAGTATGGTAGAGGATCCCTTAGTAGTTTCAAATCCAATTGGGGGCTCCGCATACTTGTCAATGGTTTGTTTGGGTTTGAAAATCTCTATCCTCAGCGTTGAGTTTAGTTGTAATGCCTTTGTTTTGGGCTTCGAAGGATATGGTTTGATCTTAGGCATGGACTGGTTATCCAGTAATGGTGCCATTCTTGATTGTGAGAAAAGAGTAGTTAGACTCTTGACTCGGCTTGGTAACACTCTAGAAATTCTTGTAATCCCTTGAATGCTGTTATGCTTAGTTATCTAGAGTCGCTTGAGGCTTCTGATGAGAATTTGCAGTCAGTTAGAGTAGTCCGGGAATATCCGGATGTCTTTGAGGAGGTGAAAGGCTTACCTCCGAGGTGGGAAATAGACTTTCGCATATATCTTGTGGATAATGCAAAGCCTGTAGCTTTACCTGTCAGACACATGGCTCCAAAGGAGAGAAAGGAGCTCAGTAAGCAGGTCAAAGAACTTCTCAAAAAGGGGTTCATTAGATAGAGCATTTCGGAATGGGGTGCTCCAGTGGTGTTCGCAACCAAAACGGACGGTTCGCTTCTCCTTTGCGTCGACTATAGGGAGTAAAACAAATTGACCAAGAAAAATAGGCACCCTCTTCCCCGAATCGAAGATTTGTTTGATCAGCTTGTAGGTGCGTCGGTCTTCTCCCAACTTGATCTGGCAACTGGGTTCCATCAGCTAAGAGTAGCTGAAGACAACATTGATAAAATGGCATTCAGAACCCTAGACGGTTTCTTCGAGTGGCTTGTCATGCCTTTCGGCTTGACAAATGCACCTGCTTATTTCGTAGATCTAATGAGCAGAGTGTTCAGAGAATTCCTCAACAAATTTGTGGTTGTCTTCGTGGACGATATTTTGATCTTCTCAAAGAATGAGGAACAGCATGCTCAACATCTAAAAGAAATCATGGAAACTCTTCGAGTTCATCAGCTAAAAGCCAAATTCTCCAAGTGTCACTTCTAGAGAAAAGAAGTAAGATTTCTTGGACATATAGTGTCCAAAGAAGGGTTGGCGGTGGACCCCGCGAAAGTGGTGGCAGTGCAAGATTGGAAGATACTAAGAAATGCAACCGAAGTCCGAAGCTTTTTTGGGCTAGCCGGTTTTTACTGAAAATTCATTAGGGATTTCGCGAAAATCTCAGCTCCACTCACAAGGCTAACAAAGAAGAATCTAGCATTCGCTTGGGATTTGGACCGTGACATTGCCTTCCAATGCCTAAAAAGGGCTCTTACAACAGCTCCAGTTCTAACTCTGCTTGACGGAAGCAAAATGTTCATAGTATACATAGATGCATGTGGAACGGGACTAGGCGCTGTTCTAATGCAAGAAGGATGGGTGGTAGCTTATGGTGGAAGACAATTGAAAGTTCATGAAAAGAACTACCCAACCCACGATCTTGAGTTGGCCGCCATCGTCTTTGCACTTAAGTCCTGGCGCCATTATCTCCTAGGTGAGAAGTTCGAATTATACATTGACCATAAATCACTGAAATATCTCTTCTCGCAGAAGGATCTTAACTTGAGGCAGCAAAGGTGGATAAAGTTTTTTGCCTCGTATTATTTTGAAATTTCCTATACTCCCGGCAAAGGCAACGTAGTAGCAGACGCGTTGAGCCGAAAGAAACTGATCTTAAGCCCGATCTTTGTAGAAAGTCAAAGCTTGGAGTATATAGCCAGTTTTAACTTTAGGCCCTCCTCTGATTTTATACCGGGTTTGTTAGCATCTCTCGAAGTACGCCCTACTCTCTTGGACTCAATAGGGGTTGCACAATGAGAAGACCCTCAGCTTGTTGATGTGATTGATAAACTTATTAGGGGTGAGACTTCTAGTCACCTCAATATATACACCATCGATGATAAGGGTTGGCTGAGGCGAGATGGAAGATTATGCGTCCCACAAATAAGGGAGTTGACAAAGAAGGTTCTCGAGGAAGCGCATCATTCCATGATGACTATACACCCTGGCGGTGATAAGATGTACAAGGATATAAAAAGAACTTTCTTTTGGAGCGGCATGAAGCAGGACATGGCAAATTTCGTTTCTAAGTGCATGACCTGCCAACAGGTCAAGGCGGAACAGAAAAAACCTGGAGGACTAATTCATCCTTTAGAGGTCCCACAGTGGAAGTGGGATAGCATTTCAATGGACTTCATTAATGGACTGCCTAGATCGAGAAGAGGAAATACTAGCATTTGGGTAATAGTGGATAGGCTTACTAAAAGCGCCCACTTTATACCCGTTAAAAGTAGAAGGACTGCCTCATCTTTAGCATCTCTTTATCTCAAGGAAATAGTTCGACTCCATGGGATACCCTCCAGCATTGTTAGTGACCGAGACCCTATCTTCACAAGCGAGTTTTGGTGGAGTCTGCAAGAAGCTGTAGGCGCACAATTATGTTTGAGCACGGCCTATCACCCCCAAACCGATGGCTAGACGGAAAGGGTGAATAGAGTTTTAGAGGATCTTTTAAGACTTTGCGTTCTTGACTTTGGAGGGACATGGGAGGATCACCTTCCTTTAGTGGAATTTTCCTACAACAACCGCTACCAAGCTACCATAGGCATGGCACCCTTCGAAGCCTTGTATGGAAGACCGTGCAAATCACCAAGTTGTTGGTGGGAGTCTACAGATAAACTTATACTTGGGCCGGACATGATTCGAGAGACATCAGAGAAAGTGGACTTGATACGTAGAAGGATGAAGACAGCCCAAGATAGACAAAAATCCTACGTCGACAAAAGAAGGACCGACCTTGAATTTGAGGTTGGGGACAGGGTTTTCCTTAAGGTATCTCCTTTAAGGAACGTCGTTCGCTTTGGATCCACGGGAAAGTTAGCACCAAGATTTGTAGGGTCGTTTCCTATCATCGAGAAGGTTGGGAAGATGGCCTATAGATTAGAGCTACCCGAGAGACTGGCCGGAGTTCACAACGTCTTTCATGTTTCTCACCTCCGAAAGTGTTTGCATGAGTCTGCGGAAGTGGTGGAACCTAGCATTCTAGAAGAAGCCGAAGTGGAACGTGAAGCAACTGTGAGGAGAGTTCCAACCTGCATCTTAGGAACCGAAGTGAAAAAGCTACGCAACCGCGAAGTCAAACTCATTAAAGTTCAATGCAGCGACGCCGAGGAAGACGCGACTTGGGAAACTGAGGACAGAATACGCGTTGCCTACCCTTTTCTTTTTGAGGGTACATCTTTGATCTCTCTTTTTCCTTAAGTTATGCTTTATCTATATTTTTAGGTATATCTCCTCGGTCCTTTTCCTAACTCCTTAGGTAGAAAACAAATGGATGCAAACATGTATTTGAAAACATGTTATGGATGATGGCTGCAAATGGTTGCTAGTGGTTGCTCGTGGATGCATACACACACACACCCCTTAGGTTTTAGATCGGCTCAGTCACTTCATATTGCATATGCATATATGTATTCTCATTTGTATATAGTTGAAACTTGATATGCTGTCATATGGTCGTCTCATTTGTATGAATAGTTGTGAACTCATGTAGAATTATGAGTAGGAAAAATTTACATACATAATGGATTCATGACACTTACATGATTCGCATTAAGGAGGTCAACTGAATCAGTAGATCGCATGATTTCTGCATTAGATAAGGACATGCACACACACTATGCATATGATCATAAAGCATTAGAAGTCTTTTAAGGATAGTGGACGCCTGTGTTTGTTGGTTGAGTAGATGGACGGTTGGATGGTAGGATATACATTCTTCCTAACTTGAAGATTTCGGGGACGAAATCCTTTTAAGAGGGGAGAATGTAACATCCCGTGAATTCTACAACATTAAGCTTCACAAATTAAAGTGTAATTAATTCTAAATGAAAGAATTAAGGGAAATGGGTTATGCCAATGCATTCGTCTCGGAATTCTGCTTGAGATAGAGTCCGAGTTTGCGTGAATCAGACTTCGTATGAAGGAGTTATGACCTTCGGAAGTTTTAGAATAAAATTTAAAATTCAAACAGCTCGGTTTCAAGTTCAAAATTTGAAATACCCGCCCAGGGACTAGGTCGACCATGGTGTCGACCTGGTCACCCCAGGTCGACCATAGTGTCGACCTGCCAGTCGACCTACCTGGTCGACCTGGCTGGCTGGGTCTGGCTTGAATTTCTGTGGCTCGGTGTGTCATTAGGGCTGGCATGTCACCTCTTGATTGGCTCTTTGAACTTTGTATGGTTTAGATTCCTCCTGTCTTCATCTGACGGCTCAAAACAATTTAAAAAATCTATATATACACCCTAAGTCTCAACTAAAATTCACATAAAAAAATAAGATTGGAGTCGTCATGCTGCCAGGAAGGAATTGAGCGTAGCCGTCAAGAGAGAGGAGCTTAGAGACGAATCAAATTAAGAAGAAGACTAAAGCTTAATCAAATTAATCAACGCAACGTTAATCTACTCAAAGGAACGCATCTCAATTTCAGAATTCAGAATCCAGAATTCAAGATTCTACATTCGTTGCAAGTATAATGACATTTCAAAATATGAATAAAGTTATGATATCATTCGATGTAAATGAAAATAGAATTGTGTTATTGTATGATAATGATATAAATTCTGTGTATTGTAATGATTCTGTCATGATTTGTGTATTGTTATTTGTGGCCTAAATTGATTGATGCAAGCCTATTGGACAATTGTATATGAAAATAATGGCACTTGCAAGTTGTGGCAAGAACTAGAATTTAATCCCTTTATGTTTATGTCTATGGCATGGACTATATACATTCACTAAGTCTAAATTAAGGCTTATGTAAACATGTTCTAGATTTGAGACCTTTTATGCCTACATGACCCAAAACCTATGACCACATTCTTATGTTTATTTGCAAGTATAATTGGATCTATGTTAAGTATCGTTTGGGTTACATAAACTATGCAAGTTCATGTTGAAACAGGCTATATGATTAGATGTTAAAATTGGACATTTTGGTGAATATACAACATGTTAGTTTTGTGGTTGACATTATGCCAAGTTAAACATGTTTAAACCCAAGTTTGTATAAGCCTAAACTATGCCATTTCATAATCACCTACTTAGTTATACTCTGATTGGAATGCAAGTTCACATGACCCATGTAACACCCCACATCCTTTAGTGTCACTCACAAAGGGAATGCACTAAGTTCTGTGGAGCATTTAGGGTAAAAGATGCAGATAAATTACAAGACAGACAAAATTAAAACAGCGGAAAATAAAACTTTACTTTATTGATAAAATAGTTTGTACAACAATTGTTTTCCAATATCAGAGTATCATCTGTCTTACAAAATAAAGAAGCATAAAATAACATTTATATTCTCCAATGTAGCATAAGCCAACCATAGCAGCAGAAAAAGAGAGTCCAAAGCACTTTGTCAAAGAATCTTCGAGCTTGGGAAGAGTGACGGTCCGATGTAACATGAGCTATACTATTCCCACCTTAACTACCTGGGGGGGGAACGGAAAAAAAGAAGACGAAAGAAAACTGGGTCAGACATAAAGTCTGGTAAGTTCAGTTACTTCTAGCATGTGAACAAGGAAAAACAAAACGACATGAATTAACTGAATACAAGACAATACCATGATGATAGGGCCAACAAGATAGGATAAGATTAACACAAGATATGCTAAGACAAGATAAACTGGATATGCTTTAATACTTTCTCCGCTTCGCTATTAACTTGTTATTATTGTTTCTATGTCTCTGCAACACCTATCTAGTGTCCCAACTAGTAATCTGTCTAAAATGATAACGCGATCCCAATCCCAGTAATTGTGGTTGCCTTTAGGGGAACATTTATTATTTATTACCTAGATCTAATCTAGGGTTTTATATCAAAGTACTTCCTAGATTCCACTCTGGTTTACGCGGTTTATCTAATGCTTCACAGATTCAGGGTTTATGCCACCTAGGTCCAACTAGGGATTACGCTACCTGTCGAACGATGCCCCTAGTCTAGGACACACTACCTAGAGCAATATATGTTCCTAGACTTTCCCCACGTATGTGTCGCGAATCGTTTAACGCTGTCTAGATGCACATGTCCTCAAATGTGCGACCCGAGTCCCGTGGCAGGGCCGCTATAGAAACACGGAACTCGGTCGGGAGCTTTCAGATATCTGCCGATGCAGATGCTAAGGTCTGTTTTTCCAGTGGCTATGGTCCCACTCGACCCCTCCCTCAACTAATGAAAGGCACACCTTGAAAAACGAGAACTATACGCAGGCCCTCTATGCCCCCACTAACCTATGGCCATCCTCACCCATAACTAGATAGCAAGTATATGGTCCTTTGGAGTTCTTCGCCTTTCTGCTTTACGTATCCCGACTGACTCAAGATGGTAGGTAGACGATGAGTCGCTATCACAGGGCTACTTGTCTCGCCGAATCACGCTGGTCCATCCTAGTCTTTAGGTTGCCATATATTGCAACCAAGGCATACCCTTGGTTCTTCTCACGCAGACCTTAACCTCTGTGAGCCCAGGCGGATCATCTGCATTCTCACAGAGGGATACCTAGAGTACCCTTACGTCCCCTCGAAGCCTCGGGCTTCTTAACCCAATTCGTTGGAGCCTTCTTTAAGATCAGATGGATGTTTGCTCCTCTTCGTGTTATACTAAGGATTACTACTTTGTTTTTCTAACTAAGGTTTACCACTTACTGTATTGAATCGTCGTTTTCTTAACTAAGGTTTACTACTTAGCCCTTTTTAACTAAGGTTTACTACTTAGTCCCCTTTCTCGTCAAGTTGGATTGGTTAAGTGTCATTAGTCAATTCAAGTTAACTTAACCCATTCCTTTGTCATATTAAACTGGTTAAGTGTTATCAGTAATTCACGTTGACTTAACCCTACCAGCATCAAGTTATATTGGTTAAGTATTTACTTAACCCTACCCATTCATCTTGTATTGGTTAAGTGTTCCTTTTTAACTTAACCTTGCCTATCAGTTTTAACTAACATGTTATAACGGTTAAGTGTTCCCTTAGTTAACTTAACCCTAACATTGGTTTGATTAACATGTTCTAATGGTTAAGTATTGTCCCTTCATGTTTTTAACTTAACCCTATTCATTTATCACACTCTGATGGTTAATGTTCAAGCTTACTTAACCCTACGGTCTAGTCTAGCTAACATATTAAATTGGCTAAGTGTATTAAATTTACTTAACCCCAACCTCTAGTCTAGTTAGAATGTGAAATTGGCTAAGTGTATTGAATTTACTTAACCCCCACTTTCTAGCCTGGTTCATATATTAAATTGGCTAAGTGTTTTTCTTAGTTACTTAACCCCTACAAATCTTGTCTTGTTACCATGTTAAGTTGGTTAAGTGTTCTAGTTAACTTAACCCTATCGTTCTAACTTAACCGTGTTAAGTTGGTTAAGTGTTCCTATGGACTTAACCCTCCCATTCTAGCTTAACTGTGTTAAGTTGGTTAAGTGTTCTTATGGACTTAACCCTCCCATTCTAGCTTAACTGTGTTAAGTTGGTTAAGTGTTCTTATGGACTTAACCCTCCCATTCTAGCTTAACTTTAATTGTCTTATTAAAGCACCGGCCACTCACATTAGACAGGTATTGTTGTGGCTGCCGGTATGCCGGTTGGTTCCGGGCAGTCTTACGCCACAACTCAGTCTAACCTCGGGCCTTTATCGATCTCAATGCCTTAACCTCCCACATTGGATAGGTATTGTTGTGATCACTGGACAGCCGGGCGAGTCCGGGCAGGTTTACATCACAACTCAATCCAACCTCGGGCTAAGCATGTTCGTATTGTCTAAATTTACTTTTCTCATTTAGGATAAATTCTATAAGTAAATTTTCCCTAATTTACTTATTCCATTATTACTCTTTTAATGTACATTGTCAACATTTATTATTATGGCCCATTTTCCCTATATATCATAATTACAGTTTTTGGTATGTAAATTATACCAAATTAAGTGTCACTAGCCATGATTATTCTAAACATGACAATTACTCACAATTATGACTAAATTCAAAATTTATGCTAATATACTTATTATGCCAAATTAACTTTAATTGACCCAATTTTGATTTAACATCCTAATTTACAGTTTATGGCAAGACTAGAATTATTATTCTAGTTTACCGTTTACGCCTAAAACTTAGCTTACTTGCCAATACTAAATTTAATATGTCAAATTACATATTCCATAATTCATGTCAAATTTTCAAATTTGCGTTCTAATAAACATGCCATAATACATGTTCTAAATTATGTCAATCATAATTATGTTCATGTTCCACATTATGCCAATTTCCAAGTTTACAACCATGTTTAAGTCAAATTTATGATTTGCCCAAATCGTATTCCCATCGTTCGTGTAATCGTGATTTCATCCTAGATTATAGATAAATCTAGATTCGTGGATAAAAAGGGAATGAACCAAAATGCCATGAAAAGATAGACATAATGACTGGCAGAAGATGATAATTCAATAATCACAGATCTAACAAATTACACTGAATAAATTGATTAAAGCATCGAAGGCCTATAGATCTGATAATATTATGACATAAAAAAGGTTGAACAAATAACATAGGTTCAAGTATATGGGTAGATCTAACTTAATAGATAAAATCCCATAATCAAGATCCAAGGATAATTAAGAATAAACTGAATAGATAATCAAGTTTAGATCCCATCTCACAGTCATAATCCTAGGCAATAATATCATGTTCATGAATCATAGGTAATTATCCACTATTGTCCTTGTCATAGTCATAGGCATTGGTTTATGCTCCTAGTCAAAGGCTTATGTTCATAGTCAAAGGCTTATGCTCATAGTCAAAGGCTTATGGTTTCAAAGGCCACAGTTCCATAGTCATAATCTTAAGCATTGGCAATTTTGTCACAATGTGTTCCAGGCCATAATCAAGAATCAGATCCAAAGTCATAAACAAGCACAGATTCAATGAAATGATAAGGCATATTTCTTATATTCTTTTAATTTCATGTCAAAAATAGAAAAGGCGTTCAAATATAAAAAGTAACCGACTTACATTGATTGGATCTAGAAATGAACAGAAAGATAGTGTTGCTTGAAGCCGTTGAATCTTTACTTGAATCCTAACTTGTTTTGAATCTTCTCTTGAAAGACTTGAGCAGCATATCCTCGTCTTGATTTATATTTTATTTTAATCTATTTATTTAGATTTAGAGGAAGAAGAAGAAGCCATGTCCATCAAGAATTTGTGCAGCATAAGGTTAGAGAAGAATGGTGCAAAGAGAAGGAGACCAGGGGGCTGTTTATATAGGATTGCAAGTTAATTTGAGCCGTCGATGAAGCCAAGGTTAATCAAAGCCATCCGTTCTAAAGTGAAGCCAATTATGTTCACAATTACTTTCTTAATGTACATTATTAATATTTATTATTAAATTTGTATGAACATTAGATACACCCCCTTTACACATTTATTATTAAATTTGTATGCACATTAGATACATCTCCCCTTTACACATTTATTATTAAATTTGTATGCACATTAGATACATCTCCCCTTTACACATTTATTATTAAATTTGTATGCACATTAGATACATCTCCCATTTACACATTTATTATATTAAGCATTGGTTATTCTTAAATTAGTAACTTTAGTGTTAACAGAAATACGGGGTGTTACATTCTCCCCTCCTTAAAGGATTTCGACCCCGAAATCTTCGAGTCAAGAAGAATGTAAATCCTACCATCCAATCATCCATCTACTCAACCATCAAACACAGGCATCCATTATCCTTAAAGACTTCTAATGCTTGTATGTTCATATGCATAGTGTGTGTACATGTCTTTATCTAATGCAAAATCAGGCGGTCTACTGATTCAGTTGACCTCCTTAATGCAAATCATGTCAGTGCCATGCATCCAATATGTATGCAAATCCTAATGATACATATTATTTTTATATGAGTGTACAATCATTCACTCAAATGCGACATCCATATGATAACACATTAAGTTCAATTCATAAACAAATACATATATGTAAATGAAATATGAAGGCGTCTGAGCTAATCTAGTGCCTAATACATGTGTATATGCATTCACGAGCAACCACTAGCAACCATTCGCAATCATCAACCATAACATGTTTCAAATACATGTTTACATCCAAAAGGGTTTCTACCTAAGGATCGATGATACGTCCTAGAGGATATACCTTAAAAGCTAGAAACTAGTATGCATAGAACTCCTAAAAAAAGAATCAAGGATGTACCCTTAAGAAAAAGGGTATGAGGTGCGTATGCCTTATCTTCAATCTCCCGTATCACGTCTTCTTGAGCTTTACTCAACTGTACCTTAACAGATTCAACTTCACGATTGCGAAGTTTCTTGACCTCCATTTCCAAAATAAACAAATGTCAACCATGATACTGAGTGTATATACTAGGATGATCAGAGGTCTCTCCTCTTAGCTTATCCATCATGCCATAACTATGAGGGTCAAAAGGTCACTACGTACTTTTTACCTCTCTTAAGGTTAGTCCTTCTCTATATAGAGCGCCTGCCACAACTATTCATCTCTCAAGCAAACCATCCTAGTCGAACTCGACATCCCTCAAGTACAAGCCCCAAAGGCCTAAACCAATATCAGACAAGCACCCGAGGAATGTCTCCTCCGAATTTGGACAATCTACGTGAGATGATCTAGACAAAACAACCAAACACTTGAGCACTAGTTGGGATCTTTTACTATACAAGTACTAAGGTGCAGAGACTCAACTATGGAAGCAAATATGAACAAATGCGAAGTGCTAAAACCAAAAGAAAGAGTACAAACAGAAAAGCTAGACTCTTCCAACAGAACTTTACTACCTTTCTCCTAGGTACGCTTAGTGGTGAAAGCATTCCCTTCTGAAAATCTTGTCCTTTGTTCTTAATTATATGCCCTATTCTGCCATAGTAAAGATACTTCCTCTTGTCTTAGGTTTTATAATCCCTTTCTCCTTCGTGAGCCAAGTCTACATCCATGAATTCCCCATCCTTGGGTTGTGCTCCTTAGCCAAACTCCTTATCCTCTTTCGTGTGTAATCATGTTGACAAATCTCTCGAAAGCTGCCTCCATCGTACAGAAAACCCTACTAAGATTGAAAGAAAACTAGCCGTAGGTGAAACTACTACGGTTATAGATGGAAGTCGGGCACTACTTCGCCCTTCGATGAGGTTACCTCCCAGAAAGCCAGGAGCCCCAGAGACTCAAGAAAGAAGGGGACAAGAATTCAAATAGAGAATCAGAAGATAGTGTGCATGGCTTTTGGGGAATATGCCTTTAAAACAAAACTTTTCTTTTGAAAATGCTTCTTTTAAAACTGTTTGAAAATAATAATTTTTTTCAAATCTTTTATTTGATCCGGTAACCTTCAGCTCTGATACCACGTGTAACACCTCACATCCTTTAGTGTCACTCACAAAGGGAATGCACTAAGTTCTGTGGAGCATTTAGGGTAAAAGATGCAGATAAATTACAAGACAGACAAAATTAAAACAGCGGAAAATAAAACTTTACTTTATTGATAAAATAGTTTGTACAACAATTGTTTTCCAATATCAGAGTATCATATGTCTTACAAAATAAAGAAGCATAAAATAACATTTATATTCCCCAATGTAGCATAAGCCAGCCATAGCAACAGAAAAAGAGAGTCCAAAGCACTTTGTCAAGGAATCTTCGAGC
The DNA here is from genome assembly GCA_030737875.1 of Allium sativum. Classification (NCBI taxonomy): domain Eukaryota; kingdom Viridiplantae; phylum Streptophyta; class Magnoliopsida; order Asparagales; family Amaryllidaceae; genus Allium; species Allium sativum. Next base: position 706,034,482 of record CM060924.1, on the reverse strand, counting down.
TTAGGAAGAGTGACGGTCCAATCTAAACTGAGCTATACTATTCCCAACTTAACTACCTGGGGGGGGGGAACGGAAGAAAAGAAGACGAAAGAAAACTGGGTCAGACATAAAACATAAAGTCTGGTAAGTTCAGTTACTTCTAGCATGTGAACAAGGAAAAACTAAACGACATGAATTAACTGAATACAAGACAATACCATGATGATAGGGCCAACAAGATAGGTTAAGATTAACACAAGATATGCTAAGACAAGATAAACCGGATATGCTTTAATACTTTCTCCGCTTCTCTATTAACCTGTTATTATGGTTTCTATGTCTCTGCACCACCTATCTAGTGTCCCAACTAGTAATCTGTCTAAAATGATAACGCGATCCCAATCCCAGTAATTGTAGTTGCCTTTAGGCGTACATTTATTATTTATTACCTAGATCTAATCTAGGGTTTTATATCAAAGTACTTCCTAGATTCCACTCGGGTTTACGCGATTTATCTAATGCTTCACAGATTCAGGGTTTATGCCACCTAGGTCCAACTAGGGATTACGCTACCTGTCGAACGATGCCCCTAGTCTAGGACACACTACCTAGAGCGGTATATGTTCCTAGACTTTCCCCACGTATGTGTCGCGAATCATTTATCGCTGTCTAGATGCACATGTCCTGAAATGTGCGACCCGAGTCCCATGGCAGAGCTGCTCTAGAAACACGGAACTCGGTCGGGAGCTTTCAGATATCTGCCGATGCAGATGTTAAGGTCTGTTTTTCCAGTGGCTACCCCTCCCTCAACTAATGAAAGGCACACCTTGAAAAATGAGAACTATACGCAGGCCCTCTATGCCCCCACTAACCTATGGCCATCCTCACCCATAACTAGATAGCAAGTATATGATCTTTTGGAGTTCTCCGCCTTTCCGCTTTACGTATCCCGACTGACTCAAGATGGTAGGTAGACTACGAGTCGCTATCACAGGGCTACTAGTCTCGCTGAATCATGCTGGTCCATCCTAGTGTTTAGGTTGCCATATATTGCAACCAAGGAATACCCTTCGTTCTTCTCACGCAGACCTTAACCTCTGTGAGCCCAGGCGGATCATCTGCATTCTCACAGAGGGATACCAAGAGTACCCTTACGTCCCCTCGAAGCCTCGGGCTTCGTAACCCAATTCGTTGGAGCCTTCTTTAAGATCAGATGGATGTTCGCTCCTCTTCGTGTTATACTAAGGATTACTACTTAGTTTTTCTAACTAAGGTTTACCACTTAGTGTATTGAATCGTCGTTTTCTTAACTAAGGTTTACTACTTAGCCCTTTTTAACTAAGGTTAACTACTTAGTCCCCTTTCTCGTCAAGTTGGATTGTTTAAGTGTTATTAGTCAATTCAAGTTAACTTTACTCATTCCTTTGTCATATTAAACGGGTTAAGTGTTATCAGTAATTCACGTTGACTTAACCCTACCAGCATCAAGTTATATTGGTTAAGTATTTACTTAACCCTACCCATTCATCTTGTATTGGTTAAGTGTTCCTTTTTAACTTAACCTTGCCTATTTGTTTTAACTAACATGTTATAACGGTTAAGTGTTCCCTTAGTTAACTTAACCCTTAACATTGGTTTGATTAACATGTTCTAATGGTTAAGTATTGTCCCTTCATGTTTTTAACTTAACCCTGTTCATTTATCAGACTCTGATGGTTAAGTGTTCAAGCTTACTTAACCCTACGGTCTAGTCCGGCTAACATATTAAATTGGCTAAGCGTATTAAATTTACTTAACCCCAACCTCTAGTCTAGTTAGCATGTTAAATTGGCTAAGTGTATTGAATTCACTTAACCCCCACTTTCTAGTCTGGTTAACATATTAAATTGGCTAAGTGTTTTTCTTAGTTACTTAACCCCTACAAATCTTGTCTTGTTACAATGATAAGTTGGTTAAGTGTTCTAGTTAACTTAACCCTATCGTTCTAACTTAACTGTGTTAAGTTGGTTAAGTGTTCCTATGGACTTAACCCTCCCATTCTAGCTTAACTGTGTTAAGTTGGTTAAGTGTTCTTATGGACTTAACCATCCCATTCTAGCTTAACTGTGTTAAGTTGGTTAAGTTTTCTTATGGACTTAACCCTCCCATTCTAGCTTAACTTTAATTGTCTTATTAAAGCACCATCTACTCACATTAGACATGTATTGTTGTGGCTTCCGGTATGCCGGTTGGTACCAGGCAGTCTTACGCCACAACTCAGTCTAACCTCGGGCCTTTATCGGGCTCAATGCCTTAACCTCCCACATTGGATAGGTATTGTTGTGATCACTGGACAGCCTGGCGGGTCCCGGCAGGTTTACATCACAACTCAATCCAACCTCGGGTTAAGCATGTTCGTATTGTCTAAATTTACTTTTCTCATTTAGGATAAATTCTATAAGTAAATTTTCCCTAATTTACTTTTTCCATTATTACTCTTTTAATGTACATTGTCAACATTTATTATTATGGCCCATTTTCCTTATATATCATATTTATAGTTTTTGGTATGTAAATTATACCAAATTAAGTGTCACTAACCATGATTATTCTAAACATGACAATTACTCACAATTATGACTAAATTCAAAATTTGTGCTAATATACTTATTATGCCAAATTAACTTTAATTGACCCAATTCTGATTTAACATCCTAATTTATAGTTTATGGCAAGACTAGAATTATTATTCTAGTTTACCGTTTACGCCTAAAACTTAGCTTACTTGCCAATACTAAATTTAATATGTCAAATTACATATTCCATAATTCATGTCAAATTTTCAAATTTGCGTTCTAATAAACATGCCATAATACATGTTCTAAATTATGTCAATCATAATAGTGTTCATGTTCCACATTATGGCAATTTCCAAGTTTACAACCATGTTTAAGTCAAATTTATGATTTGCCCAAATTGTATTCCCATCGTTCGTGTAATCGTGATTTCATCCTAGATTATAGATAAATCTAGATTCGTGGATAAAAAGGGAATGAACCAAAATGCCATGAAAAGATAGACATAATGACTGGCAGAAGATGATAATTAACTAATCACAGATCTAACAAATTACACTGAATAAATTGATTAAAGCATCGAAGGCCTATAGATCTGATAATATTATGGCATAAAAAGGGTTGAACAAATAACATAGGTTCAAGTATATGAGTAGATCTAGCTTAATAGATAAATTCCCATAATCAAGATCCAAAGATAATTAATAATAAATTGAATAGATAATCAAGTTTAGATCCCATCTCACAGTCATAATCCTAGGCAATAATATCATGTTCATGAATCATAGGTAATTATCCACTATTGTCCTTGTCATAGACATAGGCATTGGTTTATGCTCCTAGTCAAAGGCTTGTGTTCATAGTCGAAGGCTTATGTTCATAGTCAAAGGCTTATGTTCATAGTCAAAGGCTTATGGTTTCAAAGGCCACAGTTCCATAGTCATAATCTTAAGCATTGGCAATTTAGTCATAATGTGTTCTAGGCCATAACCAAGAATCAGATCCAAAGTCATAAACAAGCACAGATTCAATGAAATGATAAGGCATATTTCTTATATCCTTTTAATTTCATGTCACAAATAGAAAAGGCGTTCAAATCTAAAAAGTAACCGACTTACATTGATTGGATCTAGAAAAGAATAGAAAGATAGCGGTTCTTGAAGCCGTTGAATCTTTACTTGAATCCTAACTTGTTTTGAATCTTCTCTTGAAAGACTTGAGCAGCCTATCCTCGTCTTGATTTATATTTTATTTTAATCTATTTATTTAGATTTAGAGGAAGAAGAAGAAGAAGCCATGTCCATCAAGAATTTGTGCAGCATAAGGTTAGAGAAGAATGGTGCAAAGAGAAGGAGACTAGCGGGCTCATTATACAGGATTGCAAGTTAATTTGAGCCGTCGATGAAGCCAAGGTTAATCAAAGCCATCTGTTCTAAAGAGAAGCCAATTATGTTCACAATTACTTTCTTAATGTACATTATTAACATTTATTATTAAATTTGTATGAACATTAGATACATCCCCCCTTTACACATTTATTATTAAATTTGTATGCACATTAGATACATCTCCCCTTTACACATTTATTATTAAATTTGTATGCAAATTAGTTACATCTCCACTTTACACATTTATTATATTAAGCATTGGTTATTCTTAAATTAGTAACTTTAGTGTTAACAGAAATACGGGGTGTTACAACCCATAATTTATGTTAGTTGAATCGCTAAATTGCAAGTTCATGCGCCACACACCTTTATGTATTGTAAAATATTACCTGTACTTGATTTCCCCTTTTTCTCACGTTTATAAAGTTGGGCTGAATTGTGTCGAGCCAACATTTGTTATAATGTTGCGAACGTACAAACGGGGTAATAACGTTGGGTGTAAAACATGAAAAAAAAATGTTGGCATGATTGGCACATGCCAACGACAATGACATTTAAGCGGTATGAATTGTTATACCCAAGAATAAAGGACATGACTTTTACATATAAAATTGAGAAGTGATAAAATATGTAAATTTAGAAAACACGATATGCTTAACCCGAGGTTGGATTGAGTTGTGATGTAAACCTACCCGGACCCGCCCGTCTATCCAGTAGTCACAACAACACCTATCCAATGTGGGTGGTTAAGCACTGAGCCCAATAAGGACCCGAGGTTAGACTGAGCTACGGTGTAAACCTGCCCGGAACCGACCGGCACATCCAGTAACTGTAGCAATATCTGTCTAATGTGAGTCATCAGGTGCTTTAAGAGGCTAAGGACAGATGGTAGGGTTAAGTCAACTAAAAACACTTAACCAAATTCACTTAACCAAATTCAACATGTTAACAAGAATTGATGGGTGAGGTTAGGTAAATACAGACACTTAACCACTTAACATGTTTGACTAGAAAACCCTAGTAACGAGGGACCCGTTTAAGCAGTAACCCAAGTTAGGTATCATGGTACCCTGAAACTAGGCAGGGTGGGGCACGATTACTGGGCTGATTGTAAGCGGTCAAAACGACGGCGGTGGGTGCACAGTGTTGGTTCTAACGGGGTGCGGGCGTGCACACACTTCGGAGCAGACAAACAGGGCACTGGGGCACCAGTAGTATAACCTATGTATTCTAGAATTGTGTCGAGGCCGCCGTCATGGGTCTTGATACACCCCATGGTGGGACCAGCATAGGTATCTACAATTCTTGGTGGCCGTATGACACATGTTTATGCGAGTAGGAGCCGATCTTTAGAAAATGGGGATCACTTCACCCTTAGCATGGGGTGCCAATTAGAATAAGCTCAATTAGGTGCAGAGATGTAGTGTGGGTGCGATAGTACATTCGATTCTAAACTACACTTCCTTATCTTGTGATACTTTACTGTTTTCAGTTTATATCTATCATGCCCTTTTTCCTATTCACATACTGAAGGGTTACTAGATTTACTCAGGCTTTATGTCTGACTCTATTTTCTTTTCGTCTTCTTTTCATTTGTTTCCCCCCCCCCCCCAAGTTCACAGGGAGGAAACAACCCAGCTCAGTCAGACTCTTTGCAAACTCCAAGACCGTAGATGTATGGTTTGGATCTCTTTTGCTTGGACTATGGCTTTGGATATCACTATGGGGATTTTTGTTACTTTATTTATGTTTTATGCTTCTTTAATAATCAAGACAGTAATGAGGTTGTAATGTTGGAAGTATTTTGAGGCAATTATGGAAATGTTTTTTTTGAACATGTGTTGATGAAATAAAAGTCTGTTTGGTTTCCGTTGTTTAAAATATGTGTATTTATATCTGTCTTGTGTTTATCTGTGACTTTTACTTATAAACCTCCACCAAAGTTAAGGCATCCTCTTTGTGCGTGACCTTAACGGAGGTGGGGCGTTTCAAACATCAAGGTCGGAAGTCATCTAAGTTTTTTTTCATAGTATCAACGTCCTCAGAAAAACGAACCACCTTATCATGCTTCGGCTTTTTGGGCGAGGGCTCTATGTTGAAATTAGCAAGCCTCTTTAAAAATTTGACATTAGATTGGGCAAAGACATCAAAAGTAGAAGTACTTTCGGAGGACGCGGACTCTAAACAAAGAAAGTTATGTCAGAAAAATAAGGAAAAGAGGGCCAATATGGGGAAGTAGGAAGTCTTGCACAAAAAGTCGTACTACTCCACCCAAAATACCGGGAAATATAGAAGATGTCACATTAAACGTGTTTGAATTCAGTGATAAACCCTTCGAGCCAGCAAACTAAAATGGAGGTTGTCCCAAAATCTTTTGTCCTGAGGGATGATGGCCGTATTGACGGAGCTTATCAGCAGTAAGCAAGAATGGCCGACGTCTAAGATCCTCCGGTACATTGAGAATAGCCTCAACAACTTGAGTCTCCTCATCCGAAAAAGTTACACTTCTAGAAGGTGGCTCAATGAAAAGTCAAGGGTTAAGTAAGAAATACAAGCATAATATAATTATTATCAAAAGACAAGAGGCTTACCATGTTCGATGAATTTTTCAGATATACCAGGAGGACAATTAACAAGAAAAAACTGATCCTTCCACGGTTTAGTCTTGCTAATACTGTCACTTATTAGCCTCTTTATAGGGTTCGCACGTCAGACAGGGGACTCTGCACTTCTGGAGAATCGTATCATGTGATGAATAAGATTTGGGATGAGAGAAGGTTGATTTGACGCAAGTGCCAAAACTTCTAAGTATAAGAGCAAGGTGTAGGTGTTGGGTGAAAGTTGAATAGGAGGAACTCCCAGGTCACAAAAAGCTTGAGATGGAACGGTGGAAAAGGAAGGAAGCCCCCATGCCAAATATGAATCGCCTAATACACAAAGTACCCCTCGGGAGGGTTCTGAACGGAATCTTGAGGAGAGGCAGCAATGGCATTTATGCCACCTATTCCAAAACTGTCAAGAATGGTCTTCACCTTATCTTGAGAAGTGATTAAAGAAGGCTTTGAAGCACAATCTTTTTTAGCTCTTGGAGTACTGGACCCCTTGGCCTTTAATTTGGTGGGGCTCTTTTTGTTAGATATAACGCTGTAAGGTGATATTATTTCAAAATATATGTGATTAATACTACATTCTTTTTTATGTAAAAGCACACACAACATTCATAAGTAAATCTAGTAGCAAGTACAATTTGGTAGTGTAGAGTGCATACATTATTACATAGCTGATCGATCTTAAAATGTCAGTCTTATAAGGTCAGCATATAGTTAACCTCCATCTGGAAACAATTAGACCTTTTGTGATGATAATATTAGCTATCCCAACATCGAAATTTAGAAAGATGAAGGGCATGTGCTCGGGAAAATCGAATCGCCAATGGAACATAATGATTGTCACCACCGAAAGCCTAACTAGTTTCCTAAACCCAGTACGAGTTAATTTTATAAAGTTGGAACATCTCGATGAGTTAAGCTGTGAAGCCTTTCCGACACCCTCAAACTAACCCGACACCCCGAGTCAAGAATTAGATAAATACAAACAACAATGTCGGCAAGACGGAAAGCAATGTAAAGTGGTAACGATGGTAATTGAACTAACTCGTACTGGAGGAATGAAATTTTACATCACGATTAAGTTAACCCCTTTTTACATAACCAGTCTTGCATGTTGAATTTCTTAAAATAGGTATTTAGCAAATAAGTAGCCTATCATTTCATCCATTGATTATTATTGAAGCTGCTACTATCAATTGGACCCATATTGAGTATAGCGAAATCTTGATCGATTTTCTAATCGATCCAAATGCATAACTAAGATTACAACTTATAGCAGGAATAAAGATACTTACAAAAAAATCGAGTTTGGAATTCTGGAGAGAAAACCTGAATAGATCTTGAAAAATGGTAATCTAGCTCGAGAATTTGATTTGCAGGTAAAAGGTGGAGATGAAGAAGAAGGGGTATTTATAAAAGAATCTCCTTATAAATCTGAATCGTACAAATAGAAACTCATCAACGGGCCTAATCAAAGGATACCAAGAATCGCAGAGCCGACGCTCCTAGAGGACACCGAAGTTTGATTTGAAAAGTCAAAATTACCCCTTCACTAGGGGGGTATGTTACTACCAAAATAAAGCACCGAGACAGGTTGTCGGTGAAAGGGTAACGGACTGCCGCAAGCACAAGGAAATCTTCCGTAAGCAAAGGATGACCACAAGGAAAAACCGAAAGCATAAAGGAGCAATACGAAAGTCACACAACTGACACCATCATTGATGAAAAGAACTCAAAACCTATGCAAAAGATAGGATACCGGTAGAGTAGTTCCGACATAAAAGAAAGATAACAGAAGGACTCCCGAAACCGGAAGCCAACAAGGGTAAAGAACAATAATCCAATAACCGGGACCCAGAAGGAAGAAAAGGCTATCGGTATTAAGTTGCTTAATACCGATACATCAAGAAGCAAAAGCATCAAAAGTACAAGGGAATCATCCGAGAGCCATTTACCGAGACCCCCAGTAGATGATTACCGGAAGGTCGTTCTAACAAATAACTAACAAAGCACCGGAAGCAACCTCCCAGAAAAGTAAGGATATGCCTCAGAAGCCTACCGACGGGCAAGCCAGAACCCCCAGAAGAGAGACAAGCTATCCACACTAATTTTCTTAGTGTTAATACCGATAGGGGTGACGAACCCGACAACCTTTCACTTGAATCACAAAGGCAAGCTCCGCAAGGTATTGATATCAAGACCGGAAGCTTACATCCGGAACACAAAACCTTCAGAAAGTCATCCGCACAAACAAACTTAAGACCCATACAAAGTGTGCGAACAAGAAATCAACAAAAGAGTTCTGCAAACCGGAACCCACCTCCCAAAAGCAACAACCGGAACCTCAAAGAGTCAGGGGCCAGGCCTTCAGAATCTAAAGAAGAGGCGGTTGAGAGCCAGGATTTCTAGAACCAAAGGAAAATGCAGCCGACAGGGGGTATTGCTGGCCCAATAGCAAAAGGAGGCCCAATTTTTCTATAAATAAGACCTCAGGGGTTTCATTTTCTTCAATTTTCTCATTCTTGTTCTTGTACTCTTTTCTCTATAGTAAACTCTAATTCCTAAATCAAATTGGGGATTTTGGTTGTAATCACTTGTGTATTCTAAATCAAAGATCAATAAAGAGTGAATCAATACTTAGTCATTTCCTCATAGATTTCTCATGTAATTTCTTAGCTATTGCCAGTGAAACATGTTGTTTGCTTTCTACATGGTTACGAGCTCCGTCCCAAGACTGAACCCTTCCGCAAAGTCAATGCGAAACCCCTTCCTACAAGCCATTTAGCCCTTATCGAGGGTTGTGCTTAGGGAATCCTTGTCCCAAGATAACTGTCGGTCCTCGAGTCGCTTAAGCGTGATGCTCACCCCAATGAGGGGAGAGTAACTAATCTTTGGGGCTCAAAACCTTGATATCTAGGAAACGGTAAACTAACTCACTCGTGAAACCTAAATAAACTTATTTTCCCCTTATGTTCACTTCTGTAGACCTATCACTGGTGTTGACGAAAAATATCATTAACATGATCCAACCGAGGAGCTTAGAGCCTAGGGCATCTTCTCGAAGGAAGGTCTTCATTATTATGTGAGTCTTTAACCTCAATTGTACGATTCCATGGAGGTTGGTCAAGGTGAACTTGGGCTTAGTTAGTTGCTGGAAGCGTAGGCGCCAAGTTTCGACTCGTGGAAGTCTGAGTCTGCCTAGTGGCGACTCAAACGTTGTTTCCTTGGTCGAGATTAGGTTCAAGCTGGGAATGGCCGGGATGACGCATTCCCCCTCTGATTGTGATTCCGACAGTGCCGAGGTTGATTCTATGACGAGGACTTCGGTTTCCAGGAGTAGAGACAGAAGTAGAGCTCGAGGAGGCACAATTCATAGGAGGTTGGATGCTCCTATTTGCTGGAAAGCGGGCTATGTCTCATTGAGCATGTCATTATAGTCGCCGGATCGACTCCCTGTTTTTCCTGACTTGGGCTTCGAGCTATCGCTCAATTTCTTCAAACTTTTTTGTAAGCGTTGGAAGCTACGCTTGAGTAACTACAGCCTCAGAGACCGGAGGTGGTGCCACGTCAATAGTGGCTAAGATATTTGAAATAGGTCGTTAACGGACTAGAGCGTTTTGATCGGCGTTAGATGGTCCACAAAGAATAGCTTTTCCCTTACTCGCCATTGTCGAGAAGTTTGCTAGGTGGATAAGATGAAATTCGAGTAGCACAAACAAACTTGTGATCAAGGATATGTGGGAAAAGTCTGTTTCATCGAGGTTGAGCGAAGGTATTGGTTGAAGGTGCGCTTTATTTCCCCTTCCTGGTACGCCAAAATGTGTTGACGTCCAAAATGGTCGCCAAGTATGTGCGGATATGGGATTGGACTTTGTATCACACATTTAGTAAATCTTTCTGGTTATTCATGGGCTCAAAGTTGGTTTGAGGGACACGATAATTTAGCGAGTGTGTAGGAACACGAAACAAAATTTCGTACTTCGAATTCTTCACCAAGTTCCCTTGTCTCTTTGATTTCGAGCTCGAGCTAGCGAACTTTTGTTAGAAAATATATCAAAATGCCGGTTAACAAATAGTTTAAAAAATATAACAAAAAAAGGTATTTGTTAGAAATTTTCGTTGGCATATATAACAAAATTTTGTAGTTTAAAAAAAAAAAATAGAGTATGCACAAACATTGCTTAGCAGTAGTAATTTACCAATGGTTTTTTGGATTAAAGCTGTTGCTACTTCTTTCTTTGTATTGAATTGTGTATCGTTACAACCATTAACTAAACATACCTCCTATGATATGTTTTTTAAAAACAAATAAAGATTCTTCAACGTCCAATTTTTTGTTGAAAATGCTCTATATTGAATATTAAGGATCAATTGGGAAAATTCGATTCGAAGGCAGATGAAGTAATTTTTGTTGATTATTTGGAGCAAAGGAAAGCTTACAAATTAACAAATACTGTTGAAGAATACTACAAAAAGGAATTTGCACATCTCTTTCGATGAAAATTTTAAATATGAAAATGGTAATGAAGACAGGGAAATGTTTGAAGTAAATCAAATCTAGTCTTGTTAAATAATATAAATAATGAGAATTAAAATATTATTACAAATAATAGTAATATTTGGAGATCATCCCCATGATTTCTAAAAGATCTCTAACAATATTATAGGATATATACGAGAATCAACCGGATTCAATTAAATCAAATGTGTCATGTGGCATTCATCTCTAATATAGATCCAATGAATCATAAAGAAGTTAAAGATTATTTCTTGATGCTAATAATGCAAAAAGAATTAAACAATTTAAACATAACAAAGTTTATGAACTTGTGCTGTCGTGATCATAAAAATAAGTGAATAATTTCGGTATGGACTGAGAACCATACTTATATTGCTTTGAACGTGTACAACATAATCCTTCATTTGATCCTTTATTACATAAGGAAGGACGTTATGGTACATAATAATTGATGGTCGAGTTCATGCATCCTTCATTCATTGTAAAACCAATACATGCATAGTAGCTATGCTCAGGCCCGACCCAAGGACAAGACAGATGAGACATTCGTCTACGGCAACGTCGCCGGAGGTGGCGGAAGGGGCAGCAACAGACAGGCGATTCTTTAAAAAATATGTAAACTGGCAAAACAACATACGTAACTGCTGTGTTGTTCAGCGGTATGCTGTTCAATTATGCTTGAACTGGGATGAGTTCGATCTTGTATTGCTGCTGTTTTTCTTTAGTTCCCTTTTTTAATACGGTGCTTTTACTACTAGTTGCCTAGGGCAACAAATACATACGGGCCCGGTACTGAGCTATACTATTAAGTTAAAACCTCTTAAACTTTAGTTGTAGATTAGGGTTTTATTTTTTCAATACATACAATAGCATTGTATTTTTCTAATTAGTGAATTGTATCTCATACGAAAGTTCATATTACATGTGATTGTGTAAGTATTGGATCGATATCGAATTCAATGTAATTCGGCTGCATGTGTATAATAAGGTTACCGTGGCACAACAAAGTGTGAAAAAGAACACAGATATGGATAAAATATGGACTTTAATGAGATATGGTCAATTTATGATGCAACAATGTCATCCCAAACTAAAAAAACCAAAACTCGATGCCTTTATTAGAGATGACAAACGAAAAGATAAGCGATCAGCCTAAGAATCTACAAAGAACCCTTGCAAGGCGGCAACGGAGCTCCACACAGACCCGTATTCCCTTTAAACGCGTCGGCGGTAAAATTTCCCCTATGATCTGGAATCTTGCCCCTTAAATCATTATAGGAAACATCCAATATGCTAAGCTTCGTTAAATCCATTAACCCTTTGGGTATCGAACCCGTCAACCCGTTACTCGCTATCCTCAGCTCAACCAAATGCTCCATCATCCCAATCGATTCTGGAATTCCTCCTCCTAATGTATTATTACTCATTATCAAATGCTCAACAGACCTCAATCCTTCCGATTTTCCAATATTTGCATCCATCCCACCGGAAAATCCGTTGTTCGATATATCAATGTAAGTCACAGGAGCACGAGATCTGGCTTTTGGAAGAGTCAATAGCGCACTTATCGGTCCGCTCAATTTATTCGAGTGGAGATCGATAGATTCAATGCCTCCCATTTTATCAAATACATGTTCAGGTAATTTCGACTCAATTGCATTGTTCGATAAGTTCAATTGGTATAGGCCAGCCATGCTAGCGATCCATGCTGGAAATTCTCCGGTCAATTTATTGCTCGATAGATCAAGCTTGCCTAATGATCCTGCAGTTTTTTCGGTATGTTCCCTGTAATTCCAGTGCCGGCTAATTCTAGAGTTTGTAAGGATTTTTTCGAGAAAATCCAGTCTGGTATAGTCTTTAGATTTAGTGGGTTGTATGAAAGAGCAAGCGTCCTTAAGGACCTCAATTTTGAAATCTCTTCTGGGATAGGGCCAGATAAGTTGTTGCCAGATAAAACAATGCTGAAGAGCCTTTCGAGTTTAGCAATGTTAGATGGAATTTTACCAGTTAAGCGATTGTTTGATAAGGAAATAGAGTCGACATTTACCAAACTAGAAATGCATTCAGGAATTTCACCCGTTAGTTGATTATCATTCAAAAACAACCTCTCAATGTTCTTCATACTACAGATGGTTGAGGTAATGTACCTGTTAGCTGATTCGCGGACAAGTCAAAGCGGGCAAGGCTGTTCATGCCTGAAATGCATGGTGGGATGGTTCCATTAAGGCGGTTGTGCCCAGCCCATAATACTGTTAGTTTAGATAATTTTCCTATTGATGTAGGAATAGCACCAGAAATGAGATTACGCCTAATGTTAACGTATGTTAACTGTGATAGCATACCGATCTCTTGAGGAAGCACGCCAGCAATGTAATTCAGACTTAGATCGATCCTTTGGAGCGATCTCAGCCGCCCAATGGAAGGGTCGATAAAACCAGAGAGGCTGTTGGATGATAAGTCAATACTAGAGATATTCGGAGCAGATGAAAAGATTGGAGGAGGAATTGCACCTGATAAACGGTTATGGTCCAACCGTAGAACCTGCAAACTGGTTAGATTGGAAAACGATGATGGAATTGGACCCGATAAGTTATTGTTGCTTAGTTTAAGGTGGGTTAAGAAAGAGAGTTGGCCAATGGAAGGAGGGATAGATCCAGATATCTTTTTGAGGTCGCTGAGGTCGAGAATACTAAGGTATCTCAAGCCGGATATAGAAGGAGGAATAATGCCAGTCATTGAAGTGGAAATTGCACTCTGGGCGGAACCACCATTGAAGGAACCGAGTCGGATTAGGGATGTTACACGGCTTGTGGTTGGATCGCACTTGATTCCATCCCATTGGCAGCAGTCTGTTGTTTTGTTCCATTTGCTAAGGAGGCCGAATGGGTCGTCGGTGATTTCTGATTTGAATGAAAGAAGTGACGAGCGATCTTCAGGGTGACATTTTGATAGAGCTGGAGTGAAGAATGTGGATGCTGTGATTAAGAGGAATGTGAGCAGGTGATTGAAGTTATTTCTCATTGGGAAGCTTCACTGGAAACAACGTAGGAGAAGGAAAAAAAATAAAATTGATGAGTGATAAAGAATGGAACACGAGTGAGGGGTTTTACATATGCTAATTAAGAATCTTGGATTGGCATGCCAATCTATGATGAAATATTAGAATGAATGTTTTTAGGTGTGTATCAATTGCACAGTGCAAGTTCTTGGATGGGACAATACTAATATTTCATCATTGATTTTCATGACAATCCAAGGTTCTTAATTAGCCCTCGTAATAAGATTGGTATGGACTGCATGCAATTAATATGTCAATCCAAGAACTATGCAATTAATTTGCAATCTTAATCCCTTGAAAAATGTTTATTAGCTTTTGCCTGGTTTGGAAGTGATTTCTAAAGAATTATTATTTTATGTTTTGTTATATTTATCTTAAACTACAATCAAACCCATAAAAATAAAATAAATAAATAAATAAATAAATAAATAAATAAATAAAATCAAGTCCACGCTACAAGAACGTCTTCGATTAGCGATGACAAAAAAATCCTCGATGGACATCGTTAGCTGTCGTCAACCGACACTAATAATCGTCGTTGTACAACCTAACACTAACAAAATAGTGAAGTCTCTAGCATCGGCTTTGGTAGCCAACTTAGCTATGGTTAGCGACGACAAGAGGGGATATATGGCAAATTGTGGACTCTTTGGTATGTGTCGCTAGCCATCGTCAACCGTACAAGCCTGAAAACAAATTTCGTAGCTAGTCATCGACAACTATAACAAGTCTGAAAACACATGCCGACCCTAGTCGTCGTCAACCAACACCCAGCGTGATCAATAAGTCATTCCTAACCGTCGCAAATCTAAAACTGATTCTCTGTATTTCAATTTCCTTACTGCCTTCCAGCCTTCCAGCCACACATACTCCTAATACTCCTATCCAATCATCCCACAACTCATATACACTTAATTCCATAACACATTTACAGTAAACCAACATACCATATATACTAAATTCAACAACACATATCCATATAAGTCTTAAAAAACAAACAAACAAACAAACATACCACAAAATATCGTATATATCATAAACACCAATTTATCACATTCACGTACCAGACCAAAATATCGAAAACAACCCATACATACCAATAAAACATCCATAAATCAATATTCAAACAACATATGCTTATATTTACAAAAATAGAAAAAAGATATGACCAAAAAGACAAGTACCTACTCGTCTTCATCATCATCCCTCGACTCATCCTGATCCCTGAGCATTCTCCCATCCTCGGAAAGATATGCAACGGTCCGCTCATTAAACATAGTAGTCAGTCCACACTTCCGCCGGTCCTGAAGCTCGACTACCTACTGACCGAGCATAGTGATCCTGTTCTCCTATTGGGATCTCATGTAAGCAACCTAGGTCGTCGATACTTGAAATTTATTTTATTAGGAGTTTTAATTTTCAGGATTAAATATAATTTATAATTTAGTTAATAAAACACTTTCTTTATACCGCTGAAGCCATATCGCCTATTTTGAGCAGGCGAGTCAATGATGGCGTCCCAGATGCGGTTGCACTGCTCTAAGGTTGGGTCATGACAAGAGTTGCGACACTCGAGTGATCTCAGCCTGGTATCTCCCCTGCGATAGCGAATGGTGAATTCATATATTAAATATTCAATTTCAAATTTTGACCATGAGATAGAAAAAATTAGGAATGCTTACAATCACATGCTCAAACTTAGCATCCATCCAGGTATAGGAGGTATTAACCTCCTCATCGGTGTGCTCGACCATGTGAGTCTGGGTAAACACCTCATCAAGTGGAGGCTCCCGTTGTAGAATCGATATCTGAAGTTGTATAAATGAATAATGTTACCAATATGATTGAACAAATTTTCAAATACTTATAAATGCAATTTATGATATGTGTCAGTTCCTGCGGATGTTGCCAGAAAGGCTTAAAGCCATCACAGTGCAAAGTTGGATTTTTATTCCAGTTTACTCGAATTCGCTCTGAAACCTCCTATAAATTTAAATATACAATTAACATAATTGACATAAGAAACTGAAACAAAAGAGAAACTAAAAATGAGTTATATATGATTTCCTTTACCTTGGGGATCTCCCACAACAATTAAAATCCTTCCCATACCTCCTTACTCACATTGTCTGGCTTCTTTCTTGCACCTTTTGCTTTGTAAAAGGGTCTTTGTAGTTCTTTCGCATATTTTTATTCCAGTAGTTGATAAAGACATTCATATCTTCTGCTAAATTCGAACAACATTTGCATATATTTTGCCAAATTTCAAATGAAATATAAATTTGTACTTACCAAAACTTCGGTGAGGATGACATTCCTGACATGAAGAGAAATGACATCCTATTGTCCCAGCGCCTGTCAGCCTGCTGCTATAGGCCACTCTAGAAACAATAAAATAAACTCTATAGGCTGTATCTGAAAGCTCCCGTAGAAAATACTGTGTAAGCAGTTAATTAATTTAAATAATAAACATTTACTAAATTAGATACTTACCCTGCACTCTGGATACGAGATCTACGACCAGACGTAAATTCGGTGCTGTGCCGCTCGCACCTGCAAAAGAAGAGTGGGCATGCAGGCTGTCGCTTAGTAGGCATAACTATTGCAAATATATCATTTCATATAATGATAAAACGCGCGCGTGCACACTTTCTCTCTCTCTCTCTCACACACAGATATATATATATATATATATATATATATATATATATATTTGAAAATTGGTTAACTTTATTGCAGAAACCAATCATATACTTCATTTATATGCCTCATCAAAACCTTGTGCCCCCACCCCCCCAACCTAAGTGGGTTCGACAACAAGGAAAAAGAGTACATATAAAATTCATATATTAACATTACAAACATCTCGCAAAACAATCAAACTACAATGAAAACTATAAGACAATATGATCTGAAATAATGAAAACAAACAAACTGAAAACCCAATTTAACTAACATCAGCAACTCCATTTCTGCTCTTCACCATACTCTTCATCCAGTATCCTTTAATTCAATACCCCATCTATGCAAGAACTCTTCATTAAACACCGATCTTCTTGTCTTACTGCCATTGTCTCTTACCAAGTAACGAATTTCCTTCTCAATAATCAGCAACTTTCTCTTTGGCCACTGAATTGTTATTAAACAAACGAGCATTCCTTTCTAACCAAAGATGATACACAGTCGTTGATAATGTTGCACATCCAATGTACTTTAGCTGATTCTTTTCCTTAAACATGTGTAAGATTTCAGAAGCTTCATCTTGCAAAGATCTATTTGTATACGCTGCCATACCCGGTTTTATCTTTATTTGTCTCCAAATATACTTTGAATAATGACATGAAAAGAACAAATGCATGGCATTTTCTTCACATGAATCACACAACACACACCTGGAATCCTCAGAAATGCCAAATCTAACTAATCTGTCCATTGTACTCAATCTATCAATAACCGCGAGATATATGATAAAAGACATCCTTCTCGAATTCTTTGTGTGCCACACCACTTTGAAGACATCTTGAACTGGATGTTCATTTCTAATCTCATCCCATGCTCTATGAAAACTAAATTTACCCCCTTTGTACCATTCATAGTAATCAGACCTTGCATTACTATTTACTGCTACAAGTTACTGAATCTCCCTTGTTCCAGCATGTAGATTACTATACATTCTACCATCTCTAAAAATAGAAGCTATTTTTTCAAATTGATTTCCAAGAGTTTGAACCCTGGATATCCTAATTAAGTCAACAAGACGTCTTCATTTATCCATGGTTCGAACCATAAGGATGTTGAAGTATCATCATAGATCACCTTATTGAACAATTGCCTTCCATTTGATCTTAGCCGCAATAAAGATTTCCATGTGCATGATGAATTATTGTCTATGCTCATCTGCTAAAAAAAATTTGCCTCTACAATACTTAGTAGCCATCCATCTACTCCACAAAGAAGAGCCAGTCAAAAATTTCCACAAAAGTTCAATATAAGCCGCTTTTTTCAATTCTTTAAACGATTTAAGACCAATTCCTCCTTCATGCTTTGGAGAACACAAAATTTCCCATTTAACCTTGTGTTTAGATTCTCCCCACAAAAAATCCGCACACATAAAGTTAGTTTCTCAATAGTGTACTCCGGAAGCTGATATATGAAAAGCCAATAAAGTACCATTGGAGTTATCACTGACTGTATTAACTCAGCGCGACCCGCAAAGCTAATATCACACTAAAAATACTTATAAACATACTCAAAATATACTCTAAAGCATATTCATTATCACATAAAACTAATATCATACAATATATTAATCCACAAACCCAGAACATACATTATATAATTTATTATATCAATTCATAAGCTCACCACTGATATCAGTTTGTCATTAGATAACATATCATTATACAACATAGCTCTTAACCAGTTAAAATTCAGAATATATTTATGCAACAATGCTACAAATAGTATTATTCTTCGTCATTTTCTAATTCGGTCTCGGTCTTCTATTCTATATCGTTTTCTTCTGTGACGACCTGAAACTTCGGAACAATCAAAATTATCAAATATCCATCTGCTCCAAAACTACTAATGAAAACTACCGACTTACTACACAATATTCGATAAATATTCGATACTCTTAAACATATATGATACAACTTTATTGATTATACAAACTATCATAGATCTTTTAATACGTTAGGTGTGCTATAATAAAAGAAAAGTTAAATAAATCTACCGCTGCATAAATGAGATGAGATAGACAGCAATAGTCACTGTAACAACCCGTAATTTGGGAACCAATTTAAAATTTTACTTTTAATTGATTTTGATGGAAATTAAATATTTTTGATGATTTATTTTGAGAATTAACGATTTAAAATTGATTTAAATCGAAGTTAGAACATATAAATTTAAAATTTAACTAAAATGAACTCGTAATGGCGTGGTAGTTTGAAAATTTGGTTTGAACTTTAAATGAATGCACATAATTCAAAATAAATCGGATTTTAATAAAACAAGAAACATTGGAATATTTTGAACTGTAATTTTCTAACGAATGTAAGAAACCGAGATTTCACTTTATAAATGGTAAGTTATGTCAAGTTTAAAATTAAAATAGTCGCTATAGAATTTATTTAAATTTTAATATATATATATATAGCCCTTAAAAATAGCCATTTTGCAAACCACCTTCGTTTTAGACGAAACCACTTTTGTTGGATCCGGAATATCAAATTATGGCCATGTTTAAAATTTCATAATTTTTGGAATTAATATGTGAGCATAGTGAATTTTAACGTGTTTTCAATTTCAGTTTAAATTTAATCAGCTAGTTAAAATTCTATTTTTCAAACGATCTCCAAATTCGATGAAATTATTTTTGTTAGGTCCGTGTCGTCAAAACATAGCTAGATTTCAATTTTCATAATTTTTGGAGTCAGGTGTGGCCCTGGTAAATTAAAATGTACGTTCAAGTTTAATATTGACCGCTATATTAATTTATATTTTAATTTCGACAAAAATTGATCGAAATAGTCAAATTGGCTTACGAAACATATCACATTGTGTCTGGAATGGGGGTAATTGGTTAGAAAGGACAGTCTTTGGTTTGATTTGGAGTTCGGATCGATAAAATAGTATTTTTGGAATTAAAATAATAATTAAATATAATATATATAGTTAAAAACCAAATCTATCTTCATTTAATTCAGCCGCAGTCTTCATTCAAAACCGACAGGTGAAATTGCTCAAAAATTCCCATCCAATTTTCTCCCAGTCTACTTCATATCTGATCAAACTTATAAAAAAAAGATCGAAGTACTCTCCTAGCTCTTTAAATCCATACTAGTATGATTGAAATGGTGGAATGGAGCGCTCGAATTTTGCCCTCAAAAAGGTAGCCGTCGGCCTTGATTTGCGGTGCAGGGGGAGGCACGAGTGGGCCCGTATGACCGACGACGGTGGAGCATGCGTAGGAGGTCGACGTGGCGGGGTCCGATTCGGTTCAGGCGGCTTCAGGAGACAGCGCGGTGAAGGTTTCCCAATCGAGGGTGGGCTCAGTGTTTTGAATTGGAGGAAGATGGATTAGGGGTAATGTTGTAATTAGAGTGTAATTATTTTAATTAATTAATTATCCAATGTATTAAAATCCATATCTTTTTCATACGAGGTCGAAATCCGATGATTTCAATTGCGCTGCGCTTGTATCAGCGAACACTACAACATGGAACTAACCAGAACGGAAACGGAGCAAGTTGAATTTTTAGCTAAATTAAACGCTCGTTTAATTTAGTTTGAAAATAAAATCTTCAAATAAAGAATGACGGAGTGGAAATCAAAGTGAGAACTCTCTCACTCAAAATTTTGTATAGTTATTTATTTATTTTATAACTGAATATGTATTTATTGCTTGTGATTGCAATATTTGTGTGGTGATTGATGGTTGTTCACAGTTTTGATGTCATTATTATTAAACTGTGAAAATGTTATATAACTTCACATGGATTGTGATGTAAACCCCACACGGGTATTGGAATAATAATTTTGCACATCGTCCAATTATTTGTTGATGTTTGAAAACCCCACACGGGTCTGGGGATGATAATTAATCCACATCTCGCTTGAATTTGACTGTATGTCAACCAATTGATTGACAGACTGTTATAAGCGTTATTTTACTATTTAATGTATATACAGTTATAAATTGCACTCTGGATGTGAATGGAATGTTTAATAGTTGTTTATCCCAATTTTTGAATATATGCGATGTATGGAATCCATATAAATAAAATTATATGGTAATTGATTGAGTCTGATGCCAATTCAGAAATAACGGATATTTTAAAATAATGTTCAGTGGAAGATTAAAATATGATTTTGATGTCCGATTTTGGATGTACACGAATATATTGAAAGATGTGAAGCTGAGTTAGGTAGATATACGCCATTTTAACTCGTACGGAATTTTCTGTCGATTTTATTCATTTTATAATGAATATTGAAAATAATTAGTTTCAAAATCTGAATATTGAAAAGAATTGGTATCAAAATATGTAAATTGAAAAGAATTGGTATCAAAATTTGATATTGAAAAGAATTGATATCAAAATCTGAATATTGAAAAGAATTGATTTCAAAATCTGATATTTTGACAATATTATCATTTTAATATTATAATGATATGGAATATTCAATTTTGATTTAAAATTGAAATCATTTTAAAATGAATTTATAAACGATTTATAAAATATGTTTTAAATGGAAATCAATGAAATATATTATATATATTTAAATGGCCTGAATAGAACGCGCCGCGCAGTGATTGTTCGCGAATTTCAACCATTGACTTTAAATTGACGTAACGGGAGATCCGACCGTTGGATTATCCTAAAACTGGAACCGTTGGGTTTGTATCGAAAAGATCTTTCAAATAAATATATGAAATTTAAATTTGAACGGTTAGATTTCAAGATATGTCCAAAACAGTTCTGGAAAAGGTCGTTGTAAATGCAGTTCGTTGGCCGTATATGGAACTCAACTGTAAGGGCCTTAATAAAATTATTAAAAATATGAATAAATTATGTAAAATCATAACAAATGATTTGATTTTGGATTAAATATTTTAAGTTTTGAAGAGATAAAAGATATTTTTATCTAAATGAACTAGTTAACAACTAGATTTGAAATCCAATAATTTTTTAATTAATAAATTTGATTTGAAAATGGTTTTAAGATAACCAGGATAATTTCCTACATATGAGTTGGAATGGATTTGAATGGAAATAATCTTCGGAATATTTTGATATTGGATTCCGTGATTATACAGATATTATTATGGGAATTTGAAAGATACATATATCATTATTCCCAATACGATATCCGTTAGTTTCAGAATTTGATATTGAACATAAGACGGTAACATTTTTATTCAGAGCCTTGTATTTAATATCAAATTGGATTTTGGGTTTGTCATGAATGGTGTCTTAAATAATATCATTCTTAAACCCCGTTGAAAAAGGAATAAATCTTTTAATTAAGATTAATGAAGTTTTCCAATTTATAATTATAAATTGGAACGAAATAGAAGATGATTTTGGGTTCATTGTGAACGATGTTTTAAATAACATTTGTTCTTAAAACCCAATTAACAGTAAAGATATGATTTGGAATTTATAAAACTTTTTATTAAGATTTAATTGAAAATTTCCAAAGTAAAATTTTCCAACTTAATTAAAGAAATTGGAATTGAATGGAAATTCGATTTAGTGATAATCGGGATGAGATTTTGTGAAGGAAGGCCATTACTATTTATGGAATTTAAAAGGCCTTGTCGTTATTCCGTTTATAATACTAGTACGATACGGAAATTTATATTGATTACGATTTATCGGATTTCCGTGAAAGTTCCATTTTAAATGGAAGAGGATTTTGGGTTTATCGTGAATAATGGTTTAAATAACATTTGTTCTTTAACCAAATTAAAGACAGGATTTATTTCCTAAAATTTGAATAATCATTAAGTAATGATTTTTGAGATTAAAACTGAACTAGGGTTTTGATGAATCTTTAAGTAAATTAAAATGAGAATGGAACAATTAAATTTATCGAATTCATGAAATGATCGAGAATGGAGTATCACCAGTTTTACTTCGGGCGATAGTTAAATCTTTAAATTAGATTTGAACGTGAAATGGTAATTAAATTTACCGATAACCCAGTGGGTATTAGATATGGAGTACTACCAGTTTTGCTACATGGGATGAATAGGTTGGGATTGGGATAATAAAATAATAAATGATTACTTCGGTAAGGCTCGATAATCCCGACTAGTTAATAAACCTTGTTTTGGTATAAATTGTGAAAAGATATAATAAAATCTTTTGAAAAGATATCCAAAGGAAGATTTAAGAATAAGTTTAAAAGAACTTATCTTTGATAAAATTAACGGGAACCTTTCCCTTAAAATGTCAAAATTCGAATAAAAGAGTATTCTGAATTGGAATGAGGCGTATGATGTGTTTTTATAGCACTTGATTATTGATTATAAAATACGTGAGTTATTCGGAAAGACCGGGTTCACCTCATTCTGAATAACTGATACGGCGACTAAAAGTCGACGATGAAGACGGTGGTCGAAGACCGGAGATCTTCACATTGTATGGATGATTACTATGTCTTGGTTGGGCTGTACACCCAAGACAAAGTAATAAGTGGTGATCTTCTAGACGTACTTGGAGATCGACTAGATATGGGAGGACCTCTCTCCTGTATTGGACATATGGGACAAGGAATAAGGTGCCTCGGATTTCGTTCAAGCCTAGAATGGACTTATAAATGGATGTGTGTCTGACATTGGATTTCATTCTATGTTGATTGATTTCTACTAAATATATATTTGTTTGGTGGAGGAGAATTTATTCTCTTGCTTAACACCCTTCTCTGAAACGTACAAGCTTAAAGGTTATATATTAATAAACATCAATTGTATGGCATGAATTGTCAATGTGGCATGCTAAGATGCAATGATCAAGGCATTTGTTGAAAAGCAGAGTCTTGTGGATGATGATCAAAGCACGACTTTAATTAGCATAGCTTTAATTCGCGAGCCTCACATTTCGGTATGAGTCAAAAACGGGATAAAGGGGCGTAGTGAAAGCATGACGTTTCTTTCTAGCTAGAAGTGGTGTCATGGTTTGGAGCCCAGACATTTTTACTTGTGTGGATGATGGATTGCAAGGTGTCTCGGATATATTGGCCGCTACTGTCCAAGTGATAGGTCCGATAGGACCGGGAAACGTGTGTTCAGGAATAACGTCCACTAAAGTAAGTGTGGACCGGCACTGCAGGATCCAAGGGTTGCCCAGAGTGTGTAATCCTGGGTCATCTTGCTAGAGGTGATCCGAATTGGTTAGGAGACCATCTCTTGCCTTGACTCATGATGGAATTCCAATTTCCAATACATGACTTTTCAGTTTTAGTTGTAAACCTATATGGCTACATAGTAGGATGGGGTACTATGCCATCTATGGTTGATACATTTATATTTGAAGTTGTTTTGACACTATGCACTTATAGTAATATCAAAGTAATTTGTTTTAAAGCGTTTCAAGCATGTTTGGCTATTATAAGGTAAAATTCTATCCTTCGGCTTGCATTGCATTATGTGACGGGAGCTGAGTCTTATAATAGCTTCATTTTTCGAAAAGCATTGCGTTGTTTATAAATTGTTTCATTTCAGAGTATTCATGGGAGTAAACCTGTTCTGTGTTATACGGCGTGGTCCCTTGATTTGCCCAACTTTAAAATAAAGTTAATAACCGTTTTAGTTCTCACACCAGTCCCATGACTGACTCGGAGTTTATTGTTTCCACCTAAACTCTGGGTGCCCCTATTTTCCACACGGGCAGCTAGTAGTTTTGGTTTTCACAGATATTTCTTTTCACATGATCCTGGATTACAGCTGGAGCTATATTCAGAAAGCTTTGTATCTGTGTATTTCTTTCAGCTGTGGTAGTTTTTGTTTCCACTGTGCATTATATTTATGTATATGTATTTCCGTTGTTTTGTAATTTGTAAATCTCTGATACTTATTTTTCCGCTATATATTATTTATTTGAACTGACACTACACCAGAAAAGACCTTTGGTTGCATTCAAAAAATGCTACCAAAGCTTTTGGCAGCGTTTTAATAAACGCTACTACAGATCCCGCAACTAAAGTCCAATTTTTTTGTTTGCATTTTAATAAACGCTACCATATAGTTAGCGTAGTTGCGTTTTTCAAACGCTACTGAAGGCCCGTACGTGAGTCATTTTTTGCTTTTCTGTAGCGTTTATTTTTTGCAACTAAAAATTCATGTTTTTGCATAATGGCGTTTCTCAAATGTTACTAAAGTTCAATATATAGGTCAATTGTTACTTTTTGTAGCATTATTTTGTGCCACTAAACATCTAAGTGGCATGTTACATTTGTTTAGCGTTTCTGAAACGCTACTAAAAGGTAGTGACTGTTTTGTAACAAATTTTAAATGCTGCTATATATTATTGATGTCTTGTATTATTTCTAGTAACGGTCGTATAAAAGTCCAATTCAAAACAAAAATCAATCAATCATCATATTCAACTAACAGAGAACATATTAGTCACATAAGCATTTTCCATAACCATTTAAATAATAGTTAGTTGAAAAAAATCAGCAAATTCACATACCACAAGCATTCAAAAACAATTTACACAATAAGTACTAACAAATATCATAATACATACAACAATTAGAGTCATGCCTATTGTTGCTGATAGTCTTCACTCCAACAAAACTAATTGCCTGTAGACAATATTAATTGGATAATATTAAATCAAGCACATAAACAATATTAATATAATGACCATGAATAATTTATTCCACTGCAAAATTCAGATTTGCACATAAATAATATTAACTCTTGCTAATGACATGAAGTCTATGTAGGAATTGGTTTGTAAACGAGTAATATTGAACTCGGTACAAAAGAAAGTCGGGTATCTTAACAAATGATATATCAAGTTACAAAGTGAGGAATCATAATTAATTATGGTAGTAATAATTGAATGTCCACATCTTTCACTATCTTTCTAAATCATGGTACAATTTAAATTCCTAGATCTCAGCCATACAAGTAATGAAAGAGCCTGCTTGACATAAAATTAAGGACTCATTAAGGAGATTACTTATTAGGTGCATGTGCAGGTGCACACAGTTTTCCATAAAAATCAAGCCAAACAAATACAAGCATCTATAACTACAAGCATGTGTTGCTTAAATGCGTAGACAAAGGCATGGGAAGATCATCTTGTAGAACATTAAAATATAGGAAAATGCCGCTATATGATTTCAACCATGATGATTATATATGATCAAATCAGCATGGGACGGTAACAATTGTAAACTGAGAAGGTACATGAGTGTAAATGAATATTGTGCACATATTCCTAAATAAACTACGGACAAACTCCAACTATGCCTTGACCAGAATCCATTTTGTCCTGAACCAAAATCATTAACGATTCAATGAATCTGGTTACTATGAACATCAGATTGTTGTAGGTTGCTATTTCTTTTCAACAAAAAATATCCTTTTGTTTGAAGGAAAACAAGTATTTCGCCAAGTATGCAACATGTTACATATGAACATGCGCTGACCTCTAAGAAAGAAAGAAGATTTGAGCACTTTGAAGGCAATATTTTTTAAAATATAACAAAAGAAAATAATTATGAAGATATTGTTTATTATTTAGAATTTTTAAAGGAAATCAATGTTGATCAACATCACTCTAGCTCATCTATAAACCGACTAACCTATGACTCTTCGAGAATAAAAAAAAGTGATCTAAATCGCTGCCCAGTGTACATTCTTATTCTGTGACCTAATATCAAAGCAAATCATTTAATCACTAACTCCTTGTAGTTAATACCCACTAGCTACAAAAGTTCAGAATTTGATCAACAACAATGATGGATTAGGCACATATTCACTTGTGCAGTAGAACTCAAATTAGATGATGTCCATACATACACCAACTAAAGTAAAGAGCCTACTCGACATCACTTTCAATCATATCCTCTTGTTATTCAAATTAATTTCAATCTGGATCCCTCTAAACGTACTTAAGATGCATATTAATGAAAATATTAAATACAAATTTTGTGTGTCGTATTATATTAAAGATGCTTAGACCTAAACTATCATAATACATGGTTTTGTGAAAATAAATAAAACTGAATCATAAGCATTCATAAGGTATTAATACTAGCCTTGTTCATGCAAGCCGGAAGCATCAATCTCCTCATGACCTTACTGATCGAAATGGGTGCAATAACTTGAATGGGGTCAGAAATAATAAAACACACACTCTCAAGTGGAAGGAAAACGACAGAGTGAGAGGATATAACATTGAAGCATAAGATGAAACATGCTTAATCATGATATAAGGGGTGTATTATAGGGGTATCACATAGGACATCATCAAGAACTGAACCTGAAAGAGAAGCATGAGCAGGCCATAAGGACACACAAGTAAAAGAGAAGGACACAAGAGCCTGACAAACAGGCAACAGAGGAGATGGAAACATAGATACATGGGAGAGAGCTAATGTAGGAGGTATGAGAGGACAATGGGAAATAGCCAAGAGAGCGAAGGGTCGAGGCAGACACAACCTAACCATCTGTGGTAACCACAGAGCTAGCATCAGACCTGGACACCACAAACTGTGTAGACATAACACAGTCAACCTGACGATCAATTTAAGATCGAGAAAATTGTGCAGAAACATCACTAGGTGAGAAACCCGGTCGATAAATGGGTTGAAGGACCAACGACTACACTAGTGACTAGCGCAACAATAGCAAACCCCAAAGAAGCACACACGGGCTTCTAAGGCGTCCGCTCTATACTTTTAGCACATGACCAATTCTCAGTGTGCCTGAAAATCTTACAGACCTTGCAGTGAGGTGGGTTGTATTTGTAAACATCAACATACCAAGCATCAAAATACCGACATCAACATCTAAACCACTACCTTATCAATATCAACTTCCACTACACCTAAACACGTAACCCACTTAATAATATGCTTTGATAGACGAGTAGTGTTTGTTTGTATGCAGTCTAATAAGCCGAGTTAATATAATATTCTTGTTAAGATGAAAAATAATACTTACTAGAACTTGATTCCGCAATGACATATGCCGCTGGCCAAGCTACAGTAGTCCAAAATGCATCTTCCGTGTATGTACACTTCAAAGTAGGCCTCCATAGAAATGCGTCATTAACTCTCACAAAGTCCACCCAAACTGTTACTGCATCTTCTCCTAATGGGACGGAGTGAACCATTGATGTCGGATCAGTAGAAAAGATAGCTCCTTCGGTCACTACTTGCCCCATTGTAGCCACATCAATCAACTTGCATCTACTTTTTACTACTAGATTTGAGCTCTGTTACGTCATAAACAAAACATAAAACTGAGAAACCAAAGAACAAAAGTAGGGTAATCTTTAAAGCACAAGAATTGGATAAGTTAGAACAACCAAAGACAAACACTTGGGAATATCTAATGCATTAGATGTTTTCCAGCCAACACAAAATTAAATAGGAACTTGCAACATAAGGTCAAATGATTTATATGAGTTGAAAATGCAAGTTCTAATATGCTTGTAGAAAAATAATAATAGTCCTCTGGATTAAAATCATTGTGGGCAAGAAAAATAATAATTGTAATTTGATGTGCAAATAATTATTTTTTCCAAATTTTATCATTTTGTTTGAGTTATATGAAGTAACCATAATTGCATAATGGCCATTTGTCATTTTAAACAAGAGTTACATGTGGGTGTGAATTCAAATAGTATGTAAACTTCATAATTGTCTTAAAATTTACAAGATTTAAGAAAAATGATCTTAAAATTAATTCCATAATAAGTTAACTTATTGGCCATTAATTTTACGAAAGCTTGAGTAGCGTGGTAGAATAAAGAGTTAAGCAGGTTTCCATCAATTGTTATGAATTAATGTTTGCAAAATGCTTTGTATGTGATGGCTGAAATAAGCTTTGATTCACACATGTTCAACCGGTGATGTAATTAAAATACAGTATCACTTCTGGGAAATTTGTAACCTGCTTCAAATTTCAATATAACATGTACATTTTTATGGAAATGCTTGCTTGATAAAGGAATACAAGAAAAAATATCCTTGAAAACCAACAACTCAACACAAGCCCTTTCAAAAACTTACATGAATAGTGGATCATGACGGGTTGCCTTACCAAATTTGTTAAGGACCGGTGACATTAAAGGAATTGTGAAATAAAGTTTGTAAAAATAACCATGAGAAATGTTAACTATTCAAAAAGGTATGGGATTTTTAGAAGAGTGTTGCTAAAAGCACCCAAAATTCTTCTTCCTAATACCATGCATGGTATTAGGAAGTGTAAATCTGGGTGCTTTTAGCATCACATGGTGGTGTAGTGCTAAAAGCACCTAGTTTTACACTTCCTAATACCCCTCATGGTAATAAGAAGAAATAATTTGGGTGCTTTTAGCAACACACTTTTTAGAATTCAAATTCAGTAAAATTAACGAGTTAAGAGCTCCTTGTTTTGATCTGGAATTATCTCATTTGGAGCTCACAATGACATGCATATTTAGTGTCGAAGGCATAAGATTCCAAAGGTGACACTTCCTTCTGGACTGTTGAAAGTGAACTATAAAGACCAAAAAATAAATATGCAAATTAAAACTATAACTTAAGAAAGAAATCAACTGTTAAGTAACTGCATTCCACATATACCAGTTTTAGTGTCTCCTTGCTTTCTTCCTTCATCCTATCTAATGATTCAAAAACTACATTGCCAACCTCCACTCAACGAGTTGGATATTACGTTAATACTTGTGTCTCATTTATAGCCTAGGGCATAAGAACTATTGGAATGGCATGAATGCATCAACAGTAGCCTCAGCAGGACCTCTGATTCTAACTAATGAAGATTCAATTAGACATCTATAACCTTGCTTGAAAGCTATCAATTTAGTATCTGCATCAGTTTACTTATTTTGTATTTGCATCATCATCTAGCGACCCTATCACCGTAGTCAACTGTACCATGCAATATTCCTGAGACCAACAATTGAGATTTCAGCCCAATACTTCTCTGCCAATTCAAATCTATAAAATTTTCATTGCTGCATTTTTTCTAATTATTATGAGATAGAATTTAAATTGATTGTGTAATCTTTTTTAATTTCTTTAATTTGAATGCTAATAATATATTTCAATTCTGTTAATGAAGAATGTTAACTTCAAAACTTGTTTTAAAAGTAATTTATACAAACTGAGATAAAAACTGTCTGAAAATTAGAAATTGTTCCATCTTGACAGCAATATCTTTATGCTAACATGTTACGATGACCTGAGCAAAACGAACATTTACAGTAAATTAATCCTATGTGTTATTCTTAATAATACAATCAATATCCTTTTTCCCTTGGAGATGGAAATACTGACATAATTAAAAGTTACAATCAATATTATGATATATGCACATTCTTTTTTTTTTGTATACAGCATTGGTATGAAGTCATATTGTAAAAGTACCCATATAATTTGGTAGAAGAACAAAATATCCACATACGAAGAACATCTACAATAAGGCTCCATTCAGCCTTAATATTCAGCGCCAAACTGGTCTCCCTCCTCAACAGCATGAATACTTAACTGAATATTCACAGACCAATTCAAAATTTACCACAAACTCCTACCTAAAAGGCACCAAACATTGGGAGCTTATTTAACATGAATCTAATGCCTATGTAATAGACACCCAATGCCTTGTAAATTTGGCACCGTATGTTCAGCGATCCCAACTGGACCGATTGGATTAAGAAAGATTCTTGTTCAGCAATATCATATTACTGTAATATAGAGATTAAGAGAGAATCTCTAGTGTCCAGTTTTTCTAGACATATCACATTGTTATATAAAGTACATACATAATTTTATGAAATACTTGACCACCTCATAAATATCATAAAAGTACACAATGAAACTGAAAGATACATACCTTTCCCCACTGGACCTACTTTGCAAAGGTACGTCAAGAAGTATCCAATGTAAACGACACAAATATTAAGCTGTCAAATATCATCAACAACAAAAGCAAAAGGTATAAGATAGAATAATCAACTATCTAAAACAGGCTTATAAATAGAAATTGATTATAGTTCTCACAAAAGAGCAGTTAGAAAGCCATTACTTTAATTCAACACCGGTGACATTTCTGCTGAACTACCGAAAATATTATACTTAAAATTATTAAGGTTTGGTTATGATACCAAACTTCCATCCTCTCTCATGTTGTAGCAAACATTTTTTTAAAACCTTCGTCTTGTTCTCCATCAGCTTCTCTTGCAAACAAAAAAATAAAGATAAAAATGAAAACAATGTCACATATTTCATCATCTAAAAACAAATACAAAGTTCTGAAAACATCCTGCAGTCATATAAGCCGATGTTTTCTTGGCCTTCTATCACTATGGGCTTCGCTAATTGTATTTCATGTGATTATGATACACTCTTTTTTATGTAGCAAAAATAGTCAAGAAGAGGGTAATGCAAAGAAGGATTCATATAAGTAGACAGAGTTAAAAGTTACTAGTCATGGAATGATACCAAGTGTTAGTTTCAGTGCATCATACAGAAAATTGGCAATCAGGGTGGTTCAAAGGAGATATATGATGGTTGTGGTGTCAGGAGGGTTGAATCAACAGCGCAACCAAATAGCCGACGCAGTCATAGTTGCGAGAATTGTAAAAGCTGCCTTAGTTATACCTGTTCTTCAAGTCAACCAAGTTTTGGGAGATGAGAAGTGAGCCTTTTCCTTTTTTCCCCTTCGGAAACCCCAAGTAGTTCTGAAGAAATATGCACTGATCATCACACAACACATGCTTCTGATATTTTGAAAGCATTGTGTTATGCTTTGACCAAACGAAACCACCATGGAAATTATTTGAGTAGTATTGACATTACTGGTTCAAATAGTGAGGCCAATGGCATACTTGATGTGCAGTGAATTTTTGGATATTTTTGACGATACACACTTCAAAGAAGTGCTTAAAGATGATGTGGTGATAGTATCATCTTTACCACCAAAGAGGCTAAGGAGGCGTCGTATTAGAGGAATGATTATGCCTTTCCATGCTGATGAAGATTGGATCCGAACAAACTATGAAAATAAGGTACTATATCTAAATACTTCTTATCACAAGAAATTTGATTTGGCGCTTACTGAAGGCTACTCTGTATCGTGACACAGCTTGGAAGAGATAGAGTTTCGCTCACTCGAGCATTTGATTCACGTCTTTAAAAAGATTTGAATGCTGATTTACGAAAACTCAAGTGCAACGTGTGGTTGATTTTTCAGACATAATATATATATATATATATATATATATATATATATATATATATATATATATAATTAATACGATTAGATTTTGGTAATCAACAATGTGCACAATACCTTTTGAACAAGTGGCTTTTGAGGCTCTAAGATTTCGACCTAGATTGAGAAGATGGCATAAAAAATAAGGAAAAAGATAGGGAAAGAAGGGCCTTATATGGCATTGCATCTTAGGTTAGAAAAGGATGTTTGGGTCAGAACAGAATGTCACTTGGGTATCGGAAAAGAAGAGGACTCGAAGAATGAAACCGAACGAGCTTGCAAGCCTCAGTTACTAACATCACGCTCTAAGCTTATTGCGGAAGACAGATACTCTGTAGGTCTCTGCCCACTTAACGCCCTCGAAATTTCCAGGAATGTCTAAAGTTGATAGAACTTCTCACTGCCTCAAATCATTATCATTACACTCATAAAAAAATTCCTAAAATATGCACAAGGTATACATGATGCCACTTCTCTATATAATGCTCTTTTTGTATACAATGCTCCAGGCACTTGGAACATCAAAGAGAGTTGAAGATTACAACAGATTCAAGATATTGAAGAAGGATGTGAAACAGAGAGTAAACTTGTAAAGAGATTATTATTTTCAAATGAATGATGATTGGTACGTTACATAAGGCATTGTATTTATATTACAGCTTTGCAATAGTGGGCTCGGCCCAATTGACTAACATATAGCAGGGAGAATAAAAATAATACACTACTGATGTAAATACGTGTATTCTTTTACTCCCCCCCTCAAACCCTATTCAATCTAGGGTTTGCAGAATCAATGGCGCCGCACAGGGCGATTCAGAAATAAAACTGAGAAATTATGCTGAAATTTCAAAGCTCTTCAACTCCGCAGGTTGTATGCTCCTTCACTCTGGAATATTGATAGCTCTTCTGTGATCTCGAGGAGAAATTATGCTGGAATTTCAAAGCTCTTCAACTCCGCAGGTTGTATGCTTCGTCACTCTGGAATATAGATAGCTCTGCTTGATCTCTGGTTCGGATTTAAAAAATCTATGTTGAGCTCTTCTTTTAATCTGACAAAATTCGGTCTTGAAAGCGGTTTCGTAAGTATATCAGCTTTTTGATGCTGCGATGGTATGTATCCTACTCTCAACTTCTTCTGAATAATCTGTTCTCTAATAAAATAGAGATCTATTTCTAAGTGCTTCGTCTTTGAATGAAGAACAGGATTAGATGTTAGTGATATTGCGCTAACATTATCGCACCATATTACAGCCTTTTTTTCAGATTTAATTTTGAGTTCACTTAAAAGTGACTCAATCCATAATACTTCTGCTGCGGCACTTGCAACACACCTGAATTCAGCTTCCGTGCTAGATCTTGATACAGTACTTTGTTTTCTAGCACTCCACGATACAGGATTTTTTCCTAGAAAAATACAAAACCCAGATGTAGATTTTCTGTCATCAATATCCGTTGCCCAATCTGCATCTGCAGATGCATTTATATTCAGTGAGTTGCTTGACTTTAGAATGAGACCATGATCTAGTGTACCCTTTAAATATCTTAGTATCCTTTTAATTGCTTTCCAATGTGTATCTAAAGGATTTTGCATATATTGACTTGCTTTGTTAACACTATAGGATATATCAGGCCTTGTTATTGTAGCATACTGCAACGCTCCAATGATACTTCTGTATAGTTTTGCATCTTGTACCACTTCACCTTTATGCTTTGAAAGTTGACAACTTGTGATCATTGGTGTAGGAAGAGAATTTGCCTTATCCATTTTAGCTCTCACCAAAATTTCTGATATGTATTTTCTTTGACTGAGATGAATTTCTGATTTTGATGTTCTTCTAACCTCAATTCCCAGGAAGTAACTTAGATCACCTAGATCCTTGATTGAAAATTCAGCATTTAGTATTTCAGTAATGTGATCTATTTCTGCTTTACTGCTCCCTGTAATTATAAAATCATCGACATAAATTAGAATATATGTTGTATTTGAATCAGAAAATTTAGTAAAGATAGAATTATCAGATTTAGTGGATCTGTATCCATGATTGACCAGTGTTGCTTTTAACTTGTCAAACCAAACCCTTGGTGCCTGCTTTAATCCATATATTGCCTTGCTAAGCTTGCACACCAATTTTTTATTACTGTCTTGAATAAATCCTTCAGGCTGCTCCATAAACACCTCTTCCTGCAAATTACCATTAAGAAATGCATTATTGACATCTAACTGCCTGATGCTCCAATTTCTACTCAAGGCAATCGTTAATATTATTCTAATAGATGATGACTTCACAACAGGTGAAAAGGTTTCTGAAAAATCGAAACCAAACTGTTGTGAATATCCTTTTGCAACTAATCTCGCCTTATACTTAGAAATTGAACCATCAGGATTTTTCTTTAATTTATAAATCCATCAACACCCAATAATATTTTTATTTTCTGGCCGTTCAACCAGAGACCATGTTTCTTTCTTAATTAAAGCATCAAATTCTTCTTGCATTGCCTTTCTCCATTTGTCACACTGTGTTGCTTCACTGAATGTAGCTGGTTCATCTTGTATAATAGCAGAATTGATAGTTTTGGGCTTGAATATACCACATTTTGCACGAGTTAACATAGGATGTTTGTTGAGATTATCATTTGATATAGTGTCTTGATTGACATTATCTGTTGGTTCACTGGCAGGTGCTTGACTACTGCTGTTACTGCTTGATTCCTGATCAGATTGACTCTGACTGTCAGCATTTTCATTAGCTGAAAGCTCTTGACCTGGCCCCATAGGCACTGTGTGTTGAGAGCTAGTGGTGATGTCACTCATCACATGCTGAGTTGGCCTCACCACTTGAATTTCATCAGGAACATCAGGTATGATCACTCTTGGGTTTACATCCTTTTCAGTTGTTTTTATTTTCATGCTACTGAATGGAAACACCTGCTCATTGAATCTAACATGTCTCGAAATATATATTCTACCAGTATTGTCTAGACATTTATAACCTTTTTGACTATTGCAATATCCTAAGAAAGTACATGAAGCTGATCTGAAGTCTAATTTATGTTTATTATAAGCTCTCAAGCAAGGAAAACATTGGCACCCAAACACTTTCAAATGATTATAATCTGGTTTAACTTTATATAAAACCTCCTGTGGACTTTTTAAATTTAATACCTTTGTTGGTAATAAATTTATTAAGTGAACAGCAGTATTAAAAGCTTCAGGCCAGAATTTTAAAGGCATAGAAGCTTGAGCAAGTAAAGTTAACCCAGTTTCTACAATGTGTCGATGTTTCCTTTCAATCAATCCATTTTGTTCCGATGTATATGGACACGTAGTTCTATGATTAATACCTTTCCTTTCAAAATATGATTTTAATGGTAGAAATTCCTTACCACCATCAGTTTGAATAGAACTAACATGAAAGTTAGTCAAATTTTCAACCTTGCTAATAAACTGCATGACAACATTGCAAGTTTCCGATTTAGACTTCAACATATAGATTCATGTAAATCTAGAACATGCATCTATAAATGATATATAATATTTATAGCCATAACCAGAACTAATAGATGCTGGGCCCCATAAATCAGTGGCAATTAACTCTAGTGGTCTAGTATAAACAGTGTGTGAGTTTGGAAATGCAAGTTTGTGAGATTTTCCCAATTGGCAAGATGAGCATATATTTGATTTAGAATCATTGGGAACAGACATATTATTACTGTTCATCACTTGTTTCACAATTTTATAACTAGGATGTCCTAATTTGCAATGCCACAAATTGAATTCATTACAATGTTCAGCATTATTCATAACAGTCATTACACATCTGTTTACATTGTGATTAGGGTTTCCATGATGTTTAGTATCAAATCTGTACAGCCCTTTACATTCTCTACCCTGCAAAACAATTTCTTGAGTCAGTATATCTTTAACAATGCATGAATTAGGATAGAATTCAAAATAGACATTATTATCTTTAGCAAACTGGGAAACACTCAATAAATTCTTTTTAATGGATGGAACCCTTAGAAGATTTTTTAAAATAAGTTCTTTGGGTCCACTTAAACTTGCATTTCCTGTGTGTGTAATATGTGCAATCTTACCATTTCCTACTAGAAGATTTTGCATACCTTTGTATTCTTTATTGCCCAAGTTAAGATTGCTTAGACTGTTTGTAACATGATTTGTAGCCCCTGAATCTGGGTACCAACAGTCATCGTTAGCATCATCAGTAGAATTAGTTTCTGTGTTTAGCACCTCTGCTTGACCTTTATTGCCTTCTTTCTGCACATTAATCATATTGACATTGCTGCTGTTGCCTTGTTGAGAAGGTGTGTAATTAGAATTATATCTAAAATAACATTTGCTTGCACTGTGGCCAAATTTCTCACATATCTGACATCTTATCCTATTATTACTGTTATTTCTTCCACCTCTTCTTCCTCCTCTATTAGAAGAACCCCCTCTCTGATTATTTAATTGACTTCTTGACCCTTGGCCTCTTTCTTGTTGTTGTTGTTTGCCCTTGTTGAATGTATAATTAACAGCCAATTCTGGGTTGATTGCTTTATTGTGTTCTATTCTTCCCTCATGAGATAGAAGTGTAGAATATACATATTGCAGAGAAGGAGTTGGTTCCATAGTTGAAATTATTGCAACAACAGCCTCATATTCTTGATCCAAACCACTAATTATATACAACACCTGTTCAGATTCTGAAATTTTGTGTCCTGCAGAGGCTAATTGGTCACACAAGTTCTTGACCTTAAGCAAGTATTCATTCATAGATAAGTCATTTTTCCTAATACTCTGCAATTGCCTTCTGTGATGCATTACCCTTGCGGATGATTGAGAAGTAAAACTTCTCTCAACTGCTGCCCAGACTTCTTGGGCTGTTTTACACCCAATTAATTGAGGTAAAATAGAAGTACTTATGGATGACATCATCCATGCACACACAAGGCTATCTTGTCTCTGGTAAGCAATATATTCTTGATTTTGTACAAGTCTCTCATCTTTATCACGCACAAATTTTGGAGGTATTATTTTTGTACCAAGAACGTAATCCTCTAATCCATATCCTTTGATAGCTGTTTCTATTTGCATTTTCCAGAGTAAAAAGTTGGATTCATCAAGTTGAACAGAAATCAACTGACTTTGGGGTTTAACAATGGCTTTCATCAAGTCATAAACAGGATCTATTTCAGACCGGCTCTGTACACCGCCAGTGCTTGACATTTGAGGACTGGTTATACCTCCCTCATTCGACATGATGACAAGCAAAATAACAAGAAAATGGTGCACAAAAAAAAAGGTATGAGAAATTCTGAACTAGAAAAACCTTGAATTGTGAATAGCAAGACAGTGCACGGTTGAAATATGCAGCCTACTTGAGACTTTTATGATGAACTTTCTTTTACTGAGTGAAATTTGATTTCTGAAATGTCTTCCTGGAGGTACTTATCTTCAACTGTGTAAATTCTTGATGTTCTTGATCGGTTTTTCTTCAAGAGTTTGGATTTTCTTTTAATACCGCAACCTTTCTCTGATGAACTGCTACAGCCAGTGTGATGAACTAGGCGAGGCACAGTTTATCACTGAAAGCAACAAACCTTCAAATGATAAGATTCTTGAATCTTTGATGAAGGTGTCCAGATGATGAAATCTAACTGATGGACACAATGCACTGATCACCTTGAAACAGATAATCAGATTCCAGTGAGCAACCTAGCTCCGATACCAAGTTGAAGATTACAACAGATTCAAGATATTGAAGAAGGATGTGAAATAGAGAGTAAACTTGTAAAGAGATTATTATTTTCAAATGAATGATGATTGGTACGTTACATAAGGCATTGTATTTATATTACAGCTTTGCAATAGTGGGCTCGGCCCAATTGACTAACATATAGCAGGGAGAATAAAAATAATACACTACTGATGTAAATACGTGTATTCTTTTACTAAGAGTACAAGAACATACTGGGCTGGTGGCATACCTTCGGAGGAAAAAAAAAGCAATTGAACCTTTAAAGTTACAATTTCCTAATTTACACAATAAATGGAGTCTAGCGAGCGCAGAAGAACTCAATGGAATTAGTAATAAACCATCCATTCTAGCAGCTTTGGACTACGTTGTCTGTCTCAAAAGTGAAGTCCATAATATCATAATTTTTTATATGCAGCTCTACAAGTTACCGAGAACGTAAGGGTCCTACACCCAATTTACTTATAACTACACATTTATATGCTTGCTCATAGCTGACTGTTCTTAGTTGCAAACTTAGATTTTCAATACATACTAACTCATACGTTATAAAGTATATGAGAATAACTAATGAATGTAACACATTTACTTCTCCTAGCTTGGTCATGCATTCTCAAAGAACAAAGAAACAATATTACTTGATTAAATAATAGCTAAAAAGAGGACAAAAATATACATACGAATGTTCATGCAGCTCTACAAGTTACCGAGAACGTAAGGGTCCTACACCCAATTTACTTATAACTACACATTTATATGCTTACTCATAGCTGACTGTTCTTAGTTGCAAACTTAGATTTTCAATACATACTAACTCATACGTTATAAAGTATATGAGAATAACTAATGAATGTAACACATTTACTTTTCCTAGCTTGGTCATGCATTCTCAAAGAACAAAGAAACAATATTACTTGATTAAATAATAGCTAAAAAGAGGACAAAAATATACCTACGAATGTTCATGCAAAACCGAATATAATGGGCCTAATGAAGCAACATACAATGTATTCATTACACGATTGAACAACTTCATGTACAACTAAACTTGCAGACACTACATGACCCGAAAACATATCATGTAGGGGGCTAGCAGGCAATAGATTGAAGATGGGGTATGATTAATAACAACCTGGATTCAAAGATCGCTCCAGGTTTATTGTCCACTGGTGGACCAGTGAAGCTCTACCAATGGACTAGTGATGAAGACATCTAGAGCGGACGAGGCACCAGACAAACAGACAGGCCAATCGAGGGGAGGTCTTAACCTAAACAATAGCCTAAGAGCCATTTCTGCACCATCTTATATTCCTCCCCCACCAACAAATCATCGAAGAAACTATCAAGAACCACTTATACAAGAATTA
Source organism: Allium sativum (assembly GCA_030737875.1). Classification (NCBI taxonomy): domain Eukaryota; kingdom Viridiplantae; phylum Streptophyta; class Magnoliopsida; order Asparagales; family Amaryllidaceae; genus Allium; species Allium sativum. The sequence goes on along the minus strand of CM060924.1, from coordinate 705,995,274 downwards.
CATATCCTAAACAATAACCTTTAACAACAAAATGGAAACAATCATCACAATGAGGTAGCAAGAAATCGAAATGGACAGACAATAACTCCAAAGCAGAAAATCAAAGAGGAATTGGTGCATTCACTTGATTTTTCATTAGTGCTTGAGCCATCGCCTTTGATTTTGAAATTTTATTCTGCATTTGGATTGCTTGTTTATCCCAGGCATGTGACAAAATTACCTTGGTGGCGGACATTCCTCTTCCCATTCCTTTCAATTGTCCTAGTCTATCGGGTCTGAACACTTATGATAGTGCATCTTCTTTGAAACCGATTATTGTGCCTGAATGTGATCCATCGACAATGCTATTAATTTTTCCTACAGACATTAACATTGATATTGTACACTAATCACATTATTATAAATAAATGAAGAGAATGAACAAAAGTCAATTGTCTTCTTTATAGAGAGGAAAATTACCAAAAAGTCTTAAAGAGTGGCAGAAAATATGAAAATTGTGAAAATATAAATAAACAGTAACTAGTGAAAATCTAATGCAAATGAAAGTTAACAAATAAATACTTAGCGATAGAGAATAGAGAACAAATACGTAATGAGACCAACAGATGGAACCAAATGGAATACACAACACAAACAAAACACAATGCATTGTAAAACCTTTTTTGTTTTTAATGCGAAACAAAACGTAATAATGTAAAACAAAACTGAAAGTTGAACACAGCCAGCACACAACAAATAAACAGTAACTAATCTAACAACAAATGCACAACATTTTTTTTGTTTATTTTTTGCTAATACCGTAAACCACTTATAGTTTCAAGCTATTGTTTTGTCCAAGATGGCTTAATGGATAGAATAACAAGATGAGTATTGACATATTGAATTGCAGAAAAGCATTAAACATTGACCAACTGATGCATCCACATTGTGCGATGATACTTGTATGCCATGAAAAGCTACAGTAATGAGATAAATTGAACAACAAAAATAGTAGTAAATATAAAATTAAACTACCCATACATTGCTGACCTTCCATTTTATTGTGAACAACATCTCAACAATCAAGCATACAATTTTATGTATCATGTAGAATTTTAGGACATCAAGTTAAAGGAGATATATCTAGTAATAAAGCACTCCATTATGCTAGAAGCTCAAATTGCAGCAAAAACTTGCCAATGTAAGCATACAACATTTGTGAATTTGACATTAAATTGAAATAAACAATAATAAATTAAAAAGAAAAAATGAGTAAAACAACGATCAATTAATTAGACAACAGTACAACGTAAGTTATAATTTTGTTTATTATTAATCAATTAGAAATCCATTACTCAATTTTGTTACGAGACAGATCTAGTTGTACATATGATTATTACAATAGCAAATCAATTTGAGATCCCCTTCACCATTATCATCTATAAAAGGTAAGTTCAAGAATTTGTTGTACACCTTGTAGAGCTGCCAACAGAAGCTAGGGCAAACATTGTATTCCTGTACGTGGTTGAGGACAAGGACTGGTGACAATTGCGACGTTGTTTTTGAACGAAGACGATCGTGGATTGGTGATTATTGCGACGGAGAAGCACACATAATGATGGGGTGCTTAATGAGGAGGAAGAGATAGTGAGCAAGAAAGGAGAAGACACAGAAGGTAAGGATAGATTTAACAGGAAAATACTTATATTCATTCATCATTTCGACACAACATTTATAGGCTACTGCCATTACATAATTGCCTACGTGGCAAGATTCCTAATTACTGCTAAATATAACAACCTGCACCTAAAGTTACCAACGGGAAAATAAGAAAATACTAAAAGTAATACTGGAATTGATATTTTCTCTAACGGTCTGCCTTATCCATTTGCAGCTTTTCAGCAGCTTTTTAATCCAGGAATCTTTGTGGCACTCTCGTGACCCTCCTTGGCCTTGCATGGATTTGTGGCGGGTCTGGTTCGACGTTTGGCACATCAATGCCTACCCCATCAAAATCGACCTTGTCCTCAAGGTCGTGGGAAACTGAACTAGTTGGTAGTGGCAGCGGAGGTACCATGGATGGTTTTGGGCACAGTTTGAGGAGGGACACATGAAAAACTGGGTGTATACGCGATTCAGGTGGTAGGAGAAGCTTGTATGCGACTGGTCCGATACGTTCAAGGATCTGGAAGGGTCCACAATACTTTTTCGTTAATTTGTGATGGTTATTTCTTACTGTTGTCTGTCGATATGGCTGGAGTTTGAGAAAAACCCAGGATCCAACATCAATTTGTTTGTCGGTACGGTGTTGATCGGCAAGGTTCTTCATATGGGTTTGGGCTTTAGTTAAGTTGGTTTTTATGGTTTGGAGAAGTTGATCGCGTGAAGTGGCCCATTCATTAAGTTGCGGTAAGCGAGTAGTGTGGGATATATAGTTGGAGAGGATCGGTGGAGGGCGACCATATACTGCTTGGAAGGGAGAGAGGCCTAGGGAGGTGTGTTTAGTAGTGTTGTACCACCACTCGGCCCAAGGGAGACATTTTGCCCATTTCGTGGGTATATCCCCTATAATTACGCGTAAGTAAGTTTCCAAGCACCTATTGACAACCTCCGACTGGCCGTCCGTCTGCGGGTGGTAGGCGCTGCTCATACGCAGTTTAGTTCCATGCAATCGAAAGAGTTCTTTCCAAAACTGACTTGTAAATAGGGGATCCCGGTCGGACACTATGGAGCGGGGAAATCCGTGCAAGCGAACATATTCTTGGAGGAATTGTGAAGCTAATTGAGTGGCTGAAATGGAAGTGGGTAAGGCGCAGAAGTGAGCATACTTGGATAGGCGATCGACGATAACCCAAATTACGGTTTTTCCGGCGGACGGGGGAAGGTGAGTGATGAAGTCCATGACTGTATCTTCCCAAATTTGCTCGGGTATGGGTAGTGGCTGAAGGAGTCCTTTGTAGGGGAGGTTATCGGGTTTGGTTTGTAGGCAAGTTGGACATTGGCGGATAAATTCTTGTACTGTAGTAGAAAGTTTGGGCCAAAAAAAGTTGCTGGAAATTCGTGCAATTGTGCTTTTAATCCCTGAGTGTCCCCCGGTTTTGGAATCGTGAAGGTCGGTGATGATGCGGTGTTGCAATTGTATATCATCAGGAATGTACAGTCTATTACCCCAAAATAAAAGATTGTTGCGCCGATGAAAATTTGGATTAGGGGTATTACCTTGCAGTATTTGATCAATGATTTCCTTTGCTTTGGGGTCACTTTGTAATGCTTTGCTGATGTCAGAGAGGATGGGAAAGGTAGGTCCTGAAATTGCGTTCATCACCGCCTGTTCGGTGAAGCGAGATAGGCCGTCAGCGACTTTGTTCTCCTTGCCTGGTCTGTAGTGAATAGTAAAATCAAACCCTAATAGCTTCGTCAACCACTTCTGTTGCTCCGGCGTCTGAATGGACTGTGCTGCGAGTTCACGCAAACTCTGATGATCTGTAAAAATTTGAAAGCGCTGCCCAAGTAAGTAGTGCCGCCACTTCTTTACTGATGAGGTGATGGCGAACATTTCACGGGAATAGGTGGATGCTTTCTGCAGGTAGCGGGGTAGCTTGAGACTGAAATAGGCGATTGGGTGGTCATTTTGGGAAAGGACGGCGCCTATGGCTGTGGATGAGGCGTCGGTGGTTATGGTGAATGGTTTGGAGAAATCAGGGAGGGAGAGGATTGGTGTATGGGTAAGGGCTTGCTTAAGTAGGTCGAAGGCCTGTTGGGCTTTTTCGGTCCAAAGAAATGGTTTGGATTTGAATAAGTCTGAAAGTGGGCTTGTAATTGCTGCATATTGTTTGATAAAACGTCTATAATAACCGGTCAAGCCCAAAAATCCGCGAACGTCTGTAATGTTTTTTGGTGCTGGCCAATTAATCATGGCATCAATTTTCGAAGGGTCCACATGTACACCCTTGTTGGAGATTATATGGCCGAGATATGCGAGTTCCGTCATGCCAAAGTCGCATTTATTCCAATTCGCGAAGAATTGATGCTTGTCGAGGATGGAAAGGGTAGTGTGGAGATGGGTTATGTGGTCATTCCAAGATGGGCGGTAGACGAGGATATCGTCGAAAAAAACAAGAACAAATTTTCGTAAGTAGGGGCGAAATATATTATTCATCGTGGCTTGAAAAGTGGATGGAGCGTTGGTTAGGCCAAACGGCATGACTAAAAATTCGTAGTGTCCTTCATGGGTACGGAAGGCTGTTTTTGGGATATCGGGTGGGTTTAAACGAATTTGAAAGTAGCCACTACGGAGATCAAGTTTGGAAAAAAATGAGGCACCATAAAGTTCGTCTAATAGTTCGTCGACTGTGGGGATTGGGAAACGGTCTTTGATAGTTATGGTGTTGAGTGCTATATAGTCCACACAAAATCGCCAAGATCCGTCTTTCTTTTTGACTAATAACATGGGTGAAAAAAAGGGACTAGTGGATGGTTGGATTAATTTGGAGTGGAGCATTTCGTGGATTTGGCGTTCGATCTCATTTTTTTGAAAATACGGGTAGCGGTACGGCTTCGTGTTTATCGGTTTGGAATTGGGAAGTAAATTTATGTGGTGGTTGAGGTCTCGACTGGGTGGAAGATCCGATGGCATGTCGAAAATGTGTGTGTATGTGGTTAAAAGGTCATTAAGTTGTGGGTTAGGGTGGGAAATTGGGGTTGGGCTGATAGGTGGGTTTATGAAATGTGTGTGCAGGTAGAGGTAATTTGAGATGGAAGAGGTGGACTCAAGCCGGCGTAATTGGTGGACTGATATTGGAGAGGGTAAAGCATTTGGGCCAAGCCCAGTTAAACAAATGGACTGCTTATTATAGTTGAATTGCATCGTCAAATTCTTGTAATCCAAAGTCACTGGCCCCAAATTTTCTAACCATTGAATGCCACATACAGCATCCGAACCCACAATTTCTAGGAGGTGGAAATCGATTTCAAATCGATTCCCCTGAATGTCGACGTTAACCCCCAGGCAGCTTCCGGCGCTCCGTAGTTGCTCTCCATTTCCTACTGTTACGAAAAACGACGTTGTCTGCTACAATTCCAGCCCTAGAAATTTGGCGGTTTGTGGGTGCATATAATTATGGGTTGAGCCAGTATCCACGAGTATGGAAATTGGATTACCATGGATTGTCGCAGGTAGGCGAATGGAACGAGGGTGATTAGAGCCGGTGAGTGCGTGGAAGGAAATTTCTTGTATCTGGTCAGTGGTGGGGTTGTTTGTGGTTTGGTTGTCGGTGGTTTCAGTTGGTGGCGGGTTTGGTTCGGATGGTAATGTGAGGGTGTAATCAGGTGGAGCATCGTCTGGCTGGGTGTCCGGTAGTATCATTAAGATGTGGGTGGGTTTGCAGCGGTGGCCGAAGTGGTATTTCTCATCGCAGTTGAAGCATAAACCTTGTTGTTTTCTGATGTTCATCTCCGCGGTGGATAGTTGTTTGATGGGTATCGACGGCTTGGGTGTTTGTAGATGAGGTGTTTGGTTTAATGTTTGACTGGGTGGTGGAGTGTTAGCTGGTTTTTGATAGGTAGGAATGTTTCTGTATGGTGGAAATTTGGGGTGGTCTGTGTACTTTTTTTCAATCAGCTTGGCTTCTTCAATTGCATCAATTATAGTGGTGGGTTTTAAGAGGTGTAGTTCGTTTTGGATATGTGGTTTAAGGCCTGAAATGAAACACTGCAGTATAGAATCAGGTGGTAAAGTGGTAATGCGGTTGCACAAGGTTTCGAAGGTGGCTTGATAGTGATCGACGGTGGTAATTTGTTTTAATTTAAAGAGAGTAGCTTGGGGATTAACAAAAGTGGGTGGACCAAACCTTTGTTCGATGGCTTTGGCGAGTGACGTCCATGAGGAGAGTTGTTTATTGCGGTGCATCCATTGGAACCAAGAAAGAGCTTGTCCGAGCATGTGAAAACTTGCTAACTCCACGCGTTGATCTTCGGGTGTGGTGTAGTATGTGAAGAAGCGATCGGCTTGGAATATCCAATCGTGGGGGTTTGAGCCATCAAAATTTGTCAAAGTAACTTTGGGATTGCGAGTGGCGTTGGGTGATGTGAGTAATGGTGGTTGCTGGTTTGTGTTAGTGGAGATGGTGGATGTAGAGCCGTGGTTGTTAGGGGATGGTGGTAGTTGGTTGTCAAATTTGTGGGCGAGCTCGTTTACGGCTTTGGTGAGGTTTTGGATGGCCGTTTTCATCTCGTTTATTTCAGCGCCTTGGGTTTGTAAGAGAGAACCGTGGCTGTTTTGGGTGTTTTGGATGGAAGTTTGGGTGTCTTGGATGGAGGTGATGGTGGTTTGGTGGGTGGCTAGTTGGTTGAGGGCGTCGTCGACTTTCGTCATGGTGAGGATGGATTTGGATGTGACGGGAGGAAGGTAAAGGGGGAGAGGTCGGAAGTGAAAGCACCAAAATGATGGGGTGCTTAATGAGGAGGAAGAGATAGTGAGCAAGAAAGGAGAAGACACAGAAGATAAGGATAGATTTAACAGGAAAATACTTATATTCATTCATCATTTCGACACAGCATTTATAGGCTACTGCCATTACATAATTGCCTACGTGGCAAGATTCCTAATTACTGCTAAATATAACAACCTGCACCTAAAGTTACCAACGGGAAAATAAGAAAATACTAAAAGTAATACTGGAATTGATATTTTCTCTAACGGTCTGCCTTATCCATTTGCAGCTTTTCAGCAGCTTTTTAATCCAGGAATCTTTGTGGCACTCTCGTGACCCTCCTTGGCCTTGCATGGATTTGTGGCGGGTCTGGTTCGACGTTTGGCACATCACATAAGCGTGTCAAAGAGGAATGAATGATGCGGAAGAGGAAAGCTTCAGAGAAGGACATATTGAAGCAGAAATACGTTAGGAAGAATCAAAATTTTAGATTGGCACAAGCGGGAGAACGGATTTTTTTAGATATCGCGAAAGAGCAAAAAAAATCTAAAATCATGAGAAAAGAGGGGGAAAAGAAATTTAGGTTCTGGCAGAAGAATGAAATCTATTAAATAATAGTAAAGCAGAAGAATTTCAAGTTCTCTCCTTATTTTTCTCAATTGTCTCAATTCCCCTTAATTCTATCATTTATCTCAATTCTCCTTAAATCTTGAAAGATACTTTTATTAAATCAAAATAATACACTATAAATCTACGTTATCATTAAAGCTCTTTCCTTATTTTCTACATTATCTTTATCCACCTAAAAAATTTAGAGATATTTTGCGTTACATTTAAAATTTAATCCTACAAACAAACCTAATTACTCTGTAATATAATCTATACTACCGTAGAAACCACCAGGTTATTTTGTCAACTCAAAATTCGCATTTCAACTTTTTTTTCTTCCTTTTTTGCGCTTCTTTCTATCGTCCCTCTTCTCCTTCTTCCATAAATTAATTCCATCTTATTTACAAAGCAGAAAAGGATCAACTAGGAAAGTTCAGATAGTTTCATTTAATCAGATCATCTGGGGTTAATTTATCGTTCTTGCAAATATCCTCTTCTTTGTCATTCTCTGAACTTTTATACTCCGATCCCTCTTTTCCACAATGATTCTAGGGTCAAACCAAAACCCTAATCTGAACCAGTCGACTCCGGCTTCAGTCCGCGCAGCCTGACCCTAATTCGCCATCTCCCCTTCAAGATCTCATTTTCAGCTACATGTGCAGAAACCCCAAATTTCCATTCTAGCATAAAGGCAAGGAAGTGGCGCTGTCGTCATCTTTTCGCAAATACGGAGTTGCGTACATATGGTAAGTACTTTATTTTTGTTATATTGGTTTTAATTTTGGCTTTCTGATTTTGATGAAATTTTGACTGTCTATACAATACTACTCTACTCTATTAATGCATTCCAAGGTGATTTGGTTTCTTTCCTGTTATCAAATACTCAAATGAAGTCATCTAAAGCTCCTTCTTCACGCAACTCCAATTAGAAGAACGTCCATCAGTGGAACTACGTTAAAGATAAGTATTTAGCTATAAAGTTTTGTGATTGTCTTATTGTTTTATATGCCTTCTGGGTCCCATGCTGTTATAATAAATCTTCTTTCAGTTAATTTAACCATAAATTGTTTGGAATTTCACTTAAAGACTAAAAGCTCTGGTAAAGCTTTAATGGTGAGTCTAACTGTTTTGGAAAGCTATTTATCATAATATTATTATAGCACCAGATTATCTTCAACTTAAATGACTGTGATTGCTTTTGGAAATATCAGGTTTTTCGAATTTTTATTTACAGATCTGTCCATGAGAAGCTACGTAGACCAAGCTTTTTTAAGTATTATAATTTGTTAGTATTAGTTGCATCTTATTACATTATAAGTTTGTCTACTCCAGGATGTCCGACAAGCTCTTCTCCCATTAGAGCAACTTCTTCCCTTTGCCATATGCTTTCTGAATATGTAAGTTCCTTCACATTAATTTTTTATTTATTAACTTCATATTTTTGACTATTTTTCTTTCGTTACCTCTGTACTTAAGTTTATGTCCCTAACTTATTTCAGACACCAATTTCTTCAGGCACTACATATAACATGTACGTGAGAATTCATTTTTAAGAACTTATAATTACTATTGTGATTCTTGGTTAGGTATGTGTTATATAACTGGATGTATAAAATGGTTGCTTAATTTGATCATAACATGTCTAGAATAGAAAACCAATTTTTACCGCCTACCATCTGCTAAATATATTACTTCTGACTTGCACTGAATGACTTCCTCTGTATGGGAGACGCTTTTGCTTGGATGATATGGTTGTGTCTTATGATGGTCAGTTTATTTATGTAAATTTATATAAATTGTGTTATGCACACAATCTGAGTGTAGGTTTTTGCTGGTTTAAACTGCTTGCATCTTTGGATATTGCTTATATCGCCACCAGTGGGGTATGTCAACTGCCTTAATTATATATATATATATATATATATATATATATATATATATATATAGGGTAAGTCTAAAAGGACACAAAATTTTAACACAAATTTAAACACACAAAATCTGAGTCATTGGATCTCCCTCTGAATTACACTTCACACGTAAAGACAAACAATTTTTGTGGTCCAGATTTTGTTTACATACTTTTGTGTCTAATTTTGTGTCCTTATAGTCGCTCTCATATATATATATATATATATATATATAATAATAATAATAATAATCGGCTTTGTAGCTTCACGCTACCCAACCGTCTTCTTCTTAAAAAAAATATTACTACTGCTGCCATCTTCGTTTTGCTTGATAGAATAACAGTGGGATAAGATTCTTTGTGATGGTTGCATGTTTATGTTTTGGTGTGTACAATTTATGATATGTGTAAATTTTGATTGAAATCAACAATTTTATTTCTAATTATGATCCACTTAACCTCACTCCAATTATAACTTAATAGTAAAATATGTCATTTATAACTTTGTGTTGTTTTAGGCTTATGGAGGCTGAGTTGTTTATATCGATGTAGAGATTTGGACATCTTTATTAATTTGTAACAGTTATCTTAATTTATGTTTTGTTCATTCATAGTCTTATGCCTGTAAACAACAATACATATGTAATGAATTGGTTTTTTTTTTGGTAAGTCCATATATTGTTGTTATTGCTCCAGGCACGTCCATGCATTTTTGTTAGTTCATTTCTTCTTTTCGATCTAATTTGGAAATAGCAGGTTGTTACAGGATTGCAAAAAATAAATTTGTTACCTTCCACCTAATTCTTGACTAATATTTTAAGTGACCAAAATCCAGTTAGATGTCGCGGGAAGAAGTTTGAGGCTTGCTAATTTTATTATTTATCTATAGATGATTTTAACACATAAATGGATTACAATGCTCACTATTCGTGTAAATTTTCTTGCTAATTTTGATTAGGAAAAACGATCAAGCACCCTAGAATATTTAACACGAACTTTTGGAGCATTCATGTGATAATGGAATGTTTCAACTAACAATCAAGGTAAGTGTACAAAATGTGTTAGATTTGTTATTTTTACACTATACACACTAGGTTTAACTACATTTACAACCAAGTAAAACAAAAAACCAAGCTCCAATCATATGAAACTACTTATTCTTCAAAGAAATATAAATTACAAACACATATCATGTTTAAACAACAACAATTATTATATTATATTTATTTTGCCGAATTACTATGTGTTGTATAATAAAGTTTCAATTTTAACATTAAAATTTTAAAATCTATATTTTATAACATTATCGTGTGCAACGCACGGGTTACACACTCGTAGAAAAGGGAAGCGGAAAGCAACGAAAGGGAAAGGTCAAACGTAACCACTATAATTGTTAAATAAATGATAATTGTTAAATAAATGTAACCAAAACCCCTAAATACAACATTAAAAACTACATTCGTCGCATTTACATATCAAACGCAACCAACGAATGTAACCATACGTATATTTTCTTATAGTGTGATATTCTTGTACTCTGATGGAAATTGTGGTAATAGCAATGAAATGTTCTCATGTTTGTGTTCTGATGCATCGTGTTCTCAAAGCAATCCGAGCTCCTCCGTCTCCTCGGGGACCGAGGGATTTTGGGTCGTCTCAGTCACTCCTGCAAATTCAACAAATAACTCAAATGAAAAATAATATAGTAAGCAATAAAGATACCCTGTCATAAGATAAATAACAAGCAGCAAACAAAAAAGGGTTATTTTATTTTTGGGGCTGCATCACTACCACTTTTAATTGCCTACATACCTTTATCAAATTGGGTACTTAATTAGATACAAGATCAAGCAAAGTAGTTCTCCTATAAAAAATTAGGACTTATGGAGCCTATGATGCACAAACAAGAATTCAGTCCACAAACTACCCTTCTAGCTTAATCTTTATATTTAAATTTATGAAATCTAATCAACTTTATTATTTTTAAATCCATTATTTTGAAATTAAACTCTCCGAAATTAAAATCTTGATTTCATTTCAAATTACTGAAATAATATATATTTCTTTCATATCAAATCGTACTTCACTTTGGGATTTAGAAACCAATCAATTATGAAAAAACTCAAATGTCTACAATATAAGCATATCAACATATATTCCACTAGATCTAGTGGTTTCTTCCGATAACAAGGCCACTGGGAACTAGCTGCCTCAATGAATAAATAATACTGTCTCTCCAACATTCCAGAGCAGACCATCATGACATGCCTCAAAAACCTCATACCACGTTTTTAGTCGCATGTTACCCGAATCTTCGATAACATGACAAAACATTTAGCATCCTGAAGTGATAAATCATTTCGTAATACAAAATTGTAGATATTTTCAAATCATAGTGCTGTTACTTTCTAAATTATTTAAACATTGGGTTTTTAAGCCGTCGACGTTCTCTTTGTTTATAAAATATCTTTTATAAACTATTTATCTTCTTTAAAATATTTATGTCCAAATATTTTCCATTTCTTCAAAATCATTCATTTAAATTTACGTTCACAAATTAAATGAATTAAATATTATCGCTAAACGTATTTTAGTCAAATCATTAAATAAACCATAACGCTTTAACGTACAAATATTTTTCTACCTAACCAATACTAAATAGAAACATATATTTACTCATAAACTGGTCGAGCGCAATCCACACAATCAGTCAAACAATAATAATTAACAACAAGCGACAACACAATATCTATCAATACTAATAACATAACGGTGTTTGATTTTCACTAACATGTGTCACTATAAAATATAATTATTTAATTACTTCGGAAGTAATTAAATTCAACTGCTAACATTTTACTGATATTTTATGCTTAATCAAACGTGTTAAACTAACGTGTCATATTTGTTGATATAATTATAACAATGAAAACCGCGAGTAAAATAGATTCGTAAGAGTGAGAAAAACAATTATTTTGTTAACCAACTAAAATGAATAAACTTAGATAACTTAACACATAATAAATTTAAAATCATAGAACTGTCTCACTCAAACAACAAGTCCAGACCCGACCGCGTGCAACTGCACCGTAACATAAGGATACCCCAAATAACAACTATGCAAGCTCCACTTATCCTCCTATAAACCTTATGCAAACCACACCCAAACAACATTCCTACGTTCTAAGCCCAGCAAAATACATATATATGCGCATGTATGCCTTTCTGAAGCAAACCCGTCCCCTTGCTGTTGCTCCCTATTTCATGTCGTATGCCTACGCACTTCACACATACCCAACCCGAGCGTATATACCCACACACTCCCTCTTTGCTTATCTTTTTTAAGGGTTATTCACGTATGTAGGCTTCTTTTTGAAAACAATAATGGATATAGCCATGTTTCTAACTTAATTATAGAAATAGACCTGTTTTGGTCAGGGGAGTGAGAAGGCGAATTTTGAAAACTTTCCTTTGTGCGAATTTCGGAAGCTCGCCTTCGGTTTTGAACTATTTAAAAACCAATTTAAACATGTCAAACAAGTTTACATGAACAACATACAAACTGCGTCCATCCAATTCGAGACAAACATATTACTACGACCCAGTACAACATAACCACGAGCCAACAAAACAACATAAATAAGACCCAATATAACCACGACCCAATAATACAACATAACTACGACCCAATACAACATAACTATGACCCATAGCATCGGAATGAACCATAGCACCTATGAAGCATTTCATTCTTAATTGCCACATTCATTCTTTCCAAGCGATTAACCTCAACTTGCATCTCAAGTGCGTACTAGACACCCCTCTCTGTTAACGGTGGATAGATCCATGAAAAAAAATTACAACTTTGTTATTCTTGGCGATTCTGTGCATCAATGTACACTTTGCAACCATAAAAGCAGTGACCGGCATTTGTTTGACTTTTAGAAACAAGCACATTACATTCGACTCCACAATAGCAAAGGACTGAACGGCCCGTCATGCTGGAGCTTGACCTATCGGGGTTCTGTCGAGCAAGAACTTCCCTCAACTGAGCATTGAGGGATTTTTGAACCGGCCTGATGTGCTGGACTGCAACATTTGGTTGCGTTCCACTAAAGAGTTCAGACTCGACCTCTACAACATCTACTTGGACTCCTATTTTCGTTTCGGGCACAAAGTTGACATATTCGGTGGGCTGTTTACCACGTTCCTACTCATTGTGCATTTGAACCATGGTATCATCATTGAATTTCTAGTTAGCCATTTTGACGGTGAACTATTCTACAAAAAACAGGTTTTCCAAGCATGTTTAATGCCAAAAAAATGAAGAGAGAAAGAGAGGTTGGTTGGTCTTTAATAAGGGAGAGAGGAAGAGAGAATGGTTGGCAGCATTGATCATTTTGTACTCTTATTAATTTGGCAGCTTTAATCATTAAGCCTTGTCAACTCAACTTTAGTCATTCTGTTGGACAAGCTCTGTCACATTGTACCAGTTTTGCAGAGCAGAGTGTACTAACATCACCTGTGTAAAGTTTTGGCACTTGAACTTTTTAATCAGTCAAATGCTTTGAAAATGCATTACATAAAGCAGATTCCCTACACGATATCCAAGTGTGTGAATGCAGTGCTCAGCTTTATTGGTACAAGTACTTGGCATGTTTGTCATTACCCACTAGGTTATAATATCCAATGTGACTTCTCAACACGATATCCAAGTCGAAACAGTGACTGATCACATCATGGCAGTACGTAAAGCAGATTCCCTACGGTATTATGTTAGGTGAAACAGTGTCGGGCATCACGTAAAGCACAATCGTTACAGTAACCGGTTACATCATTATTTATTTTATCCATTTGTACACTATGCAGCTATATATCTCTGTCAAATTACTCATAACTTACCTCACTCAAATCATTTTTTTTTTCAACTACTCTTTGCATTCCCACAACTATGCTTTCTTGGTCATCTTCTACAGATTCCGATGAACAAGCGTATGCACAGATGAGACTTCAGAAGCTTGCAGATGAATTCCAACATCTAAACCAAATGAGACCTCAGGATGAACCACCGTATGATCAGGGGAACGTATAACCTCCACATGAAGCTCAAGTATCACATGTTCAACTTTCGTATGAACAGTCGGTCGCTCAACCATGGCAAGAAGTAGAGGTATATCGAGTACCACATGTGCAACTTTCTTCTGAATAGGAAGTTGATTCTTATCCAGTTTCTTGCTACTGCGGTTATGCGGTTGAAGTTGTGGTTCGAGTAGATGGGAACAATATAGGTCAGTGCATTCAGAAATGTCCATCATATCCGAATGGATGCAATTACAAAGAATCGATAGATGAACCTTTGTGCCCAAGGGGAATAACATATGAAAACGAACTCAAACGAGAGAATAAACGTCTCCAAAATGTTATTGAACAGTTGCGGTTTGACCGTAATGATTAGGCAACTTAGAATCCCTCGAGCTTGAATGTGAGATGTAGTTCGGTTGCAAACTATTTTCCTAGTTATCATATGTTATAGCCTAAGTGTTAGTAACTAGTCTCATGTTAAAGTCTGTTCTATCCTAAGTTTTATTATCTATTTCTATGTCAGTATATGTTGCATCCTAAGTTTCAGTATTTATTTATGTGTTAGGATCTGTTGTTATCAACTTTTTAGTTAACATTTGTTGTTATTTGCTTTATGAAATTCACTATATTTGAATGTATAATTTATAATATAATTAAAAACGAGCTTGTAATGTCACGGTAGTTCATATTATTATGTTTCAAACTTTAACTGAATATACATTATTCTTTACTCGGCGGATTTCTTTGAAACAAGAAACGTTCGAATCTACTAAACTATATTTTTATAACGTAGAAGAAAAATGAAGATATCATATTACAGTTTTTTAGTTATGTCCAAATCAAATCTTCAGAAAGTCACTATAGAATCGTTTATAAACCGTAACGATTTATTAAATATTTATAAGGATTTTTATATAATATAAATTGAGCATCGATTTTAATGTAAAAAGGATTAGTCAACATAGCACTGTATGTAAACTTGTTTGAATGTGGTGTTGTGTGTAAGCTAGTTTGAATGTGGTGTTGTGTGTAAATTTGTTTTTATGTGGTTTTTATGAAGGCGAGTTTTGGGAACTCGCATTATGATCTCCAGGGATTTACTGAAGGCGAGTTCCCAAAACTGGCCTTCAGTAAACCAAAATAGGTCTAAACCTGTTATTTATTTTGGAATAGGGCTATTTGTGTTATTGTTTACACAAACAAGCCTAAGTACGTAAATTACCCTTTTTTTAATTAGTCAATGCTCACTACACTCCTCCTTACATGTCCTCAACTCCAACGTCAGGCACACATGCACATCCCTGCACATGCCTTCGTCTGCATGCATTATGATTTATATGCTGAAGCCATGCACGTTTACAACCGAAAGTTCCTATCTCCATATCATGAGTTCTAGTTGACGAAAACGAATGCCATCTTAGACTCGCCATCATAAAACACATCACCCGACACTTCTAACTCCAACCGCCGCCATTAACTACCGACTGCCATGACTTCAACACACAATATTTTTGAGTGCAGCAAAAAGATAAAAAGTAGATCTCTTCGCCCTATACAACATTCATGTTGATGACTTCTACTAATTCTTGACATAGAGATAGGTATTGTCATAATTGAATGGAAAATGGAGGTGGAAACATACTGCATAAGAAGGAAAAATAATGGAAGAACTAAAAAATGTGTCTCTTGTCTACAACAAGTAAAATGAAAAATGCCCCTTCTTCCTCCCCTTGCATTTGTTATTATATGCTATGTATACAAGCCACAAACTCAATAGTTACAGAAAGAAAAGTAAGTGTAGGGGAGATGGAAAAGCATGGTTGCAACAAAGCGAAGTGAGTGAAGTGAGAGGGTACGATGAAGATGAGAGAGTGGCAGAAGTGATAACATGGCAGAGAAGGTTAAATGTCCCTAGCCATATGTGAACCTGAACATGGATACTTCCAAGCTAAGTAAATTAAGATACTTCAAGCCTAATAAATGAAAGGCCAACAGAGATCACATGGGTATGTAGGTTGTCAAGTAAAGCATGGTAGCAAGATATAACTATATAATTTGTTTTCAAGCTAGAAAATATGGCTTCCCCGTTACATAAAATTTTATTCATGTATGGGACGCTATCGACAAAAATAAAATTGTGATCGTGTCGAGTAATGTGCCATGACCCAAAACTAAAATAAAATAGGCAATGTAACTTATTTTGTAAAATTTCAAAAACGCAGATATATGACGTAAAATACTTCCAACAAAAAGTTGTTTATTTTCCAAATTAAAAATTACAATAAATTTCTATAAACTAAATTAAAAACATGTCTTAAAAGTCTTATGTAAATTTGAATCTAATATTTTTTTATATTTAAATTAAATTCGATGATGCAAAAACAAGGGTTGTTATATCTTTTGTACTCTCAAAAGCTTCTATTATAACATTTGATTCATCACTCAATGACCTTAAATGATCAATATCATTTATTATTATTATTTCATCATTTTGCTCGATATCTGATTGATATATTGCATCTTCTAGAATAGAAATTCCATTAAACTTAAACCTTACCTTTGTTTTAAATACAATAAACCAATCTACTTTATCTCTTTTTAAGGATGTATACAAAGCAATAAACTTGTAATACTCGCTTGGATAATATGAAGGATTATATTATAGTAATACGACGTATGCTTTATTTCTATAGGCTTATAATCTTTTTTCACGTTGATTCCAGAACCAAGAACATTATTGAACCAATTGCACTTGAACAAAACAACTTTTTCAACCGGTTGTACGTATAACTCTCAAACCTATGTTAAGAAACCGTAAAAGTCTTTTATATGCTCATCTGGATTGTCACTACCCTTTATAAATACACTATTGTTATATCTTAATTTTTCAGTGCCATGGTCTTTGCTGTAGAATTTAAATCCATTAACGAGGGATACTGGACAAGTCTTGGCATTTCATTTTGGTTCGAGCATAAATATTGCAATCCTTCCTCATCAATGTAGTTTATTGGATCGTAAACATAGTTCGAAAATCACTGAGCCAAATCTTTACTGAGATCGCCAAATGGGTGTTGTGATTTATAAATACTACAAACTACAAACCTAAATGAGTTTCTTATGCCTTGTAACTGATGTAACTATAAGTGAAATAAATATGATTTTATTGTTAGCCAAGAAATGATGCAACTTCAATATAGTTTAGAAGAACTTACATGCATGTTACATGTGGTCTCTATTGTCAAACCATATTTCCAAAATATTTTCCAGTAAGGTGACCATGTTGTCTAAAAGTAGATAACATTGTTAGATAAAAATCTTGTTTAACGACTTCATCATTATGAGGACCACTTACAAATGACAAGTTCACATGACCACTTAAATATTTAGAAAAAAATAACGAAGCTTCTTCATTCAAATAAGATTTACAAATTGAACCTTCAACTCATGCCTTTTGCCGAACTTTTTTCTTCAGTTGATTCAAGTACCTATTACAAAATTAATTTAGATAAAATTTATTTACGTAAGTATGAATGTTAAAATAACATAAATTTTACTTATATTTTACAGTACCTCTCAAAAGGATACATCCATCCATATTGCATTAGACCTCGAAGAATTGCTTCAGATTTAAGATGAATAGCTAAATGCACCAATACGTTAGAGAAACATGGATGAAAATTCTCTCTAGTTTGCAAAGCAATATTTGGATTTTTACTTCAAACTTACATAGACGGTTGATTTTTAATATTGTCGTACAAAACTGTTTATGAAATAGACTTAACTCTATTGTAACACTCTACTCTTTTACATGCACGGTTCTTCGAACACCACTGGTAATAAATATTTCATCATGATATGAGAATCATGACTTTTCATCCCGATTGATATATTGTTTTTAAAGTGAACGCGTCTACAGAGATTAAAAAAATCTCATCGGGACATTTTAGTCTTTCAACCTATTTTAGCATGAGCTTTATTTGCTTGGTGTCTAGGTCATAACATGCATTTGGTTATGTCAAGGCTTCATCTAAAGTTTGGGACGCTTACAGAAGCGTTTTATGTCATGTCATGAATTCATATTTTCCTTTGTTTTTCCCTTGACGTTCAAAATTTCATTAAACATGTTATCAAATGCATTATTTTCATTTTGCATTACGTTAATATTATGTCGAAACAGGAGATCTTTCTATTAAGGTAGCTGCCGAAATATACTTTGTTTGCACTAATTATAAATGCCAAATTTATCGGAAATTTTAGTCTGTACTCCAGTTTCATGTATACTGGTATTGTCCTTTACAATTTCATATCCTTCTTCGCTTGACAAAATCATTAGTCCTTCAATATTCTCTTCTATGTTAGCTTTGAAATATTTTTGTCTCTTTTATATGTCATATTGGGATGGAGAAAGCACCGTTGACAATCAAACCAAGAGATTTTCCTCCTACATCGTAAGAAAAATGCTCGTATATCTTCCATGCAATGAGGACAAGCAAGACAACTGGTTGTACTCCTACCTGAAAGCATCCCTTATGCAACAAAATCATTAATAGTTCATAACAAAGAAGCAAACATACGATTTTTTTTGAAATGTCATGTGTTTTAACTCCTTCAACTCGCACTGTTCTCAACTCTTCGATTAATGGTCACAGATAAACAATGATCACTTTTTTGGATCATCCGGGCAAGGAACGATAATAGTGAGAAACATATATGGAGGTTTCATACACATCCACAGAGGTAAATTTTAAGGAGTAATAAGAATAGTCCAAGATAAATATTTACTATTGTAACAACCGGGAATTTGGAGATAATTAAATTAGTAATTTAGTTATTATCCAAAAATAGATTTTTTTTTTGCAAATGTTGGAATTTGACCATGAAACTTGCAAGTTTCGTTCGTGATGGAATTCTGGTCAACTTTCATGTTTGGAATTTCGCGAATGGAATCTGTATGAAAAAGTTACAGAGGAAATACGAAAACGGACGAAAAATAAATAAAACACAATAAAATGTAAGGGTTAGTTAATATTCTTGTTCTCTACCACTAGAAGGCCGACCCAGGCGGTCGAACGAGTTGTCAACCGCTAAATCGACCCCTGATCGATTTTGGCAGTGATGGCTAGGGTTTATATTGTATAAATTATATATCGATGGACCAATTTTTCTGAAATAAAATCTAACAGTTCAAGGTCATTTCTATGCCTATAAATAAAGGGCTATACCCCCACTCTTTACTATATTTTCTAGAAGCAACACAACTCTGTCATTCCCAATCCTCCAAATTCCTCTAAAATTCAAAATATAAACCTATACAAATATAATTAACAAAAATGGGAGATATTGGGTTTAGATTTATAAAAAATGGTTGGTTCTTCAAATAGATAATTCTTCTTGATTAAATTTCTTTCTTCTTTTCCAATTTCTCTTTCAGATTCATGAATCTAAATAGGTATATGTATATCCCCTTTGTATACAAATTATGGATTTGTGAGATTTGGAAATTGTAAGCCCAAATATTGTGTTTACATTCAGTTTTGGATAGCTTTTAGGTGAGTGTGAAATATATTCATTGTTTATAATATCTTACATGATTCATTTGTGTTAAATCTAGGTTGTATGCCTAAAGTTTATCATATTTGTTTTATTTATGTCAAATCTAAACTTATATGTACAAAATTCAGATATGAATTTATTGACCTTTTAGTCTAAGATTATCATATTGCCTACAGTTTACCTTGGATTGTCTGTGGTTATTATAAAACCCTGAATTTGGAAATTAGTCCCAAAATATTGTTAGATGTGTGCAATTGTTATTCCAGATTCTTAGGATATGGGTTTGATAGGTAATTTATGCAGCATTTGGTTTTAAAATTTATTAACCTGTTTGTGTTTGATATTGTTTGGGGTTTTACTTCATTATTGTAAATTTGCCATTTTTTCTCTTTTTATATAAAAGGAAATATTCGAAATCTACAAGGAATATAAACAAACCAAATAGGAAGATATGTGCAAATTCACGTACTGTGTACATGGTTTGCAACATCTATTCTAAATAAAATATTAACTTATTTTCTTGTGATTGGAAATATGCTAATTACCCTCTTTTAAATAGTTTGGGAAAAATTTACAATAATTACAGTAAGTAACCTTTTTATGTGATTTTGAATCTTAAACAAGATTAAACACAAAAAGATCATTTTAGTTGTTTGTTCAGACAGAATATAAAGGAATAATAACAAGAATAAAATATAATTAGTAACTACGTTAACATCACGCTTAAAATATAAATATACAGTTTTTATAATCTTATCTGTACAAACCTATGTAAATAACGCTACTATAATATATGTTTGTTGAATGTTGTGTGTTCGAATTTGAAAGGTTTCCATTTTATGGGAATACATATATGGTAATAATTCCCATAATTAATGGAAATGAATACTTGTGACCATTATAGCAATAAACGTGGAATTGATTACTATAATTAAAATGTTACATATAAAGGAATAAACATTGTAACCATGTTTGTTTTGGGAAAATGAATTGAATAAGAAATAAATGCCAAAATGGTTACAATTTAAATTATGATTTGAAACAGGGAGTGTTACTCCAACCAGGGAAATAAATGAATAGTAAACTTATGCATATATATATATATATACACACACTTAAGTAAGAATTAAATGGAATTAAATTAATATAGTAGCGTTTGGGAGTTACAACAATTATAATAGAATTTAAATGGTGCTGATATAATTACATTTAAGAGTTTTTCTTTTGCCCGAAAACTTGACCATTAGGTCATTAATGGCACGAGACAATTAGAGAATTAAATTGATTTAGTGTCTACTGCCTTAGGAAATACGACAAACAATTAGGGTCATTAATGGCATACAACCGTTATAATAATAAATGGAATTAAAGGGGATTTGATGGAAATCATTTATCATAGTGAATACTAAGTCCAATAAGGGAATAAATAATTAAATGTCCTAAGATAGAAAATTATTACATTTTCCTTATTTTATTATAGTTTAAATCTAGAATTAACATCTTTAATTAGAATTAAGTATTGAAATTAGTAGGTTAATGATGCGAGGTCAGTTGCCTAATTCGACAGAAATATGCACTTTTCAATAATCGAATATATGTACAACTGATGTGAGACATCATTAACTATAGTAACCCATGATGATAGTGATTGCGTAGTGATAATTATTCCTAAAAGGTTTACTTTAAGTGTTGAGGTATTACGTGGCTGTAGAGTCCACCTCCCCTCAGAAAGAAGAAGCCAAAAAGGGAATGATTTATAGTGTAACCTACTTAGAAAAATATTAGAAAGGCTAATTAGGCGCGAAAATGGTAATCCCTGCAATGGTTCGCTTTCTCAAGGTATTAAATGACAGTGGTTAGAGTCCGCCTCAAGATAAGGTATTAAATGACTGCTAAGGAGGTACAATTGGTCTACCTACGAGAAGTATTAAGTAACCAGGGGTTTATCTTATAAGGCCAGCTAGATAATAACACAGGGGTCCGCCAACAGAAGGTCATAAATTATGTTCTTCTTCCTATCTCGTGGGTCATAAGTGACTACTTACTATCTCTCGGCTTATGCGGGGTTTGAGAATATGTGTAAATAATTGAAGTCTCAAATTAGTAGGACTTAGCAGCTAGTGTCATCTAATTTGTACTAACGTTGGTAAACCACCAAGTAAGGTATTAAGTAATCAATGGATCCGCCTTGGGCCTTAATTGATTGTATGGATCAACCCTTATATTATTTTGTGACTGAGTCTATAAGTGGCTATATAACCTACCTCCTTTATAGAGTATTAAGTAGTTGGAGAGCCCGCCTATTTGTCTTGGTATTTGTTTGAGTAGTGGTTTAAATGCTTCATACTTATGCGTAAAGTTCTGTATCAGTATTGCGTGAACGTTATCTTTGGGAAGTACTACCTTGGTTATAATAGTTCGTCGTCTTGGTGCGTAAACCTTAACAAGGTTAAGTTAGAATTACTAGCCTTGGACATGTAGTTTTGGCTGAAACCAAATGGGATAATTTTGTGTATTGTGGATAGTATTATACATATTCTACTCATTAGGACTTGTTATTCTGATCCCCTCCCCATAACATCTCTCAGGTTTATCTCAGGGAAGATGGGTCTTAGTTAGTATTTAAGTTTGGTTTTCAGTTCTTGTTCTCTCATGATCGGTATGTACAAGATGATTCACTTTTAAGGTAGTTGCCGAAGTCGATACATGTAATCCTATCTTGTTTCCGTTGTGAGTTAGTTGTATTGTACTCTGATTATGCTCATGCTAATTATTTACAGGTACCATATTTATACTCTCCATGCTTGGATGAGTTTGAATTTCAATTTTTATCGGAATTCAGACTCTGAAAATGTGGCATTTTACATTTGGTATCAGAGCTTAGGTTTAGATGATCAGAGAAACTAATAAATTAGAATTAGTGAGAGAATGTATTCGAATTACTTCTCTATTTTCTTCGGCCTTTCTTGCTTGACTCTAAATTATTTTGACGATAAGGTAGTCGTGAACCTATTTATTTAAGACAAATTTAAAACGACTAAGAGTCAGAAGTATTTTTAGTTCGAGTAATCGGCCAACCCTGTCTTACCCTACGACGCATTTGGCTATTTGTTTCGAAAGCATGAGGACGACATATGACGATCCCGTGGATTTGATCTTAGTGACTTGATGAAAAGCTAGCTACAACTGGGATAATCGCGATTTCTAGTTTTTGGTTTCATTGGGAGTTCCAATCGATGACCTTTTCTTGGTCTTGAAATAAGAAATTCATGTTAATATGTCGCAATAATCTAGAAGCATTTACGAGGTATATACATTTGATACTTCGTTTTGGAAATTCGGATATTCTTTTGCTAGAACTATTCATTTGAGTCATTGGTCTTATATTCAGAGAACATTCAAGTTTAATATCTGTTTAAAAAAGAAAAAGGGGTTTTAAATTATAGTTCACGAGAAAATGGTTTAATAAATAAAGAGTTGAGAAAGTAAATAAATTTTAAGATTTTAAGTCTATCCATATTTCAGATTATTTGGGTTTTGTGCAATTTTAATAATTAATCCATTTTGGTGAACAGAAGGAATTTAGAAATGACAAGGAATAAGCCTCAAAAATTTAAAAACTATAATTACCCATTCCTTGTGATTTTTAATATATATTTTTGTGATATTTTGAATGGTCTATTAAAATTATCACAAATAACCTTTTAGAGATTGTTCCAGTTAGTAATATGAACTGGAATATAAATTAATTAAGATAATAAAATAGATTTATAGTGCGAGACTCTTGATTTATAAATAAAAGTGAATTTCAAAGAGTTTTCAATATAGCTTCTCTCAAATTAGACTAAGGAAAATCTCTATTCAGCTTAGGATATTTGATTTCTTAAATCATTCGATTTGCTTGTCAGCTTGGTAAGGAGAAATTTCGTTATAGATTTCTAGCTGAATTATTTTGGGAGTTCGTTCGCTGTATGGTTGCAGCCTTTTTTGGGAATACTATGAATCCTTGACGAGGTTCAGAGTTTGTTTGCGATCTATGATACTGCCGTGATGAGGATAAGTATCTTTTGGATTCGCCTCAAATCTTAAGAGATGACCCGATACGATTAATATTTTTATTCGACCCTATAGGGTCAAGGTTCAGCCATTGTCCAAAGTCCGTTTAGCAGTTGCCGATCTAGCATTATACCTAAGGTGGTCAACTAGTAGATGAGTTTTGGTATAACCTGAACCTATAACTCAACCATAAAAGTTGAGTCCAAATTCCTCTCCTTAAACTTTTTTTGTAACACCCCGCCTCCGCTAGGGTCACTCGCAAAGGAATGCACTAGCTTTAGAGGGGCATTATTGGTAAACATGCACAGAAATATCACAAGACAGAACATATAAAATAGCGGAAGTAAAATCGAACTTTCATAAACATGAATACATAAGGTCTAAAGCCTTTTACATCAGAGTACATCAAAACCTGTCTTGCAATAGTAAAGAAGCATAAAGACTTTTTCATAAATTATTCCCCAAATAAAAACAGTAAAGTAGCCATAGCCAGGAAAAGTCCAAGCCATCCATGATGACCTTCAAGCAGAAGAAGTCTGAACTAAACAGCAGTGTTTCCTCCCTGTAACCTGGGGGGGGGGGGGAGAAACGGAAGAAAAGAGGCGAAACAAAACGGGTCAGTCAAAAAGACTGAGTAAGCCCTATCTACTATTAGTATAAAAACTAGTAAAGTTAACTGTCATGAGAAACTGAGATGAACATAAGCATGATACAAGATAGGTCAATTAAATCAAAATAACAGGATGAACTACTGAACTCAGATAAACTAGGGTGTCGTGATAAACTACGATGTCAAGATAAAACAAGGTATCACATTGTCAGGTTCCTATCAAGTATAATATCCCAAGATATCTATCGCGTATAACGTCCCATGGCATCTATCCTGTATATCCGCTCTGCACCTACCGTACTAGTATCCCAACTGTATTACGTGTTATCCGTGAATGACCCTTACTCAGAAGTCGTGTAATGGTCCATGTCAACCTAATATGCCACATATATAGGTTACTCAACTCATATGTTTCTTTCCATGTATAAGTTCAGTCCTTTGCCGTAGGCTATACGGGCTTTCCCATGTAAACGGTTTATCCTTGAAGTTGTTTTGGACCGCAACCCTTGATCTAGTTGTGTTTCCTTACCATAAACTATCGCGCGTCCACTTAGGATTTATGCCACCTAGGACCGCTAGGGATTATGCTACCTAATGAACGTTTCCATGTCTCGATTTGGGTTTTGGCCACCTAGGACCACTAGGGATTACGCCACCCGTCAACCGCGCCCTTGATCCCACGTATGTATCGTGAATCGTTTTCCATGTCTAGATGCACATGTTCCCCAATGTGCCATCCGAGTTCCGTGCCAGGGCAAATCAAGAAATACGGAACTCGGTCGGGAGCTTTAAATCGTCTGCCGATGCAGATATCAAGGTCTGTTTTTGTACCCGTGGCTATGGTCCCACGTGACCCCTCCCTCAACTACTGAAAGGCAATCCAAGAAAAATCATGTATAAGAACCACTCCATGGCCCCACTATAGCCCACTTTCCTACGGGCCAACCTCACCCATGACTCGATAGCAAGCACATGGTCTGTTGGGGGTTCCCTGCCTTTCCGCACGTACACGATTGACTAAAGATGGTAGGTAGTCGGCGATGTGATATCCAGGGCAAAAACAAGAATCGTCGACTCCACGCTAATCCATCCCAGTCTTTAGGTTGCTCGCATAGCAACCAAGGCATACTCTTGGCCCTTCTAACGCAGACCTTAACCTCTCATGGGCCTAGTATAATTACCTGGCAGCCCACAGAGGGATCCCAAGAATATCCTCACGTCCCCCGAAGCTTCCACTTCGGCACCCAGTGCGCTGGAGCTTTTATCCAAGTCAGATAACTTGCTCCCCCTCGTATACTAAGCGATGACCTACCGTATCAGGTTACTCATCGTTTTGAGAATTAGTCCTATGTCCTTAGCTAAGAATTATTACTTAGTTACCCTTAACTAAGGTTTACCACTTAGCTTCCTTTCCTGTTATCCTTGATTAACCACGGTTTTCTACCTAGTTCTTCTAGCTAGGGTTTGTCTATTGGGTTAAGTGTTATCATTCAAGTCCATGACTTAACCCGCCCACGAATCACGTCAAAGATCGGCTAAGTATTTAAGTTCAAGACTTAGTCCCACAAGTTGGTTAAGTGTACCCAGAGGCTCATGACTTAACCCTATCAAGTCAAATTGGTCAAGTACTAGCTTACCTTAATCCTATCGGATTATCTTGCTAGATCGATTAAGCATAGATTATCTTAATCCCATCAAATTATCGAGTCGGATTGGTTAAGTATAGGTTGGCTTAACCTCATCCTCTAATCGTACAATATTCTAAAAAGGTCTTGTGACTTAACCTTATCAGGTCCGCGTATTAGATTGGTTAAGTGTAAGTTACTTAACCCCATCAAATCATCATGTATAATTGGTTAAGTATAAGTTGCTTAACCCCATTAAATTATCACGTTAAGTTGGTTAAGTATTGGTTACTTAACCTCATTGAATTACCGAGTTTAAATTGGTTAAGTGTTTAACTTAACCCCATCGAATTACCGTGTTTAGATTAGTTAAGTGTGGATTACTTAACCCCATCTAATTACCGTGTCGGATTAGTTAGGTGCAAATTACTTGACCCCATCCCCTAATCATCTTGTATGGTTAAGTGTCATTAAGAAAACTTACTTAACCTTGCCAAATTATCATGTTGGATTGATTAAGTGTTGGTTAACTTAATCCCCGTCCACTAGTCGTATAAAAATGGTTAAGCGTCATTAGGCAAATCAAATCACTTAACCTACCCAACCTTGTCATGTTTTGTTAAGTATCATTAGCCTAACCAATTTACTTAACCCATTTACCCATGTCATATTTGGTTAAGAGTCATTAATCAAATTAACTTAACCCTATCATGTGGCATTAATTACTTAATGCACCCCAACCTCTCACATTAGACTTTGTTGTGGTTACTAGTTAAGCCGGTCGGTTCCGGGTAGCTTTACACCACAACTTGGTCTAACCTCGGGTTCAAGCACAACATGACCAACTTCTCACATTGGGTCCTATTGTTTGCAACTACTAGTTAGGCCGGTCGGTTCCGGGTAGTTTTACGTTGCAAACTCAACCCAACCTCGAGTTGGCCACTTTCATGTTTAGTCTAGTGTCATGTTCATAGTCAAGTTTTCAAGCAATTGGGTAGACCTAACTTAATAGGTAAATTCCCAATGGGTAGACCTAACTTAATAGGTAAATTCCCAAGCTTATGTTTTTATGCATACTTACATGTCAACTTCCATGTTATGATTCAAGTCATGTTTTCAAGTTGTATTTTCATGTCATTAGAAATTACCCATAACATAACCCAACGCTTTTAAACTCGCATATACGTTCGCAACAACTTAATGGATTAAAAGAAGAGACTTGGCAAAGGCATGACAAAAATGGATATTAAGCCACAAGTTAATCATGGTGGAAAATGAGGCACAAATGTGTTCATTAGCTTGCATGTTACATTCTTAAGCCTCAAAATCATGCATAAACCCAAACTTGGCACATAAACGAATCATGGTGACAAAAGACATGGAATGATGACTAGAAACTCGCATGTATCATCATATAAGGGTTATGACTTCATATGCAAGTTGACATAAAGATTATGAAGGTTCTCATGTTGCATAATGCAACATTTCAACATAAAGGTTGTAGCTTTTAGCTCATAAGATCAAGATAATGACTTCATAAGCTTGCATGACATGATAATCAAACCCAAACTTGCAACATGAACATTTAACTTCATAGTTAATATCTAAGAGTAGGGAAAGGGCTTACATTGTTATGAAGGCACAAATCGAAATGCAAAACAAAGATTGTGATGAATCCTATGCATGCCATCACCCAAAAACCCAAAGATGAACACTCCAAATCAATAAAAAAAAACCCATCTTTATGAACAAAGATCAAAGCTTTAGCCTTGAGATCAACTTGAGAAGCTCTCATACTAACATAGGGACTCTCTAATACTCTCATGATCATGAAACCTCTCATAGAAATGAAGTGGAGGCTAGGATAGTTGAGTGGAGGCCATGAGAGTAGCAATTTTGCCATAGTTTAGTTGCATGAATGAATAATGAGGGTTTAGGATAGGTTAGGGTCTTATTTATAGATTAGGCAAGTGTTTTAGGCCATAGGATTAAACCTAGATTCAATCCAAGCTATCAAAGCATGTCTTGGGGAAGAAGTCAAGTGTAGGAACCATCTAGGGCCTTTAGATTAAAGATGAACCATGAGAACCATCCAAATGCAAAATCTGCATTTGAGCGAATCGGCCCACGGGTTGACAGCCAAACACCCTGGATTAACCCCTAGTCGACCCAGCGAGCTCGGGTCGACCTCAAAAATCGGCCGGTTCGGTTATTCCCCTCTCCCAATTCGCTGTTTTGAACATTTTTGCATATTTATTTATTAAATTTTCAATTATATATATATATATATCAATATATATATATATTTCTCTGCGCAACCCATTTCACTTAATTAAGTATACTTTAATTTGGGAATTTTTCGTGAAACTTCGCGAGGCCATATCTTGGTCATACGGACTCCGATTTTCGAAAACTCAGACTCTATTTCGCGTATTTTTCCAAGACGAACGCAACGGCATAGCCCGTTTCCCTTGATTCATATTTTACAGTTTAATTCTGCCTCCATTTATGTTATAACAGGTTATTGAAAATACGGGTTGTTACATTCTCCCCACCTTTTAGGATTTCGTCCCCGAAATCTCCAAGTTAGGAAGAACATATCCTACCATCCATCATCCATCTACTCAAAACATCATCCACAAGCAACCATTGTCCTTAGATGATTTCTAATGCTGTATGAATATATGCAAAACGTGTGTGTACATGTTCCTTAGCTAATGCTAATGATCAGGCCTGAATAATCTTTCTAATGCAAAATATGTATAGTGCCATGAATCCAACATGTATGCAAATAGTCCTAGCCATATAGGTACTATATGCGTGCACAATCATTCATTCATATGCAACAACCGCATGATAATACATTCGATTTCATCCATAAACAAGTATAAATACTCGTGCATATGCAATATGAAATGTGACCGAGTCGAGCTAGTATCTAATGTGTATTCGCGCATCCACGAGAAACCACTTGCAACCACTTGCAACCATATCAATCATAACATGTTTCAAATACATGTTTACATCCATAGGGTTCTACCTAGGATTCCCTGGAACAGGGTCGAGAAGAAAAACAAGACAAACTCCGTACGGGGTTTGTAACAGAAAATAGGACTGAGAGGATGTCCACAAAAGATAGCCTACAAGTAAGCTCTACAGAAAACAGGGATCAAGGATATACTCCCAAAAGAGATATCATGCGCGTATATAGTCTTTGACCATCAGAGTCGTATTTCCTCGAGCTTAATTCCATTGTGCCTTGACCGTCTTTTAACTTCGCGATTTCGTAGCTTCCTATTTCATGTTTCCATAACATGATCTGGAACTCATTTCTTCGTCGCCTCTCGTTCCACTTGCACACTTGGCGCAAACATGACTGCGTACTCATGATCTCATGCAAGCTTTCCAAAATTCACTAGTGAATCTCGGACCTCGTACCACAAGGTATTCCACGTAGAAGAACTTTCTCTTAAAAGTAAACAGATGCCAACCAGGTTATCAAGCGCACTTACTAGGGTGATTTCTATAACCCACGCATAAGTGAAGTAAACCATCCGTCTTATCGGCGAACACCACTCGATCAGGCTTCAAATTTCCAATAAAGGCATCAAGGGATTCTAAGTAACTAGTCATGACAGAACCTCAAAAAGGTTACCCGGTACTTCGAGGGCATTACCAAGGCTAGTCAAAAGGTCTAACTACCCTCCTATCAAAACCGAGAGTGGCACCCCCTACTGGATAACCACTTCATCCCTAGAATCCATCCATAGCTTATAAACATAAGCATTATTTCCAAACTCAACACTTGGCATTCCCAAATCCAAACAAGTCATGTATAAATGGACTGATTCTCTAATAGGACTTTGAGACAAAAATGGGATTCTCTATTACGCTAGTACTTAAGGTGCAGAGACTCAACTATCGAAGCAGACTTAAATGATACGAACAACGAAGTCCTAACGGGATGATAGAGAAGAAAAGCTAAACCTTTAACAAGATCGTTACCCTCCTTCCGAGGTACTCAAGAAATGAGAGCATACTACTGCCCTCCCGATGATCTTGTCCTTGTCCCATAATACTTAACTATCCGCCCCGTTTTACCATGCCAAAGGTACTCTCTCGTCATGGGTTTCATTGTTCATCTTTCTCCCTCCTTTGAGGACTAAGCCATACCAACAAGTTGCTCATCCTTATGCTCGTATCCTTTATCCTCTTTCTCACTATCCTTTCTTATAACGCGGCCACTGGTCTCTTGAAAACCACCTCCATCGCATGGAAAGCACTTTCGTAGATAGAAAAGACTAGTCGCAGTTAAAACCACTGTGACTACAGATGGAGGAAAGAAAGGAAAAGAGATTTAATTAAGGAAACAAGGATAATGCTAATGGCCTTTGGGGAATAGCCTTTTCTTTTTAAAAGAAAACTTTCTTGAAAAATGCTTCTTTATAAACGATTTTCAAATAGTTTTCAGAAGGTCTTTAAAAACTTTTGCCCAATCTGGTAACCTTCTGCTCTGATACCAAATGTAACACCCCGCCTCCGCTAGGGTCACTCGCAAAGGAATGCACTAGCTTTAGAGGGGCATTATTGGTAAACATGCACAGAAATATCACAAGATAGAACATATAAAATAGCGGAAGTAAAATCAAACTTTCATAAACATGAATACATAAGGTCTAAAGCCTTTTACATCAGAGTGCATCAAAACCTGTCTTGCAATAGTAAAGAAGCATAAAGACTTTTTCATAAATTATTCCCCAAATAAAAACAGTAAAGTAGCCATAGCCAGGAAAAGTCCAAGCCATCCATGATGACCTTCAAGCAGAAGAAGTCCGAACTAAACAGCAGTGTTTCCTCCCTGTAACCTGGGGGGGAAACGAAAGAGGAGAGGCGAAACAAAACGGGTCAGTCAAAAAGACTGAGTAAGCCCTATCTACTATTAGTATAAAAATTAATAAAGTTAACTGTCATGAGAAACTGAGATGAACATAAGCATGATACAAGATAGGTCAATTAAATCAAAATAACAGGATGAACTACTGAACTCAGATAAACTAGGGTGTCGTGATAAACTACGATGTCAAGATAAAACAAGGTATCACATTGTCAGGTTCCTATCAAGTATAATATCCCAAGATATCTATCGCGTATAACGTCCCATGGCATCTATCCTGTATATCCGCTCTGCACCTACCGTACTAGTATCCCAACTGTATTACGTGTTATCCGTGAATGACCCTTACTCAAAAGTCGTGTAATGGTCCATGTCAACCTAATATGCTGCATATATAGGTTACTCAACTCATATGTTTCTTTCCATGTATAAGTTCAGTCCTTTGCCGTAGGCTGTACGGGCTTTCCCATGTAAACGGTTTATCCTTGAAGTTGTTTTGGACTGCAACCCTTGATCTAGTTGTGTTTTCTTACCATGAACTATCGCGCGTCCACTTAGGATTTATGCCACCTAGGACCGCTAGGGATTATGCTACCTAATGAACGTTTCCGTGTCTCGATTTGGGTTTTGGCCACCTAGGACCACTAGGGATTACGCCACCCGTCAACCGCGCCCTTGATCCCACGTATGTATCGTGAATCGTTTTCCATGTCTAGATGCACATGTTCCCCAATGTGCCATCCGAGTTCCGTGCCAGGGCAAATCAAGAAATACGGAACTCGGTCGGGAGCTTTAAATCGTCTGCCGATGCAGATATCAAGGTCTGTTTTTGTACCCGTGGCTATGGTCCCACGTGACCCCTCCCTCAACTACTGAAAGGCAATCCAAGAAAAATCATGTATAAGAACCACTCCATGGACCCACTATAGCCCACTTTCCTACGGGCCAACCTCACCCATGACTCGATAGCAAACACATGGTCTGTTGGGGGTTCCCTGCCTTTCCGCACGTACACGATTGACTAAAGATGGTAGGTAGTCGGCGATGTGCTATCCAGGGAAAAAACAAGAATCGTCGACTCCACGCTAATCCATCCCAGTCTTTAGGTTGCTCGCATAGCAACCAAGGCATACTCTTGGTCCTTCTAACGCAGACCTTAACCTCTCATGGGCCTAGTATAATTACCTGGCAGCCCACAGAGGGATCCCAAGAATATCCTCACGTCCCCCGAAGCTTCCTCTTCGGCACCCAGTGCGCTGGAGCTTTTATCCAAGTCGGATAACTTGCTCCCCCTCGTATACTAAGCGATGACCTACCGTATCAGGTTACTCATCGTTTTGAGAATTAGTCCTATGTCCTTAGCTAAGAATTATTACTTAGTTACCCTTAACTAAGGTTTACCACTTAGCTTCCTTTCCCGTTATCCTTGATTAACCACGGTTTTCTACCTAGTTCTTCTAGCTAGGGTTTGTCTATTGGGTTAAGTGTTATCATTCAAGTCCATGACTTAACCCGCCCACGAATCACGTCAAAGATTGGCTAAGTATTTAAGTTCAAGACTTAGTCCCACAAGTTGGTTAAGTGTACCCAGAGGCTCATGACTTAACCCTATCAAGTCAAATTGGTCAAGTACTAGCTTACCTTAATCCTATCGGATTATCTTGCTAGATCGATTAAGCATAGATTATCTTAATCCCATCAAATTATCGAGTCGGATTGGTTAAGTATAGGTTGTCTTAACCCCATCCTCTAATCGTACAACAATGGTTAAGTATATTCTAAAAAGGTCTTGTGACTTAACCTTATCAGGTCCGCGTATTAGATTGGTTAAGTGTAAGTTACTTAACCCCATCAAATCATCATGTATAATTGGTTAAGTATAAGTTGCTTAACCCCATTAAATTATCACGTTAAGTTGGTTAAGTATTGGTTACTTAACCTCATTGAATTACCGAGTTTAAATTGGTTAAGTGTTTAACTTAACCCCATCGAATTACCGTGTTTAGATTAGTTAAGTGTGGATTACTTAACCCCATCTAATTACCGTGTCGGATTAGTTAGGTGCAAATTACTTAACCCCATCCCCTAATCATCTTGTACGGTTAAGTGTCATTAAGAAAACTTACTTAACCTTGCCAAATTATCATGTTGGATTGACTAAGCGTTGGTTAACTTAATCCCCGTCCACTAGTCGTATAAAAATGGTTAAGCGTCATTAGGCAAATCAAATCATTTAACCTACCCAACCTTGTCATGTTTTGTTAAGTATCATTAGACTAACCAATTTACTTAACCCATTTACCCATGTCATATTTGGTTAAGAGTCATTAATCAAATTAACTTAACCCTATCATGTGGCATCAATTACTTAATGCACCCCAACCTCTCACATTAGACTTTGTTGTGGTTACTAGTTAAGCCGGTCGGTTCCGGGTAGCTTTACACCACAACTTGGTCTAACCTCGGGTTCAAGCACAACATGACCAACTTCTCACATTGGGTCCTATTGTTTGCAACTACTAGTTAGGCCGGTCGGTTCCGGGTAGTTTTACGTTGCAAACTCAACCCAACCTCGAGTTGGCCACTTTCATGTTTAGTCTAGTGTCATGTTCATAGTCAAGTTTTCAAGCAATTGGGTAGACCTAACTTAATAGGTAAATTCCCAATGGGTAGACCTAACTTAATAGGTAAATTCCCAAGCTTATGTTTTTATGCATACTTACATGTCAACTTCCATGTTATACTTCAAGTCATGTTTTCAAGTATAAACACATGTCATATTTAACGTTACATGTTGTCATGTTTATACCCATTTACCCAAGTCATATTCTTGTCATTATGTTTCCCCATAATGTGACCCCAACGCTTTTTAAACTAGCATATACGTTCGCAACAACGTGATGGATTAAAAGAAGAGACTTGGCAAAGGAATGACAAAAATGGGTATTAAGCCACAAGTTAATCATGGTGGCAAATGAGGCACAAATGTGTTCATTAGCTTGCATGTTACATTCTTAAGCCTCAAAATCATGCATAAACCCAAACTTGGCACATAAACGAATCATGGTGACAAAAGACATGGAATGATGACTAGAAACTCGCATGTATCATAATATAAGGGTTATGACTTCATATGCAAGTTGACATAAAGATTATGAAGGTTCTCATGTTGCATAATGCAACATTTCAACATAAAGGTTGTAGCTTTTAGCTCATAAGATCAAGATAATGACTACATAAGCTTGCATGACATGATATCATGTATCATTCTCAATGATCAAACCCAAACTTGCAACATGAACATTTAACTTCATAGTTAATATCTAAGAGTAGGGAAAGGGCTTACATTGTTATGAAGGCACAAATCGAAATGCAAAACAAAGATTGTGATGAAACCTATGCATGCCATCACCCAAAAACCCAAAGATGAACACTCCAAATCAATAAAAACCCCATCTTAATGAACAAAGATCAGAGCTTTAGCCTTGAGATCAACTTGAGAAGCTCTCATACTAACATATAGACTCTCTAATACTCTCATGAGCATGAAACCTCTCATAGAAATGAAGTGGAGGCTAGGATAGTTGAGTGGAGGCCATGAGAGTAGCAATTTTGCCATAGTTTAGTTGCATGAATGAATAATGAGGGTTTAGGATAGGTTAGGATCTTATTTATAGATTAGGCAAGTGTTTTAGGCCATAGGATTATACCTAGATTCAATCCAAGCCATCAAAGCATGTCTTGGGGAAGAAGTCAAGTGTAGGAACCATCTAGGGCCTTTAGATTAAAGATGAACCATGAGAACCATCCAAATGCAAAATCTGCATTTGAGCGAATCGGCCCACGGGTTGACAGCCAAACACCCTGGATTAACCCCTAGTCGACCCAGCGGGCTCGGGTCGACCTCAAAAATCGGCCGGTTCGGTTATTCCCCTCTCCCAATTCGCTGTTTTGAACATTTTTGCATATTTATTTATTAAATTTTCAATTATATATATATATATATATATATAAATATATATATATTTCTCTGCGCAACCCATTTCACTTAATTAATTATACTTTAATTTGGGAATTTTTCGTGAAACTTCGCGAGGCCATATCTTGGTCATACGGACTCCGATTTTCGAAAACTCAGACTCTATTTCGCGTATTTTTCCGAGACGAACGCAACGGCATAGCCCGTTTCCCATGATTCATAATTTACAGTTTAATTCTGCCTCCATTTATGTTATAACAGGTTATTGAAAATACGGGTTGTTACATTTTTCTTTCGTTTTTCCTTCCTCATCTTGCCGAAACATACCTTTATTCTTCTTCTCTTTCTTTGTTGTTGCC
This sequence comes from Allium sativum, assembly GCA_030737875.1. Lineage (NCBI taxonomy): Eukaryota > Viridiplantae > Streptophyta > Magnoliopsida > Asparagales > Amaryllidaceae > Allium > Allium sativum. The sequence continues at coordinate 705,960,191 of CM060924.1, read as the reverse complement.
TCATTTCCTATTTTGCTCCCTAGTTTGCGCATTAGATCTCGCTCCATTATTGCTCCGAGATCTAAACCCAGTTTCTTCTCTCCAATCATTTCTTATCCCATAATACCTACTTGCACTATCTGATCATCCTCGTACCAAATAAATCACATCCTCAGAGAGGAAAAGAATTTGGTTGGATTGAGTGAGCATGAGGTTCCATCGCTGTAGGGCTAAGAGAATTAGTCATGGCAGTCGGACTTGCACCAGCCGGTCGTTTGCTTCGAGGTTTCAAATAGGATTGTTGTTTGTGTGCATCCGCCTTTGCCATATCTTGTTGGAATAGATTTTGAATGAAGGCAATTTCATTTCGGATGTGAAGATTAAGCTGTCCTAGGATGATCTTTTTGAGGAGAATCTCGATAATATTTTAGAGGCATCAGTGTTTTACACAGACTTGAATGATCTTTGATTTGATCGACTTTTTGAGATTTTTGCAGCAGATATCTTTTTCTTAAAGTTAGTTTTTGAGTTTGGAAATCTATATTCGTACTTCCTATGTAGATGTATGACTCACTTAGCACATTATTCCTAAATTTATGACTAGATTTGTCTCATGATACATGAATCAATCTTTTCTTTGATCTATGATGTAACCATCAAATTGTACCGCATTATCTTTGATTCGGCTTGTTGTTCTTGAGTGCTGTTTCACAAAGTCAATTTTTTATTTTCACTTATCCACTTTTGTCTTTAGACAATGTAGGTGAATCTTTGTGGAAATCAGTTTTGTGGTAGGTTTCTTTTGTCATCGCTAATTCTCTCTTGAAAGAGATGGTGATGTGGAAACTTCCAATAACGCTAATAGTGTCTGCGACACAAGATTGAGCATTTTTCTATCATGATATAACAAGTAAAAATTTGTGGAAATGGTTCGAGCTCCAACCGCAAAGCAAGATGTCTCATTATTTGTAAGTCATGTTTTTGGAGTTTCAGTGCTGTTGTCTTTGTTTTCTTCTCTTTCCAGCATTTGTTTCTTAACTTTGCGGTAGTTCATGCTTTTAACTTTTAGTGTGCTGTCTTTGAATATGCACGACGATGTAGTGAGATTTTAGTTGTAATTTGAATTACAAATGGAATCTCATTTTCTTAATCTAATTAACAACTATTTTAGAGCTGAAAAAATAGAATTCAGTGATAGGTAAATTTTGGTGAAGGATGGATTTTGCATCATTTCATCAGGAGTATTTTCTCGTTTGTTGCATGTTCCTTTTAAGCTAAAAATTATTTTTGAGTTTTGTGTGTGGTTTCGGTTTCAGCATTTTCTAGCGTAACCGACTTCTTTCTACGCTGAAATGTCACCTAAGTCATTTAAGTGTCCACAAAACCATATTTGAAACTTTTTGCAAATGTCATTTGAAAAAAATCCTTTTTATTTTTAAATATTTGATTTAATTTACTTTCGTTCCATTTTATTCGATTTATGCAAAAATACATATTTGGGTATGGTGAAGTACATTTAAACATCTATTTTATATAAAAATAGATGGTATAAATATAGTAAAGTGCATGTTACTAATTTTCTTTTCACAAGACCTCATATGGAAAGCAATGTAGTACCAAAAATCGATTCCAAAATTTACATGAGTTTTTAAAGTAGTGGAAATTGATTATTCGGAAAATTTTGATTTTATGGTCACGTGTAAAGCATATGGAATATTTTAGATGATTTAGTTTCGCATTTTAGCGGTGCAATAGGGGTTATGACGCATTAAAAAACATTAACAGTAACAAGGGAAAAGCTGTTTTAGCTGTGGAAACGTTGGTCCCACACCTTGTCAACAATTTGCGCGAGTTGTTATTTAACTCATTTTACATTTTAGAGATTGTTTTAAGCCTCCTCTACAATCTACAAATGATTTTTTTTTGGAGTATTATAGGGTACTGAGGCAGAATTTTATTATAAGACAAGAATTGGAAAACTTGTAAGGGGGTAAGAACGTTGAATTCCCCGCTTTGATATCCTTTTTTCGGCTTAGGGGAAATTAATAGGAAACAATTTGGATACATTAATGTATTGGATGTTAGAGTTTGGATGCAAAATTGGTTTCTTCACACTTCTATTAGTAGTTATGTGCGAGGTTTTGGATGAAAAATGTTTTCAAAAGCTGCATTCATATAGAATTGCCAGTATATTTTAGGGTGTTTGAATCATGTCTTCAAAAAGTATTTTCAAAATGAAATGCATAAACATAGGAGGAGGATCCGATTTAGAATCATTATGCCTACATATTTGATGGTTGCAATTCATGATGTACATTGTGCACATGAGCGTGTTCGGTTGCAAAATTGGATGTATGCTAATTGATTGCATAGTTTAGGGAAATTAAGTGCCAACATCATGACTTAGTCATTGGTAAAATTTCGGTATGAAATTTCTTTTAAGGAGTGGATAATGTTGGTGACAATTAAATCAGTAGTTTGGTTATAATCCAAAAATGTAAATTTTGCAAACGATGAAACTTGACCACGAAACTTGTACCTTTGCATACATGATGGAATTCCGGTCAACTTTCATGTTTGTAGTTTCACGAACGGAGTCTATATGAAAAAGTTGCAAATGAAATACGAATGGAAAATAAATAAAACATAATAAAATATAAATGGAAATTAGTATCCCTGTCCCCCGACTACCAGGTCAACCCAGGCGGTTAACCGGGCGATCGATCACTAGTTCGACCCCTGGTCGATTTTGGCAGTGACGGCTAGGATTTTATATTATATAAATTATATATCGACAAATGGATTTTTATGAAATCAAAACTAACGGTTCAGGGTCAATTCTATGCCTATAAATAAAGGGCTAGACTCCCACTTTTTTCTCTTATTTTTTGGAGGCAACAACTAAGCTCTGCCATTTCCAATCCTCAAAACTCTTCTAAAATTCAAAATATAAACCTATACAAATCTAGTTAACAAGAATTGGAGAGATTAGATTCAGACTTATGAAAAATGGTTGGTTCTTCGAGTGGGTAATTCTTTTTGTTTAAATTTCCTTCTTCTTTTCCAATAATTTCTCTTTTAGATCTACAAATCTAAATATGTGTATGTATACCCCTTTGTATACAAATTATAGATCTGTGAGATTTGGAAATTATAAGCCTAAAAGTTGTGTTTGGATTAAGATTTGGATAACTTTGAGATGAGTGTGAAATATATTCATTGTTTATAATATTTTATATAATTCGTTTGTGTTAAATTTGGGTTGTATGCCTAAAGTTTATTAGAATTGTTTTGTTTATGTTAAATCTGAAATTATATGTATGAAATTTGGAAATGAATTTATAGTCCTTTCAGTTTAATATTATCATATTTCCTACAATTTATCTTGGATTGTTTATGGTTATTGTAAATACCCTATATCTGGTAATCAGTCCCAAAATATTGTTAGATGTGTAGTATTGTTATTCCAGATTCATAGGATATAGGTGTTAATAGGTGATTTTTGCAGTTTTTGGTTTTATAATTTTCAAACCTATCTATGTTTGATATTTTTTGGAGTTTTACTTGATTATCGTAAACTGGCCTTTTTTCTCTTTTTATATAAAAAGACATTCTTTAAATTCTACAAGGAATATAAACAAACCAAATAGGAAGTGATGTGCAAATTCACATATTGTATATGTGATTTGCAACATCTATTATAAATAAAATATTAACTTATTTCCTTGTGATTTGAAATATGCTAATTTCTCTCTTTTAAGTAGTTTGGGAAAAATTTACAACAATCAATGTTAATAACATTTTTATGAGATTTTGAACCTTAAACCAGATTAAACACAAAAGGAGTTATTCCAGTTGTTAGTTTGGACAGGAATATAATGAAATAATAACGATAATAAAATATAATTACTAACTACGTTTGCATCGCGCTTATAATATAAATATACAATTATTATAATCTTATCCATTCAATCCTACGAAAACAATGCTACTATAATAATTGTTTGTTGTATGTTCATTTGTTCGAATTTGAAAGGTTTCCATTTTATGGGAATACATATGCGGTAATAATTCACATAATAAATGGAAATTAATACTTGTGACCATTGTAGCAATAAACACGGAATTGATTGCGATAATTAAATGGTTACATATATAAAGGAATAAACATTGTAACCATGCGTGTTTTATGTAAAATAAATTGAATAGGACATAAATGTCAAAATAGTTACAATTTAAATTGTAATTTGAAATAGGGATTGTAACTCCAACTAGGGAAATAAATAATAAACTTATATATATATATATACTCAAGTAAGAATTAAATTAATATAGTAGCGTTTGGAAGTTACAACAATTGGATTAAAATTTAAATAGGACTGATATAAATGACATTTAAGAGATTGTCTTTTGCCTTAGGAAACATAACCATTAGGGTCATTAATGGAATGATATAATTAGGGAATTAAATTAATTCAGTGTCCATTTCCTTAGGGAATATAACAATTAGGGTCATTAATGGCAAGTGACCGCTATAATATTAAATGGAATTAAAGGGGATTTAATGGGAATTGATTGCGTTAGTGAATACTTAGTCCAATAAGGAAATAAATAATTAAATGCCCTAGAATAGGAAGTTATTAAATTATCCTTATTTTATTCTAGTTTAATTCTTGAATTAATATCTCTAATTACAATTAAGGATTACACTTAATAGGTTAATAATGCGAGGTCAGTTTCCTTACTCGACAGAAGTCTACACTTTCCAACAGTCAAATATATGTACAACTGATGTGAGACATCATAAACTATTGAAAACCATGATGATAGTGATTACATAGCGAGAATTATTCCTAAAAGGCTTACTTCAGTATTAAGTGGCTGCAGGGTTTGCCTCCCTTCCGAAAGAAGAAACCAAAAAGGGAATAATTCATAGCGTAGACTACTTAGAAAAATATTATAAAGGCTAATTGGGTACAAGAGTAGTAATCCCCGCGACGGTTCGTTTCCTCAAGGTATTAAGTGACCGGAGTTGGAGTCCATCTTGGGATGAGATATTAAATGACCGCTACGAAGGTACCACATGTCTTCCTACATACTGAAAGTATTAAATGACTGGGGGATTATCTAATAAGGCCAACTAAATAGTAACATAGGGGTCCACCGGCGGAAGGTCATAAATGATGGTAGTCGTCTACCAATCCCGTAGGTCATAAGTGACTTCTTACCATCTCTTGTCTCATGAGGGGTTTGGTAATATGCATGAATGACAGAAGCCTTAAATTAGTAGGACTTAGTAGCTAATATTCTCTAACTTATATTAGCGTTGTTAAACCACTGAGTAAGGTATTATGTGATCAATGGATCCACCTTGGGCCTCAAGTGATCATAGGGATCCACCCTTATATTATATTACGTGAAACAACCCAAACTTGCCCTTACCGGAAAGCCCGGAATGAGTTGAGAACATGACTCACCGGAACACAAGCAATAGAAAATTTCATTGCTATTACAACAATTTACATTAGAGTACAAGAATATACTAGAGTATGAATTAATAATTTGCAACTGAAAAATAAATATATAGCTCCAGTTGTAATCCATGATCCTGTGTAAAGAAATATCTGCAAAACTGAAATTATCAACTGCCCGTGTGGAAAATATGGGCACCCTAACTCCGAGTCAGTCATGGGACTGGTGCGAGAACTAAAACAGTTATTAAATCTTTACTTTAAAAGTTAGGAAATCATGGGACCACGCCGTATAACACAGAACAGGTTTACTCCACATGAATCTTGGTTTAAAATAAAATAACACGATGCTTTTGGAAAAAATGAAGCTATTATAAGACTCAGGTCCCATCACACAATGCAACGCAAGCCGGAGAATAAAGTTTTCCCTTATAATAGCCAAACATGCTTAGTACATTTAAAACAAACCATCTTGATATTACTATAAGTGTATAGTGTCAAAATTAACTTCAAATATAAATGTATCAATCGTAGACAGCATAAGTACCATATATTATGTTGCCATACTAGTTTACAATCAGAACCGCACAATGTCGTATTAGAAATTGGATTTCTGTCATGAACCAAGGCAAGGGATAGTCTTTACCGAATTCAAGACAATTTAGCCCATGTCTCAGGACTCATACTCAGTCGAGCCCTTAGGAGCGCCAAGGCCGGTCCACACTTACTTGAGTGGATTGGTTATTCCTGAGCAATATGTTTCCCCGCCCTATGGGGCGTAAATCTTGTCTGTATGTCCTCCGTATCAAGAGCCACTAGGGACTCAAATACGAGGTACCTCGCTTTCCATCATCCACGTAAGTAAAATGTCTGGGCTCCATACCATGACACCACTCCTAGCAGAAAGAAATGCATGTCCTTCTTGCTATCCTTCATCTCGTTTCTGGTTCATACCGGGGTGTGAAGCTCGCAAATTAACGCTACCCAAAGCTATGATAATTAAAGTTGTGCTTTGATCATCAACCACAAGACTCTGCTTTTCAACAAAAGCCTTGTTCCATGCATCTCAACATGCTACACTGTCAATCCATACCGTACCACTGATTTTGTAATGACCCGCATTGTCAGGGGTATTATAATTAATTTATTTAATTATATATATCGTGATATAGTGAATTAAATAGAGGTTTAATGAAATAATATGGAATATTTAATTAAATTAAATAATTAAATAATATATTTAATTCAGGAATAATCAAAAATATTGGAAATCACAATATTCTGTGAACGGGGTCATCCCTAAGATTTAATTCAGCTTAGAGTTGAATAATATTGACGAATATATTCAACCGACGACAGTTTGAACGTATAATTATATTATAATTAAAATCGAGCTCGAAATGGCGCTGCAGTTCGTAAATTGGCGATTCGAACTTCAACTGAATGTACAGGGTTCATTTTAAATCAGATTTCTGTGAAACAAGAAACGTATGGAGCTGGTGGAGTATATCTTTCTAGTGGAAGAGAAAATTCGGGATTTCGTCGTGTAGATTTTGAATTACGTCCAAATCAAATTTTAGAAAAGTCACTATGGAATTCCTTTATAATTTATAAAGGAATTATTTATATTTTAAAAAGGAATTTCAATATAAATCGAATATCGGGTTGACCCTGATTTGAAATATCAAGTTATAAATCCCAGTAGAGCTGTGTGGTATTCCACTGTGAATATAGACGATAATATTTATTTTTAAATATTAAATTTAATTAAATTTAAATATATTTATATATTTAAATAGGCTATTTAGAGCTTTAAAAATAGTCACTTTTGCAAACGACCTCAGAATTCGACGAAACTAATTTTGTTGGATCTGTAATGTTAAATTATTGCTAGATGTTAGTTTCCGTGATTTTTAGAGTCACTGTGTAGCCGTACGGATTTTTAGAGTGAAAAACAGTCAGTATTTCGATAGTTAAAAATACGCTGTGTGAGCGAACGGAGTCGGAATTCGACGAAACCAGTTTCGTTGGGACCGTAATGTCGAACTGTAGCTGCATGTCCAGTTTCGTGATTTTTGGGTATCATGTGTGAGCACACGATTTTTTTTGAAGGCAAAACGAATATTAAAGGAATATATCTCCACAAAATATCTAGATATTTAGCTCTATTATATATACCCCTTAAAACTTTCTAACCTAACTCCTCAGTCAAAATCTGTTTCCGCCGTCACCTTCTTCATTTTTATTTCAGCAAATGAGGGTTTGGAAATTCGAAAAGAAACTCAAAAGAAAATCCAAAAATCCGGAAATGAGTGTAATCGAATTCATGATTTGTTCCTCTACAATTCTACGTGGTCTTCAGGAAGTTCGAACTTCCTTTCTGTCGCTCGAATGAACAACGCAAGTTTCAGCGAAGACTAGGGTTCCACGAATCAAGAGAGGGAAGCGTTGTTTGCGGAATCTGTTGATGGATTCGAGTTTGTAGGATGGTTTGGCATCTTGTGTGTAAGTCTCGATGGGTTCGGTGGCGCTAATTTTCACGACTCTACTGTACATCGCTGATACAGCGTGAAACCGTAACGAGGAGGGAGGAGAAATACTGGAGCGGGTATGTGTTGTGTGTGAGGAGCTTAATGGTTTTGGGAGGGGAACGAGTGAGGAAAGGGACGGAGAGGGATGAGCAGAGTGAAAGGAGGATACAGTTCGAATTGTTCTATGAGGAGTTGAAGAGCAGGAGAGGTATTCCGAGAAGAAGAGAAGTAGGTGGAGGGATGATGGGATAAAGAATGTAGAGCAATGTTTTCACAGTGGAGGTGGGTGCATCAAGTGTTCAGCCGTGAACAGAACTGGAACTGTTTTCTACATGAGGGGAGTTGGTCAGTTGATTGGAAACGATGGCCAAAGTATTTGCTGAAGCGGGAAAGGAGGGCGCCTTGTGTATAAAAACACGGGAGTGTGTTTGTGGTGGAAGAGGGTGTTTTCAGTTTTGTATTGGTAAATGCTGGAAGGAGGTTTTTAAGTAGAATTAAAAGGAGATAATGGGGTAGCAGTATGGTGAAGTGTTTTGTGGTTTCTGTTTTTGAAAAGTGTGGCGTGGAGTGTAAACGAATGAAAGTAGTCGCGTGGGAGGGTAACAGGTGAGTAATTAACGTGAGTATGGAGGAAATCGGTGAAGTAACACTCAGAAATTGGTGGAGTAAGGGAGTTAAGGGATGAGGATATATTGGCAATGGTTACTGTAATTCATAGGAGCCGGCTGGTGTATTAAAATTTGGGTTAAATAAAAGGAGCATGAGCTGGGCCGGTGTAAAAGGTGATGGCCCGAACTAACAATAATCTAAGTCTAAATTATTTAAATAAGTATAAAAGCTTGTATAAACCATTGACATCAGAATCCAACCAAAACGATTACATTGGAATCGTATAAATGACGGCTACACTCCAGAACTGCTCTGAAATGATTTGGAGCTCGTCTCCATTTATGACGGAAAACTACCTGAACTGAATGAGCGATCGACTATCGTTATTTAACGATGACCGACCAAGGTGAGTAAAACTCACCAACTCTGTATAGTTCTATTTTTATAACGTATTCTTAGAACTGTTAAAAATTGTTTGTTTGATTGTGTGTTGACTGTTTGATTGAACTGCTAGTCAGTTAGTAGAAATTATATATATACGTATATATATATATATATACTGTTAAATATTTATATGTTGATTCTGCTATCAGAATATTTCATATCGAACTGAAAGTGATGTTGATTTTACTGTGTAACATCTGTGATGCAGGGAAACAGGTCGGAGGAATCCAACTGGATCCCTCAACATTTATTTTGCTGTTATTCATATATTTTGATATATGATGTGATATATAATCTGTTGTTGATTTTGTGTGTTGGACGATATTTATCGTTGTTATATGGTATGTTAAATACTATAAGAAATACCAGAAGGTAGAACGGAGGTTTTCAAAGTATATTTTGAAAATAATTTATTTATATAAAATCAATGGATTTTATATATATAAGGAAAGAAAGATTTTATAAAAGGAAATAAAATTTATAAAATCAAAGCGGTTAAAAAGAGATATATTTGAAATCAAATATAAAGGAAATATATTTGAAAGCAAGTTAAAAGGAATTATTTATTTAGGGAATAAATAAAGAGTTAAAAGAATTTATTTATTTAGGAAATAAATAAAAGTAAAAGGGTTTATATGTTTAGGAAATAAATAAAGATTAAAGGAGATATTTATTTGTTAAATAAATAAGATTTAATCAAAGGGATACTTATTGGATAAATAAATTGGATTAAACAAAAAGGATATTTATTGGAGAAATAAATAGAGCTAAATCAGAAGAATATTTAGAAGATGAATAGAAAATGGAAATCTGTTTTTAACAGATAAATAGATTATAAATAATAGTTTATAAATTAAATAAATATTTATCATTTGATAAATGAAATATATAAGTCTGAACTTATATAGAGGAGAGATATTGGTTTCAACACCGATAGTTTAAATAGAATATGTACACAACACTTGTGTAAGTGAAGTAACATTATTAAAGAGGACATTTATAAAGTGAAGAACCAATACTAAAAGTAAATCTTTATAAATGAATAAACATTATCAAATAGGAGTTATTCGAATAGGAGAAATCGATTAGAGTTAGAGTTAATCAGTTAGAGTTAACCAGTTAGAGTTAATTGAATTAGTTATTCGAATAGAGTTAAATAAATAAGAGTGATTCGAATTAGTTATTCGAATAGAGTTAAACACAAAAGAGTTATCGATTAGTTAAATCGAAAGGAGTTATCGATTAGTTAAATCGAAAGGAGTTATCGAATTTAATTATTCGAAAAGGAGTTATCGATTTGTTATATCGAAAGGGAAGATTATCGAATATCGTTTATTCGAGAGGAGATTATCGAATATAGTTTATTCGAAGGGGTTATCGATTATTAGTTAATCGAAGTGAGTTATAGAATATTAGTTAAGTAAAGATGAGTTAATCGAATATAGCTTATTCGAATAGAGAAAAGGAGTTAATCGAATATAGTTTATTCGAATAGAGTAAATGAGTTAATCGAATATAGTTTATTCGAATAGAGTTAGAGGAGTTATCGAATATAGTTTATTCGACAGGAGTTAAGTGAATTAGTTAAGTTAAACTAAGTGAATTGGTTAAGCTAACCAAAGTGAATTAGTCGAGTTAATCAAAGTGATTAGTTCAGTTAATCGAGATAAGTAAATCAAGTTAGGTTAATCGAGTTGAATTAGTCAGTCGAGTTAATAAATTGAGTTAGTCAAACCAAGTAAAACCAGTTAGAGTTAATTAATTAAGGTTGACCAGTTAGAGTTGATCGGTTAGAATTAACCAGTTAGAGTTAATCAATCAGAGTTAATCAAATAGAGTTAAGTAAAATTAGAACTGACTAGAGATTAGTAAATTAAATGGTTTTCTAAGTGCCTATCTGATGTTGGTCTCGGCCTTCGGGATTTATACTTAGGGGATTGTTCTCATACTAGTTTACAGTCAGGGACTGATAGTTGGGGAAGAGTAATGATTTGTAAAAAAGCAGATGGAAACGTTTTCCAGTGTTAATAACATATATTTTCTAAACATAGAAAATAAGGCAATATGAATATATATATAGATATATGTTGATGATTGATCGATATAATTTCCATCTGGAAATAATATCGTTGTTTGCACACTTGTTTTTCTTTGATAGTTAAATCACAGACTATCGGAGTTTTGACCATTTTAACGTTGTTAATATGGAGAGACCGGTTGGATTATTATCCCAAGAACCACTCTGTATTGGCATAAGCGTTGCGAATCATATATGCCAAAGATAATTGAAGACAGTGTAAAGTGCAAGGGCTATTGTATAAGTCTTAGATAACAGTGACTAAGATGGATATACTGAATAGTGCCTTCGGTTTGTCCAGTCCCAGGACAACTTGTATGGATGAAGGTCTGACAGAGTATATCCAATGGATCGCGTAAGTTGATCTGTTCAAACGTATTCACGTTTGGTGGCGAAGGAATTCGTTTCTCTTAGCTGTATACCCGTGTTATTTTTGGATAAGTCAATTTGTGATTTGGCGGGTATGACGATGTGACGTTCTAAGTGAATGACGATGAATGTCTGACAGAGTATTTCCAGAAAGGTCACGTACATTGATTTCTTCAACCGTACCAAGAGTGGAAGCGGAGAAGGAAACTTCTTTAGCTAACACGTAATGTACTGTTGTAGACGTCAATTAGTGATTTTCGATGGATCTGACAATGTGGCATTCGAAGTGAATTTGATGTGATAATAAAGCGTAGCTTCTAGCCTCATCAACCGGTAAATGACAGAAATCGGGCAGGCAGCATGGCTAAGTCGGTCGCACCGAAGAAGGGTGTATAATCACCTATCTAGAGAATATTCATTTGTTTCTTAAATCTATCAATGTTGTCCCACATATATACGGGAACGGTTGCTGATCCCAACCGTTGGTGATATACATTCGATACACTCAAGCAAAATGAGTGGACGGTCATGTGTGGCTGAGTTGCAAGATGTTCTTGTTGAACTCCAGTGTATCGTTCCTAGAGTACACTGATCGGAAGGTGGTTCCATACCTTGTCATAGTTGGAAATCCATTACCCAATACGTGCTTGCGATTTTGATCTTATTCTATATATGCAGAACGTGAGATGAAAGCGTTTCTGCTAGATGATTATTATATTGTGGTTGATAGACATTATTGTAATATCAAAAGGTTTTGATATAAAGATAATTTGGATTCTCATAAGGGAAAAACCCGTTCCGTTATACGGCGTGGTCTTATGAGATATCGTTTACTTGTTTAACTGTTTTTAAACTGTTTTACTCATACCAGTCCCATGACTGACCCAGAGTTTATTTTGGTTTGTTTCCCTAAACTCTTGGGTGCCCAATTTTGTACGGGCAGTCAAGTAGTCAGGAATTTACAGATACTTGAAGAGCTGGAGCAGGAGGCTTCAGGATCATATAACTGTAGTTATTTCCGCTGTGTTGTAAGTGTTGTACTCTGATAAAGTGCTATTGTATATATAACTGTTCTATTTCAAAGTTATGTTATATATATTATATGTTATTCGTTCCGCTGTGAGGTTCGTGTTACTCTGATGTTGTGTTCTTCTTCTTCTATTCTAAGTTTCTGTCTTATCTATCCTCACCCTCTAATTTCTTTCATTAACTACCAGGATTTTTCGATGTTTTGGTTATCGACATCGTGCTTATGTTAATAACCAAAGTCGCTCAAAATCCGGATCGTTACAGATTTCGCCAATATGTAACCTCTAAGCTTGTACGTCTTAGACGGGTGTTAAGCAAGAGAATAAATTCTCCACCACCAAATAGATATATATTTAGCAGAGATCAACGAATACAGTATAAAGGAATACAATGTCAGACATACCATCCATTTGCAAGTCTGTTCTGGGTCTGAATGAAACCGGAGGCACCTTATTCCTCGTCCCATATGTCCAATACAGGAGAGAGGTCCTCGCATATCCGGGCGATCTCCAAGTATGCCTGGATGATCACCACTTATTACCTTGTCTTGGGTGTACAGCCTAATCAAGACATGAGTAATCATCCAACCGATGTGAAGATCTCTGGTCTTCAACCACCATCTTCGTCGTCGACTTTTAGTCGCCGTATCAGTTATTCAGAACGGGATAAACCCAGTCTTTACGAATAACTCGCATATTTTATAATCAATAATCAAGTGCTATAAAAACACATCATACACCTCATTCCAATTCAGAATATTCTTTTGTTCGAATATTCACATCGTATGGGAAAGTTTCCCATTAATTTTATCAAAGATAAATTTTTTTAAATTTATTTTTTGATCTTCCTTTAGATCTCATTTCAAAAGATTTTATTTTATCTTTTCACAATTCTAAACCATATTAAGGTTTATCAACTAGTCGGGATTAGCTAACCTTACCAAAGTAATCATTTATTATTTATTATCCCAATCCCAACCTATTCATTCAATGGAGCAAAACTGGTAGTACTCCATATCTAGCACCCATGGTCTTATCGGTAAATTTAATTACCATTTCCCATTCAAATCTAATTAAAGATTTAACTATCGCATGGAGTAAAACTGGCGGTACTCCATCCTCGATCATTTCTCAAATTTGGCAAATTTAATCACCTCATTACTTTTCAATCTAATTAAAAATTCATTAAAACTTTGCTTAGTTTTAATCTCCAAAAATCATTATTTAGTGATTATTCAAATTTTGGAAATAAATTCCATGTTTAACTGGGTTAAAGAACGAATGTCCTTTAAAATATCGCTCATAATAAAACCATAATCATCTTCCATCAAAATGGAATCTACACGGAAATTATAACAGTGTATAATCGATAAAAATTTCCATATCAGACTAATAATATAAATGGAATAATGGCAAAGCGTTTTAAATTCCATATATAGTAACGGTCTTCAATAACATAAGCTCATCTCGATTATTACCAAATCGAATTCCATTCAATTCCAATTTAATCTATTAAATTGGAAAACTTTACTTTGGAAAATTTTCCATTAAATCTTAATAAAAAGATTTATAAATTCCAAATCATATCTTCACTGTTAATTGAGTTGAAGAACAAATGTCATTTAAAACATCGTTCACAACGAACCCAAAATCAACTTCCATTTTATCCCAATTAATAAATATAATTAGACAACTTCATTAATCTTAGTTAAACGATTTATTCCTTTCCAACTGGGTTTAAGAACAGTGTTATTTAAGACACCATTCACAACAAACCCAAGATCCAATTTGATATTAAATACAAGGCTTTGAATAGAAAATAATATCGGCTATATTCAATATCAAATTCTGAAACTAACGGATATCGTATTGGGAATAACGATATCTGTATCTTCCAAATTCCTCAACAATATCCGTATAATCAAGGAATCCAATTTCAAAATATTCCAAAGATTATTTCCATTCAAAACCATTCCAATTCATATGTTGGAATAATTCTTGTTATTTTAAAACCCATTTTCAATCCAATTTATTATTTCTAAAAATAATTGGATTATTTTTCTACTGATTAACTAGTTCATTTCGATAAAAATATATTTTTATCCTTCCAAACTTGGAATTTTTCATCCTAAATATTTCCAAATCATTTATTATGATTTTACATAATTTTTTCATATTTTTAATAATTTTATTAAGGCCCTTACAGTCGGTTTCCAATATCGACCACCGAACTGCATTCATAGCGACCTTTTCTGAATTTGATTTGGACATAATTCCAAATCCAACCATTAGATTTCAAATCTCTTATAATCACTGGAAAGCTATTTTCGTTACGAAGCCAACAAATTTGGTTTTAGGAGAATCCGACGGTCGGATCTCCCGTTACATTAATGGCCGAAAATTCGTGAACGCTCGCTGCACGGTGCGATCTATTCAGGCCATTAAATATATATAATATATATATATTATATATATTTCATCGATTTCCATTTAAATCGTATTTTATAAATAGTTTATAAATTCGTTTTAAAACGGTTTCAACTTCATTTCAATTTTAAATCAAAATTGAATATTCCATATCATTATAATATTAAAATGATAATATTTTTAAAATAACTGATTTTGAAATCCATTTCTTTTTGGTATTCATTTTAAAATGAAGAAAATCGACAGAAAATTCAGTTTGAGTTAAAATAGAGTTTCTATACTTAACCCGACTTCATATTTTTATATATTTTCATGTCCATCCAAAATCGGACATCAAAATCACATCTTAATTCTTCAATGAATATTATTTTAAAATATTCATTATTTTAAATATTCTTTAATTTTGAATCTTAATGATTCAATCAATTACCATATAATTTCAGTTATATGGATTTCATACATCACATGTATTTAACAATAATGATAAATAATCATTCAACATTCAAACATCATCCAGAGTGCAATTTACAACTGTATGAGCATTAAAATAAATAAATAACGCTCATCACAACCTGTCTACTCATCAATTGACATACCACTAATTATTGGGATCAGTGTATGTCAAATATCATTCCAATACCCGTGTGAGGTTTTCAAACAACCACAGTCAATTTAAATAAATTATTGGTTTATAAATTTAACCAATTCTAATTCGGTTTGAATTGTTTTTCTACTTAATCAAATTTCATTGTTTAAATTATAAATAAATATTTATAATTTAATTTCAACTACCACATTAATGTTAACATTATTTTCAATATGTTAATCATTTCAACATCACAAACAAAATACCATACAATCAATCGTCCATGGTCGGTGGACGAGGGAGGTAAGCTAACAGGCACCGTATATAATTTATAATGATTAAACTATTTACAGCCAAAAACAACTGCTCACTAAAAACTGTGAAAACCCGTAACTTCCCCGGTGAGGAAAGCGCGGATAGTTCGAGAACAAGCCACAAAAGAACGCAGACGGGAGAACATTTCATTGTTAATTACAACAATTCCATCAGAATACAAGAAGATACAGAGTATGAATAAATAATGTACATCACAGATTATCAGAGATTACAATAAATTACATAGCAGCGGAAAATAATACAATACACAACTAGAAGAGATATACGGATACAAAGCTTTCCGGATATCATTCCAGCTGTAAACCAGGATCCTGTGAATATAAATCTGCAAAACCAAAACTACTAGCTGCCCGTGCCAAAATAAGGGCACCTAGAGTTTAGGTTAAAACAATAAACTCCAGGTCAGACATGGGACTGGTGTGAGAACTAAAACAGTTGTAAATCTTTATTTTAAAGTTAGGTAAATAAAGGGACCACGCCGTATAACACGGAACGAGTTTCCTCCCAAGAATACCAGTGCATAAAACAACAACGCAATGCTAAATAAAGAAAAATGAAGCTATTATAAGACTCAGGTCCCATCAAACAATGCAACGCAAGCCGGAGGATAGGGTTTTTACCTTATAATAGCCAAGAATGCTTGATACGTTTAAAACAAATCATTTGATATTATTATAAGTGCATGTTGTATAAAATATCTTCAAATCATAAGTATCAATCATAGACGGCATAAGCGCCCCATCCCACTATGTCGCCATACTAGGCTCTACAAATAAAACCGGAATACATGTATTGGAAATTGGATTTCAATCATGGTGGCTCCTGATTCGAAAGATCGATCGCGTAATGCAATTCCCCACGGCTTACGTCCCAACAAGAGAAAACACCGTCTACACATCCGCACTTTTGGGACCAGAGTATCACCTTCGCTTACGTCCCAGCGAGAGAAAACACCGCTTACTCTATATATCCCTGAGCACTAAGCTCATCTCGGTCGACCGAATCCACGACACCACTAAGGTGCCCATCCACTAAAAAGCATACTGATCAAACCATCAGTTTACCACCATACCGAGGTGCGAGGCTCGCGAATCAACGCTATACACAAAGCCATGCTATATTAAAGCTGCGCTTTGATCTTCATCCACCAAACTTTGCTTTTCAACAAAAGTCTGGATCACTGCATCTCAGCATGCCACACAATCAATCCATATCGTACCACTGATTTCTGCCAATATATAACCTCTGAGCTCGTATGTCTCAGAGAAGGGCGTTAAGCAAGAGAATAAATTCTCCGCCGCCAAACCGATATATATTTAGCAGAGATCAAAGAATACAATATAAAGGAATACAATGTCAGACACACCATCCATTTACAAGTCCGTTCTAGGTCTGAACGAAACCGGAGGCACTTTCCTCGCATATCCGTCGATCTCCAAGTACGTCTGGACGACCACCAACTGATTCCCTAATCTTGGGTGTACAGCCCAATCAAGATCATCTGTAATCACCCAAACGATGTGAAGACTTTCGGTCTTCGACCACCGTCATCATCTTCGACTTATCGTCGAATCGGTTATTCAGAATGGGTATAAACCCGGCCTTTCCGAACAACCCGCGTATATAGTAAACAAATGTTACACAATCACAACATACGCCTTATTCCAATTCATCAGTCACTAACCGTAAATTAGCAAGAGAACAATTCCCCAAATATAAACCCCGAAGGCCGAAACCAACATCAGATCAATAACCAGGAAACCATCCTTCTTAGCTAACCTACAATTAGTTTCTAAATTTCACGTTCTTAGGGAAAGGTTCCCATTAATTTTATCAAAGATAAATTCTTTAAAATTTATTCTTTAATCTTCCTTTGGATATCATTTCAAAACAAATTTTTTCAAACTAGTCGGGATTAGCGAACCACACCGAAGTAATTATTTATTTTATTTCCCAATCCCAACCTATTCATCCCATGAAGCAAAACTGGTAATACTCCATATCTAATACCACGGTGTTATCGGTAAAATTAATTACCATTCCGTATCCAAATCTAATTAAAGATTTAACTATCGCTTTGGAGCAAAACTGGTGATACTCCATTCTCGATCTTTTCAATCTAATTAAAGATTCATTAAAACTCCACTTAGTTTTAATCTTTAACTGGGTTAAAAAATCAGTGTCATTTTAAAACACGGTTCACTATAAACCCAAAATCACATTACATTTCAGTCAGACCCTAACCATAAATTAGCAAGTGAGCAATTCCCTAAGTATTAACCCCGAAGGCCGAAACCAACATCAGATCAATACCCCAGAAACCATTCAACTTAACTAATCTCCAGTTAGTTTCTGATTTTCTTAACTCCTTTGGATCTAAGAATAGTACTATTGAAGATACCGTTCACGACAACCCAAAATCACATTCTATTAATTATCGGATTTAAGAACAAGTGTTATTTAAAACACTGTTCACGATAAACCCAAAAATCAATACCAATTCAATTCCAAGTAAATTTTATTTAATTGGTGCACTTCATTAAATCTAAATAAAAAGATTTAATCTTTTCCTCAGCTGGGTTTAAGAACAGCGTTAATGAAGACGCCACTCACGACAAACCCAAAATCCCATTTGTTATTAAATACAAGGCTCTGAATAGAAAATATATCAGCTTATATTCAATATCAAATTCTACGACCAACAAATATCGTATTGGAAATAACGATATAAATATATCTTTCAAATTTCCCATAACAATACCTGTATAATCACAAAATCCCACATCGAAATATTTCGAAGACAATTTCGATTCAAATCCATTTCCAATCTATATATTGGAAATCCCGGTTATTTTCAAAACCATTTCAAATCCACTTTATTTACTTTAAAAATAAATAAATTATTATTCTAGTTCAAAACTAGTTCATTTCGATAAAAATATATTTTTATCCTTTCAAATATGGAGTTTTTCATCCCAATTCTTCACAAATCATTTCTCATGATTTTACACAAATTATTATTATTTTTAATAATTTTATCAAGGCTTGTACAGTCGATTTCCATCAACGGCCATCGAACTGCACTTACAGCGACCTTTTCCAAATTTGATTTGGACATAATTCCAAATCCAACCATTAGATTTCAAAATTCTAATATTCGTTAGAAAGCTCTTTTTGATACGAACCCAACGGTTCCGGTTTTAGGAGAATCCGATGGTCGGATCTCCCGCAATGTCCGTTCGAAGTCAATGGTCGAAATTCACGAACTGCCGCGGCGCGGAATGCGTTCTATTCAGGCCATTATATATATAATATATATATTATATATATTTCGTCGATTTCCTTTTTAAAACGAATTTTATAAATAATTTCAAATTTGTTTCAAAAACAATTTCAACCTTTATTTCAAATTCAAATCAAAATTGAATTTTCCCTTATAAATTCTTTTTACATTCACTTCTATTTGATTTCAATTCAAATCGATTTCAATTCTATTTCAATTCGTTTTCAATTGAATTCAATTTAGATTTGTTTTCTATTCGATTCAATTCAAATTCGTTTTCTATTCAATTCAATTTGAATTCGTTTTCTATTCAATTCAATTCGAATTCGTTTTCTATTCAATTCTATTCGAATTCAGTTTGAATTTCAGTTCAATTCAAATTCAGTTTCTATTCAATTCAATTCGAATTCATTTTCTATTCAATTCAATTCAAATTCAGTTTGAATTTCAATTCTTTTCAAAATATCAGATTTTGAAATCACTTTCGATTTTCATTATAAAATGAATAAAATCGATATTCATTAAAAATGAATAAAATCGATATAAATATCGTTCACGTCAAAATGGCGTCAATCTAATCAACACGGCTTCATATATTTCTATTTTCAAATATTCTATTTCAAATATTTCTATTTCAAATATTTCTATTCAAATATTTCGTTTTCAAATATTTCTATTCAAATATTTCTATTTCAAATATTGAATGAAGCCCAATCAATTACTATGTAATGTTAATTATATGGATTTTCTACAACACATGTATACAATAACAACGATGAATAATCAACCATCATCCAAAGTGCATTCTACATTGTATAAGCATCGAATATAAATATTTAACGCTCATAACAGTCTGTCAATCAATCGATCGACATACAACTAAACAATCGGGATTAGTGTACATCAAATATCATCCCAATACCCGTGTGGGGTTTCAAACAATCAAACACAGATTTTATTTGTGCAGTTGGGCGATGTGTAAAATTTATCGTCCTAATCAATATCAGTCAAATGTGTATATAAACAAATCGTCCGATTTGTTTATTTTTATTTCATTTCATATACATGTTAAAAATTCTATTTTTAACTATAAAATATTTTCCACTATAAAATATTTTGTTTCAACTATATAAATGTTTTATTTCATTTCACATCACATCACACAATCAACTACACATCAAAATCAAACAAACAAGCATACAAGTCGTCCATTGTCTGTGGTTGACGGGTGTCGGGTGCTACTAAACACCGTCTGCATCCTAGTATATATTATTAACTAGAAAACAAAATTAAAAGGTGAGAAGTTCTCACAGAGGGTTCCACTCCTCCATTCTTTATTTCTGTCGCTCAGATTCGCTGCTTCGATTCCCACACGATTTGTTTCACACGAATTTTATATTAAAAATCATATTTCTATTTCGCTATTCCTATAATAAAAATCACAATTTTATTTTGCTACTGTATATGTAAAAATCCAATTTTTATCTCAAATCTCTACATATAAAAATCGTATTTTTATTTCTCAGCTTTCTATATAAAAATCATATTTTTATCTTCATAAAAATATTTTCAACATACGATAAAAATCATATTTTTCTTCTTCTAAAACCATGCTACTTTTATTTTTAAAACAAAACTATTTATATATTTAAAAACAATGGCATATTTATTTTATAAAAACTAATGTATATTTATATTTTCAAAACCATATTTTTGTATAAGCAAAAATCATATTTTAAACGATACCAACATATATAAATTTCATATTTTAAAACTATACTATATATATATATATATAAATTTTCAGATTTTATAAACTATAATATATATATATATATATATATATATATAATTTTCAGATTTTATAAACTATAATGCTAAAAAAAAGTTAAAACCTTTCTTTCTCGTTTGTTGACAGGAAACAAAACCTGTTAGCTCCTCTTCAACAAAGTTGTCGCCACCCCTCCCTGAATGATGATCGGAATCGGATCCTCCATGACCACATTGAAGCCCCGTCCGCCTTTCTTCATCCTTTCTCGTTGCCTCGTCGAAGTCTGGAACCCATCACTCATTCCAAACAATCCACCGCCGCCGCCATTAAGGTTGACCGGACCCTCATCGAACATCCCACTCCGACGCGCCGGAGCGCTGTCGTGCTCCTCCAACCACCACTCGAGATCCGATCTCCTCCTTGGCCAGAAAATCCGCCCCCAAGTCTGCTTCTTTTAACGTGAAAATCAAGGGATTTGCGCCCCTATTTTTAATCTCAGCCGTTGAACACCTGTGGCTCGCTGAGCTGATCCATTTTTGCTTCGGAAGCTTTGATTTTTATTGTATAGATTAGAAGAAGACAGGGGAGAGAGGGTTGAATGATAGTCGCCGTCGGTTGGAAAGAGCGGCGTTAAAATGGGTTTGACCGTATGAATGAAACGTTTGACTAGGGTTAGGGCATATATATATTATTTAATATTATTTAATTCCATAATAACCTATTTATTGATACGAACTCAAATTCGAACCCGACGACTGTCGCCCATAGCTAATTATCCCCATTCCGAACACAATGGGATATGTATCGTAAGCTGATTCGATCATTTCGATCGGTTTTCGTCAAAACCAAAATATAACTCTATATATTGAATTTGAACGTGCATTTCATTTTACCGGGGCCACATACTAACTAGAAAAATTCCTGAAAAATATTTTCTAGCTTCGTATTGACGATACGGTCGTAACAAAACTAATTTCATCGAATTCTGAGACTGTTTGAAAAATGGTCAATTTCCAGTCGATTAAAATCAACGAAAACTAGCCAAACGCGTTTTCCTTTGCCATGCTCACATATTGATTCGAAAAATTATGAAATTTGAAACCTAGCAATAACTTGACATCGCGGATCCAACAAAAGTGGTTTCGTCGAAATCCGAGGTCATTTGCAAAATGGCCATTTTCAAGGGCCGAAATTCCATAGCGACTATTCTGAAAATTCATTTGGACACATTCATTTTATTATTTTCTGTCTGCTCCGGAATATTTTCCTCTACTTCGTATTCTCCACCCTCTTTGTCCAATTCTTCTTCCTTTATCTAAAACATGATGCATCATAAAAAGAGTAAAAAAAATCATCAACTTCTTCCTTTCTCCTTTCCCGTTCACTTCCCACAACCTCATCCATCGCCTGTCCACTTACCTCACCAACACAGACATACCTTGCACAACATCCATACCCTATGCCTATCCAGCTCCACCAGACAACCCTAATCTCTCGCTCCTTAAAACCCTACAACTCATCATCCATAAACCTCTAGAGCCCTAACAATCCACCCTGTAGCCAACCAAGCCCACATATCCCTCAAACGACCTCCTCCTTCACCAATCCCATCCAAACCTGCAGCAAGCCTTTCCTCTTCACCAACCCTCTCTCTGGCCAGTAACCCTAGCTCGACCAACCAAGCCTCCACAATCCCGCCTTGCCGCAGCATTCCCTGCTGTCCCTCTACATCCCTACTTTTTAACTTGCTTCGCTTTAACCAGCAATATCCCCATCTTAGCAACCGAACAACTCAATTTCTTGGATCCGTGCTTGTGTCCTTGTGTGAATCCATGTTCAAGATAGAAATTATGACTTTTCAAATTCACGACATACATGTCACTTATGCAAGTTTAATAAAGTCATACTATGTATTCATGGTTTGAGAACTGAATTTGACATTTAAAATGATATCCATTGCTATTTGACATCCAATTTTTTTGTTGATTGATATCGATAATTAATCGACTATTAGCTGTTAATTTCATGAAATATTAGTCGTTATCACATGTATTATTTGTCGATAATTATATATATGCAAGTTAGTTATTGTTCACATGTATTGTTTGTGGATAATAATATGCAAGTTAGTGTTCACATGTATTGTAGTTGATAATTAAATGAAATAACAGTGATTAATTTATGATTATTGTTATATTTTTATGTTTGTGTGAATTGTTCATTTATTTTGACATCATCCCTATTATCACACTACAAGTTCCAAACATTTTAAACTATGTATGATACCATTATGAATTTGAACAGGTATACGAGTACTTTCTATATGATTTACTGTAAGTGCTACAAGGTCTTCACAACGATCTCATAAATAATAATTTGGCATAAACCTAATTTATACAAATGTCCTTTAACTGCATCTAGTTTCCAAAACCTCATTAGTTTGCACTAACTACATCGACAACGTAATTCCTCATAATTTCAATTATTAGATACTGTAAATCTAATAAATTCGTTCACACCAATGTAGAAATGTGCTTTTACCAAACCTTTCATTCCAGTTCTAACTTCATACATCTAATTAAGATCAACATAATAATCGAACATTGTTTCTAATTTACAAGTGTTTGTTATTGACTTTGATAACACATATATCAAAATTTGGTCCAGATTACATTAAAGCCTTTTGGGACCAATCAAAAGACCCACGCTATATAATAATAGTAAAGTCATGTAGGACCAGAAGCTTCACATACCACACTTCCGTTAAATTTCGACAGCGTTTCGCTATACTTATTTTCTACAAATTAATTGCATCCAAGGAGTATATTTTTATTGCTGAAATATAATAAAGCCTTTAGGGTTTAAAGGCTTTACACACCACATTGTCATATCTCGATAGCACTTCACTTTACTTATCTTCTACACACCACCTTTTGATCTTTTATATTAATTTTTTAACTTGTTAAAAAATCGGTTTTATTAGAATATTTGTTTTTATTATATTTACTTTTGAACTGTTTTTGAAATCTGATTCAGTCGTTAATCTTTTATTGTTATAATCATTTCGATTTTTTAGGAAAAGGAATTAGTAGGATATTTATTCTTGTATATTCAATACTTGAATGCTTAAAAAACTGTTTGACTAGTATATTCGTTGTTCTAATAATCACTTATCAACTATTTGAAAAAAGAATTGGAAGAACATTTATTGTAACTATAACCATTGCTTAATTTTTTAGAAAATAAATTTTTGAAAAATGTTGGATCTTCTACGTTTATTTTTTAGCTTCTAAGAAATTCGATTATATTAGATTATTTCCTGTTATTATATTTATTTCTGAACTTATTACAAAATCATTTTTAATACAGTACTTTCTATCGTTATAATAATTTCAATTTTTTAAGAAAAATGAATTTAGTAGGATATTTCCTCTTATTAAATTCATTTTTGAACATTTAGGAAAATCGATTTCAGTACAGTATTTTCCGTTGTTACTCATTTCTAACTTTTTAACAAAATTGATTTAAGTATAATAGTTTTTCATTTTTTAACTAGATTATAAAGTTTAATATGTATTTTAAAATTCATATAATTGTTAACCTTTTCGCGTAAACTATAACAAACATTATTTTGCACCTAACATTCACGTAAATTTATCAATAAGCATATTACTCTATAATTAAATGTAAATTTTCATAATTTAAATCAACTTCAATTTTTAATTACAAAATAAACAATAAAACTACTAATCACCATACTCAAATCAACTAACACATAATATTATCATCGACTAATGCATGGTATTCATCAATTTATAATCGACTAATTTCTTACATTAGTGTTTTAATCTAATTCCCAAGTCAACTAATAATCTACTACTATCATCTAATATCAACTAATCAATATATTAAAATACTGCCTTGCTAATAAACATAATAAAATACATAAACATCAAATTAGGAAGAAAAAGGAGTTAATATGTTACACCTAAATGTCATAATCGAGGACTAAACTTTCGAGGGGGGTTGCTGGCTATGACGAAAGGATGGTGTTGCGAACAACGACATTGGCGATATTGGTAGGAAGCCGGTGGTAGCAGGCGACAATATATTGGTTTTTTTTGTATCTTGCATGATTGTGAAATGTTTCTAGGTAATTCACGGGTTATACCCAGATTTGTCGGGTAATAATGGCCATATATTTTATCCATCACAACCGCAATTTGAAGCATTTCTAGTAGTGGTTGTTGCATCGTAGTTTTCATAACCATGTCGTAACTTGAACCTTGATTGCTCATGTTCGGAAGGTCTAAAAGTTGAATTGTTTAGACCATAATAATTGTGATTCTTATTATTTATAGCATAAGCATATTAATTATATCTAAAGTCGGCTTTTGAACTAATCATAGATCATAATGTAATGAAATGAATTCCATTTTCTTTATAATAGTTAGCTAAAATGTTTTGTTTAATAACCAATAACAGTATACGTGTTGTTATTTAGGGATAATTTAGTTATCACTTCGAAATACAATTTACTAATGGAAGTTTGATGCTTAATAGGGTATATTTGTAGTTTTAATACGCATCGTGCTTTGTCAGCTCACCAAACTGTGGCTTAGTACATATTGGCCTACGAAATTTGTTTGAAATTCTTGAAATTATTTTAATTTGAGTCCCACATCAGTTGATTGAAAATCGGCTTTTGATTGTCTAGATATATAGGAGCACTGCCTAAAGGAAATAATGTATTCTTAGCATCAATATTTTTTAGTTGATTGCCTGCTTGGTTATGGCCCATTTAAAAATTAAAACATATGGTGGTACGAGGCAATAAAACATGGTTTTTCATGGTTAACTGTCATTAAACACATGGTTTAACCATGGGTTTTATGTCTAGCTGGAAATCTCAATTCATTTGTAATTTGGGTTGTTTTGCCTTGCAATCTGAGGTTTTTATGGTTGAACCACAGGTCCGTTCCGGTTATGTAAAAAGTGAGCTGCAATGAACTTCTGTCGGAATTTTCTTAAATAAACAGAGAAAAAGAGAAAAATAAAATTAGGATAGAGCATATAAAGACCTAATTTGGTGGGCTTTAAATAAAAATTGAAATTTTAGTGGTTGATTTTGACGTTAAAAACCTTTAAGACATACAACTTTTGATAGAAGCCGAACAAGGGATTGATACCACTTTTATTATAAAGATGAGCGTTATGGCACACACTTAACTATTCCATATAATTTTCATGTGATTTTTTTTAACAAATTGTATATATATTTAACATGTTTAATATACTATGATTTTCACAAATATCTTTTTACATTAAAATCGTGTGTGGTAATTTTGAACTTTTATTTCTAAGTTATGACATCTCGTTTTTATATTAGTTTCGATTTTTATTTTAATTATTTTAATAAAGAAAGAATTTGTAAATCAAATTTATGTTTTAGATCTTATTTTGAAGTGATATGAAAATTTATTAGTATTTATGGGTGGGTGTTTCAAATTTGCAAAGAAAAATCATTTATTTTATCTTATTTTTAAGAGATATAAAGATTTTAAAATATATGTTAGAGAAATTTTTGTAAGAAAATTATAGCAACTAAATCATATATATAAGTAATATTAAGAATTCATTATATGATTGCGTTCAAGCTAACGCAAAAACCCGTAACAAAGTTATTATAATTATTATCAAATATTATATTTAATCTTAGAGCTGCATGATTATTTTTAGAGGAAATACCAATTTATACATGAAATTATTGCGTATTGGTTGGATTATTTACTTTGTTAATTTTTATGCATATATTTAATGTTAGAGTTGCATGATAAGTTGAAAAGGGTGAGACCAATTCATTCATGTTCTAAATGCTAGATTATTTTTAATGAGTGAATTCTGCTTGATTATTATTTACTGAGTAAAGGAGATTAAACCAATTCATATAAGCAATTATTCTGTATTAAAACTATAACAACCCAAAATTATAGTGTTGGGTTTTAAATATTTAATTAGTTAAAAATATTTAAAACAATTGGTATTCGTAATTTATTAACTTGAATACAATTAAGCTATTGTTTAAATAATTGTTTTGGTGACTACACGTTAACTAAATGAATTAAATAAAATCTTTTGACTCCTATTATATAATTAGTGTGGTGCTAAAGGTACCCCAATATGTTCTTCCTAATAGCGTGATTAAAAAAATAAAACTCATTAAATTTTGTATGTTTCCTAATACCACATTACCTCCCCATTCTAATCTCTCACTCAATCATTATTTGCTAAACTAATCACGTACTAAACTAATCTAATTACCTTAATTTTTCATAACCGTTGTCTTCTTCACATCTCTCGCAGGAAAATTCAAATTTGTACGATAATCTCTCAATTGTTTGGTGATCTGAAAACTTTAATCTCTCATTTCCTCTTATAGTTTTCTTAATTCAAACCTTATTCACAGCTTTTGTATATTGGTGCGTTAAATTCGTTGATCGGTTATAGATATAGGGTACAACTCGTTGATTGGTTTTACAAATGAGGACAAACGAATATCAAGCGAAATAGAAATAGGGTAAGACAGTGTGGTAGCCCCTATTTTTTAAGTGTGTGGTATTAAGAAGTGTGTAATACTAATTTTTGTGGTATTTTTTAGTCACGGTATTAGGAAGAACATATTGGGGTGCCCTTAGCATCACACTATAATTAATATCGATTATAAATCTAGTTTGTGATATTATTTCAATAAAAATAGTTTGGATTTAAAGTGATATTTGAATTGAAGTGTAAAATAATATCTTAATATGGTGAACTTAGCAATTTCGCAAAATATCTGTAACAACTCAAAAATTTCAACGATTTAAAATACTATAGGCAACTTAAATTTAACATAAAAATTAATTTTAAATTAAATAGTGAAATTTGGATATGAAAATGAGTTTAAATAAGTGTACCAGTGGAAAAAAAATCGTAGTAATGTGCGCTAGTTCCGTTCCGTTTGCAAAATATAGTGAAGGGTTGCAAATTCGCTAAAAGTAATATTAATTTAAATATTCCTTTTTTCAATACTAGATCTTTCTCTAGGAAAGACATCATCATTCATTTCGTGAAATTCATACGTTTTTAGCTCCATGTTTAATGATTTTGGTCGCAAAACTACATAAAAAAGACAACGTATCTATACCATTCTATTTAACCATTTCTATGTATTTTATTTTCACTGCCTGTTCAAACATCTACTTTTCATATTTTGTAAGAGCATCTCCAACCTGTAATAAATTTTGAAGTAATGTCAAGCCACATAAGCAATTAGAAAATATCATTTATGGTCCTTTCTCCAATGCTAATGTAATTTGTGATTCTAAAATGACATTGTGAAGTGCAATGCCTAGTTTTGGAAAATATACATCACAATGTGAAGTATTACACCTATACAATTATTGGTGGTTAGATAATTTTCTCAATCTTCTACAAATGATAATGCAACAAGTATGCAAAAAATGAAAACTTTTGATATTTGCATTGAAGAGAAATTATAAATGTTGTTGCCATATAAACAAACACTGAATTAACATTATGGATACATAAGCTTAACCTGATATTAAATGTGAAATGGGTTGAAGATACTCTAAGAATATTAATTTTATTATTTTAAAAAGTGAGGCAACTCCTCAAATTCTTAATAACAATTCGATCATTGTATAATTTTCTGTCTGCTCTTGAATATTTGCCTCTACTTTTGTATTCTCCCCCTTTCTTTGTCCAATTCTTCTTCCTTTATCTGAAACATAATGCTTTATAAAAGAGTAATCAAATTCATCAACTTCTTACTTTATCATTTCTCGTTCACCTCCCACAACCTCATCCATCGCCCCACCACTTACCTCATGAACACAGACAGACCTTGCGCGACATCCACACCCTATGCCTATCCAGCTCCTATACATCCCTCATCTCTCCCTCCTTAAAGCCCTACCGCTCGTCAGCCACAAAACTCCATAGCCATAACAATCCACCCTGTAGCCAACTAAGCCCGCACATCCCTCAGATGACCTTCTCCTTTAGTAATCCCATTCAAACCTACATCAAGCCTTTCCTCTTCACTAACCCTCTCTTTGGCCAGTAACCCTAGTTCGGCCAACCAACCCTCCACAACCCCGCCTTGCCACAACATTATTTGCTACCCCTCTACTTTTGGGTAAACATTGAATGAAAGATTAGTGGGAAATTAAAAAAGGTGAATGGTTATGTCAATTAGTGAAAAGGTAGTGTCTTTAGAGTCAAAAGTCATGTCCGTTCAACCGAAGAGTCATGTCTGTTGAAATAAAGAGTCGTGTCGGTTGAAATGAAGAGTCGTGTCCATTAAAGTGAAAAGTCATGTTTGTTCGTGAAGAGTCGTGTCTGTTCGTTAAGTGTCATGTCCGTTCGTTAAATGTTGTGTCTATTAGTGTCATGTAGACCACTATATATATATGTGTGGTCATTTAGTTTAAGTGAGAAGGAAGGAAAGGAAGTAAGCACCCAAGTAAGAGAAAGTGAGAAGGGGATAAGTCTGAGTAAAAAGAAAGAGTGTTGTAATGAAAGTGAAAATATAAAAGGAAAAAAAATTGTTGTGTATCCTCCTCCTCCTCCTCCATAATATTCCTCTTCATATTAGTTTTTACAAATTGGTATCAAAGCCTAGTCAAAATCATGAGATTTCTATTGTTTATGCCATTCGTTCTCAGAAAGGAAAGTTATGGAAGATGGAGTAGTAGAAAGAAAGAAGAGTTGATCTCCAAAGGGCTATGGGAGATTGTTAAGAGTGGCTATGAATGGCCAAAAGATGTTAAAAACATGACGGAGAAAGAAAGAAAAGCGTTTACAAGCTTGAGATGGAAAGATCACAATATTCGTGTTGTGATGTGTGAGAACGTCGATGAAGTAGCATGTAAACACATAATTGGTGAAAAAAGGCAAAAGATTTGTGGAATTTACTGAAAGAGGTGTATGCAAAGGATTACAAAAGAGAAGATGAAGAGGAAGTTGATGAAGATGATGAATAGGAGATCGAAAGATTCAAAGCGAAGCTGATGAGAAAGAAAGTTGCTAAAGATGAAGAACCTGGAGTACTAGAGAAGGAAGAAGAAGTAGAGAAAGAGATGGTTAAAGAAAATGATTAAGTAGATGAAAATGTAGAGGATGAAATTAAGGAAGAAAGAGAAGACTAAGAGGAGGTAAAAGAAGAGGAAGAAGAGGATGAAAGCAAATAAGCTGAAAGCGAAGTTGAAGAAAAGCCAAAAGCAAGAGATAGTGTTGCTGCGGAAGTAAGGGAGAAGACTGTTGCTGATGTAAAAGAAGAAACAACAGCTAGTGAAGCAAGAGAAAAGGCCGCAAGAGAAAAGGTGGTTGCCTCAGATGAAAGAGAGAGAGAGAGAGATGCAGACCATGTTGAGTGGGTACAAGCAGTGAACAAAGAAGAATGTGACTTATTTGATAGCAATTTTGATGAGGATGAACCTGATGCTGATGCTGAAAATGCTGTTGAGGAGAGGCTACCACTGAAAAAAAGAGTGATATATCCTGGAAAGACACTAAGGAAGAAAGTTACTAGGAAGAAATCGATACCAAAATCAGAAGATGCTAGCAACTATGATAAGATTTCAGAGAAACGGAAGTCAACTAGGACAACAGATGTCGTGAGGCAAGCAGAAAGAGAAGCAAAGAGCATTGGTGTGAAATATAGAAGAGAATTTGAGGAGAGGACGACTGTGCTAAAAGAAGTGGAGGATTCAGATGGGAAAGTGGTATTGTTCATTGATGGGATACATTTGGTGCTTGGAGCAGGAAGGACTGAGGGAAGTATGGATGTTGTCAATTTGTTGGCTAGAGGGAAACTGAGGTGCATTGGTGCAACCACATTGGAAGAGTACAAGGAGTATGTTGAAAAAGATGCTGCTAAGGAGGACATGCCTCCATATGCTGATTTGGTCGGTGACGTATACAAACCCCCATAAAGGAATAAAAGCATTTAAGTTTACGGGGGAGTTTTGTTGGGTAAACATTAAATGAAAGATTAGTGAGAAATTAAAAAAAGGTGAATGGTTATGTCAATTAGTGAAAAGGTAGTGTCTTTAGAGCCAAAAGTCATGTCCGTTCAACCAAAGAGTCATATCTGTTAAAATGAAGAGTCATGTCAATTGAAATGAAGAGTCGTGCCCGTTAAAGTGAAAAGTCATGTTTGTTCGTGAAGAGTCGTGTCTGTTCGTTAAGTTTCATATCCATCCGTTAAATGTTGTGTCTATTAGTGTCATGTAGACCACTATATATATATGTGTTCATTTAGTTTAAGTGAGAAGGAAGGAAACGAAGTAAGCACCCAAGTAAGAGAAAGTGAGAAGGGGATAAGTCTGAGAAAAAAAAGAAAGAGTGTTGTAATGGAAGTGAAAATATAAAAGGAAACAAAATTTGTTGTGTTTCCACCTCCTCCTCCTCCTCGGTAATAATTCCTCTTCTTATTTGTTTTTACATCTACACCCTTGTCTTTAACTTGCTTCGCTTTAATCAGCAATATCCCCATCTTAGCAACTGAACAACTAAATTGCTTGGATATGTCCTTGTGTCCTTGTGTGAATCCATATTCAAGATAGAAATTATGAGTTTTCAAATTCACGACATACATGTCTCTTATGCAAGTTTAATAAAGTCATATTATGCATTCGTTGTTTGAGAACTGAATTTGACATTGAAAATGATATCCATTGCTATTTGACTTCCAATTTTGTTGTTGACCGATATGGATGATTACTCGACTATTAGCTGTTAATTTCATGAAATATTAGTCGTTATAACATGTACTGTTTGTCGATAATTATATGCAAGTTAGTATTGTTCACATGTATTGTTTATTGATAATTGTATGCAAGTTAGTGTTCACATGTATAGTAGTTGATAATTAAATGAAATAATAGTGATTAATTTTGATTATTGTTATATTTTTATGTTTGTGTATGTTTGTGTGAATTGTTTATTTATTTTGTCATCATCCATATTATCATACTACCAGTTCGAGACATTTTAAACTATGTATGAGACCATTATGAATTTGAATAGGGATACGAGAAGAAATGATACACACACACACCCAAATTAAAATAACTATGAGTTGAAAAGATATGTACTCGAATTAAAAGTCACTCGACTTAGGATTGAAAATTTGATAATAAACACCATTGGTTAAAATAAATTATTTTCAAAAAAATTATAATTGTGGCTTGATTAAATAAGTTGATTGGGAAAATTAATTAGATATTTTATGTTTAAATTAAGATTAAATTTAATAATTTAAACTTAACATTATAAATTAAGAATTTAATTTAATTTTAAGATTAAATGTGTTGTTTAATTTTAATCTAATTGGTTTAATTTAATTAATGAAAAGGTTAATTTAATCTAGGGATTATACTTGATTTAGTTAAATTTAAAGATTAAGTTAATATAATTATTTAATTTTATTAACTTTAAACTTAAAGATTTAATAGATTTGTCAAACATAGACATATAAATCCAAATAATTAATTACTTTGGAAAACGCTAATGGAAGTCGGTATTATAACTGAACCGACTTATAACATGAATACAATGTTTATTTAGACTTGAGCATTTCACTTGAGTTGATTTACTTGCATAATAAAGTTAGCCCCAAATCCAGTGTTCTATATTACTTTATGCTCGAGTCAGACTGAGTATTTAAATATATCGAAGATTTAGATTTCTGAAGCGAAGACGGAGTTGAAGACTATATTTATTATTACTATTGTATGACATTAGTTTATTCTGCTCGTTAACGTATAAGTCTGATAATGGTGTAAAATTTCAATTCAAATCAGTTGTAAACAACATCATGAATTCTTTATGTATTTGTTATTTTTTTTAATTATATTTCACCCTTCTGCTGTGAGATTTTGTATTTTTTCTTTTACATCTTATTTTTTTAGAACAAACCCAATGATAATCTATCCTCTAGAATGGTTTGAATCGAACATGCATGTTTTATTATCGATTTAAATTATCTGAAAAGGTGGGTCGTCACACTTTCTTGGATTTTGACAAACCTAATTTCATCGGAGCTAAAATAGTA
Organism: Allium sativum; assembly: GCA_030737875.1. NCBI lineage: Eukaryota > Viridiplantae > Streptophyta > Magnoliopsida > Asparagales > Amaryllidaceae > Allium > Allium sativum. Next base: position 705,927,159 of record CM060924.1, on the reverse strand, counting down.
AATCATTATAAGACGACAATTTTCGCGATGGTCAGACTTATTATGCGATCGTGTGCGATAAAAATGTGTTTCATTTACAGACTTAAAATTATAAAGCTATAATTTGATTTTATAGAGAAATAACAGTATTTTTGTGATTTTTCAAAATCCAATAACTAGTGCAAGTTATTTTTGTTTTGGAATCATATCAGTATTCCAAGCGTAAAAGAATTTTTGTTTTTTATTATTCGGGGTTCATACATGATCATAAGTTTGTATTATGAAATGTCTAAAAAATCTCAAATAAAATATTGGTGAACCTTTACACAATCAGACAACTCTTGCACCTTACTTCTCTTTCCATGTCATTCTTTCTTTTTCTTTATTGTGCTTTGTTATTCATAGGAGTTAAAGCAAGCCAACTTTAACCAGGATAAAATCCTCTTCCATTCAAAACTTCAAAATTTAGTTAATTACAAGAGATCTACCTAACGAAAAATTGCAAAACTCATCCCTTTCTATTTATATTGGTAGGATGTTCCTATCCATACCCTTTAAGTTGTGTTATGTCATTGATTTAGAATTGTCAATCATTTTCTTTTGACCTATGGTTTACGTTATTTCGAGTTCTCTACAACCGAAGGTGGTTTCGAGGGTACATTGTTGATCTTTAAGTCGAGAAGCACCTCGTGGCATAGTTTAGAGCTATCCGATCAAGACGCCAGGGCCCGAGCCCGACTACCAAAAGGTCGCGATTCAAGTAGGGAATGCAAGCGTTGTTTTATTGTGGTCATCGCCGTGCTCTCAAATGGTGGATTCATTTGGCATTTTTGATTTGTGATGACCCGTATTTTAGAGATAGAATAATTAAGTTATTTAATTATTTAAAATATCGATTTAGGAAATATCAATAATTGGAATTAAATAATATTGAATATTTAATTATTAATTATAATATAATAATATATTTTAATGTCGAAATAGTCAGAATATTTAATTTACTTAAATAAGTGAGTGTGATTGAATCAGAAGTTGAATAACTTGAATTCAATATATACGAGTTATTAAAAATATCTGAATCGAATATGGAATTTAATATGAAATTAAATGGAATTAGAAGCTTATGAAAAATTCATTTTTTGAATTTAAAACGATAATATAAATTTATTATCAAAGATTAGAAGTGTTTTGAAATCGAATAAAGATTTATTCAGTTTTAGTTATACGAGAAAGTAATGTTTTCGCAAACCATCTCAGAAATCGACGAAACTGGTTTCATAAAGTCTGGAGTATGGAAATATAGTGGAGTGTCAATTTTCGTGACATTCGGGTTTGTTATGTAGTCGTACGGACATAAAGCGTTCAACCAGAAATATAATCGATTATTAAAATAAAATATCTCCACAAATATCTACACCCTTATACCTTATAAATACCCCTATATTTGTTCTAACCCTTAACCTAATTTTATTCCTCTTTTGGTCAAAAGAGAAGCCACCGGTTATATCCTTCTCAAACCCAAAAATCGTGATCTTTCCAAGTCCAAATAAAATCATAGAAAATTCCGTAAATCCTGAAATAAATATAATAGATTCACATCAAGTTTCTCTACACTTCTATGTTAGTTTCAGCGGGTTCGATTCTAATCCGTTCGCTAGGAAGTGGAAACGCGATGGCTAGGGTTTATAATTGTCGGGAATTGAAGCATCGAGGGGAGGAGCGAATGATGGATTCGAGTTTGTGATGGAGAATAGCAGTTACCCCTTTTTCTTTTGTGGTGTTCGATGAATTTTGATGTCGATGGCCACCTGTAGCTCATCGTTTTGGGTCGGAGATGCCACTCGAACTGGCTGTTTGAGTTGAGGTTGGAGTACACCAGTTCGAAGAGGATTGTTGTGGTGAGGATTGTTTCTGAATTCACGTTGAAGAAAGGGGTGCGGTGGTCAGTGAAATGGTGAGAATGGGTTTAATTTCGAGGAGATGTTGTTGCTCTCCGGTTTGAAGGAAGAGACGTGGAGTTGATTGTTGAATCAGCGGTGATGGAGTGAAGCACGGATGGGTGAACCGGGTGGAAGTGAATTCAGTCTGTGTGTTTAAGAAAGGAAGTTGACTTTGTACTTTCTTGGTATAGGGAGTATAGTTTGTGAAAAGAAGAGCAGCATTCTTTTTCTTTAATCGGAGAAGAAGAGAAATGTAAGAGGTCATGGGAAATACCGGTTTGGACTAAGTGTGAACCGTTGGGGTAGGAGGAGTAGTTGGTTGGGGATTTTGAAATGATGGCTCTGTATATTCAATAACGTGAGAAGTGAGCGAAGTGATGACAGGAAGTGTTTGGCACTTGAATGGCGTGAGGGGTTGGGTACGACACTTGCTGCATAGGATGGTGAAGTTTGTTACTGATGTTGAGCGTTCAGTTGTAGATGGAGTGGAAGACTTTGTGAAGAAGGCTTTAAATGTAATGATAGGATGGTCTCCGCAGTGTTGAACTAAGGAGTTGCAGCAAAAATGTGTTGGAGCTCGGCGGACTGATGAGAATGAATCCTACGAAGAAAGGGAAAATTTTGAAGCAGGTTATATTAGTTTGGGCCAACGTTATCGAGAAAAGGCAAACCAGGATCCGACAGGATCGTATAAACAGCAGCTACAAATGGAACCGACTAGGAATGAACAGAAGCTAGTCACAATTTATATCGAAATAAATTGCCTGATCAGAACCGACTACCGTAAATCATTAGTTAACGATTTCGGACAATGTGAGTAAAACTCACCAACTCTGAACAGTTATATTTTTATAACGTACTTTTAGAACTATTAGATGTTGATTGACTGTTGAGTGTTGATTTGGTTGATTGAACTGCTAGTCAGTTAGTTAAAATTATATATATATATATATATATATATATACCATTAAATATGTGATGTATATCTGTTATGGGTTATGTGTGTTAGGATGATATTTTTTATTTTTTATTCGATATTTTAAATATCATAAGAAACCCGGGATGTAAAAAGGAATATTTCAATGTATATTGAAATAAAGGGATTTTATAAAATCAACCAATCTTATAAAAGGAAATAAATTTGAAAATAAAGCATTTATAAAATCATAGGATATTATAAAGGAGGATATTTGTTTAGAAAATAAATAGGATATTATAAAAAGGAAACCGTTATAAAAAGGAAAATGTTATTAAAGGGGAATCTGTATAAGTGGAGAAACGTTGTTAAAGGACATTTTTTTAAAAGTGAAGACCATTACTAAAAGTAAATCTTTATAAATGAATAAACGTTGTTAAAAGGGAAAATCTTTGTAAATCAATAAAGTAATCGAATATTAGTATTCGAAAGGAGTTAATCAAAAAGGAGTTGAATCAAATAAGTTATTCAATAAGAGTTAACCAGTTAGAGTTAATCAATTAGAGTTATTCGAATAAGAGTTAATCAAATAGAGTTAAAACTATATTAGAAACTGACTAGAGATTAGTTAAGTCGAATGGTTTTCTGAGTGTGGATCTGATGTTGGTTTCGGCCTTCGGGGTTTATACTTAGAGAATTGTTCTCTTACTAGTTTATAGTTAGGGATTGATGGTTTTGGAAGAACAGTGATACGTGAATAAGCTATGGAAATGTTTTCCAGTGTTAATAACATATATTTTCTAATCATAGAAAATAAGGAAATATGAATATATATATATATACATATATATATATATATATATGTTGGATGATTTGATCGATAATTCCATTTGGAATTAAGATCGTTGTGCGAACACCGACATGTTTTCATTTGATAGTTAAATCACCGACTATCAAAGTTTTACCATTTTAACGTTGTTAATATGGAGAGACCGGTTGGATTCTTATCCAAAGAACCACTCTGTATTGGCATAAGCGTTGCGAATATGCCAAACAAAATTGAAGACGGAGTAAAGTGCAAGGGCTGTTGTATAAGTCCTAGGTAGAGATTGCCTAGGATGGATGTACTGAATAGTGCCTTCAGTTTCGTTCAATCCCAGAACGAACGTATATGGACGAGTGTCTGACAGAATATTTCCTATGATCGAATGGGTTGGTCTGTATAAATATATACGGTTGCAACGGATTTATTCCCTTAGCATAACATCCAGAATATTTGTGTAAACCAATTAATGATTAACGGATTTGATAATATGGCATTCAAAGTGATCGTGTTATCAATGAATGAAAAGTAATCGTAACCTCTGGCCTCAACAACCAGTAAATGATAAAAATCGGGCAGGCAGCATGGCTAAGTCGGTCGCACCGAAGTAGGGTGTATAATCACCTATCTAGAGAATATTCATTTGTTTCTTTAATCTATCAATGTTGTCCCATATATATACGGGAAACGGTTGCTGATCCCAACCGTTGGTGATATACATTCGATACACTCAAGCGAAATGAGTGTTCGGTCATGTGTGGCTGAGTTGCAAGATGTTCTTGTTGAACTCCAGTGTATCGTTCCTAGAGTACACTGATCGGAAGGTGGTTCCGTACCTTGTCATAGTTGGAAATCCATTACCCAATACGTACTTGCGGTTTTGATTGTATACTATATATGTAGAACGTGAGATGAAAGCGTTTCTGCTAGATGATTATTATAGTTGTGGTTGATAGACATTATTATAATATCAAAAGGTTTCTGATATAAAGATATTTTGGATTCTCATAAGGGAAAAATCTCGTTCCGTTATACAGTGTGGTCTTATGAGATATCGTTCACTTGTTCAAACTGCTTAAACTGTTTTACTCATACCAGTCCCATGACTGACCTGGAGTTTACTTTGTTTTGTTCTACCTAAACTCTTGGGTGCCTAAATTTGTACGGGCAGTCAAGTAGTTCAGGATTTTACAGATACACTTGGAGAGCTTGGAGCAGGAGGCTTCAAGATTCTATAGCTATTATTATTTCCGCTGTTGTTGTAAGTGTTGTACTTTGAAATGTTATTGTATACATATACTGTTTGTATTTCAAAAGTTATGTTATATTTTATTCGTTCCGCTGTGAGATTCGTGGTTAATCTGATGATGATGTTCTTCTTCTTCTTCTATTCTAATAGTTCTATCTTATCTATCCTCACCCTCTATCTTCTTTCTATTAATTTCTTGAATTTCCAATGCAATTTGGGGTTGGACTTGTGTTATTTGGTCAGCTCAAATTGGAAAGGATTTTTGGGTCATTACAGTTGGTATCAGAGCGAGGTTAAGTGAATTTTCTTGGCTCTGTGGCATAACTCAGTAGAGATGGGATTAGTAATACCCTAGATTGAGTTGAGTGTATATATACGAGTGAACGTATTTGTTATTTGATATAAAAATTTGTTTTATATTGTGGAGCTTTATTGGTTGAGTGGCTTATGAATTCTGGTCAATGGTGGGGTACTACAATATCGATAAGGGTTTCTAAACACTCGAATACAATGGGTCGACACAGTATGTTTTGAAAGCGGGTGAATGAAGTAATTTCACCCGAATTATATTTTGATATAAAAGAATGGTTAAGATTTGAATCGTTATAGTATATTGGATGTGTTGGTTGTTATTTTAATCGAATGAGATTATAATTGAAATGGTTATATAAATGACCAAGTAGAATTCATATAAGTATAATATATGAGAATTTTAAAATCCTGGGAGATTTTAAATGTGTTTACAAACATTGGAAGGATATTTTGAAATAGTTTCAAAATGGGAAATGTTTAAGAATGGTTTTGAAAATGATATAGTATTGAACTCACTTTTATAACTGGGAAATAACCCTGATGAGTGTGGCCACATCATCAGTGTTCATTTTCGAGTTGCTAAGTGACGGATTACTACCAAAGATTTTGTTTTTGAATTGTTTTGAGAAAACAAGTGGTTTAGAAATTCAAATGTTTTGAATTGGTATTATGATTTTAAATTGATTTGAAATAAACCCAAGGATTTAAATTCTAGAATGAGATGGTAAAACTGAGTAATAAACTAAAATTTAACTTGAACTAAGTTAAATAAAAATCGGATTTGATTAGTGAATAATCTGGAATGGTATTGGAATTGGGGAGTTAAAATTTTTAAAATCGAGAATGGAACTCGAGTTAAGAATGAGATGTGATTTTAGGATATAAACTGTTTGGAGTTGATTGGTATAGCATGATATGTGCAGAATTGGTAACAGGTGCAAAGTGATATGTAACAACCCGAAAATCTGAGCCAGTTTAAATTTTTTTATTTTGGTAATTTTAGCGAAGTTGGAATATTTAAAATGAATTATTTTAAATAATATCAACGAAAATTTATTTTGAATATATTTCGAACGTATATATTATATACGCCGTCGTTAGAATATAAATATTTATATATAATTATAAATAGAATTGAAAATGGCGCGGTAGTTCGATAATTCGATTTCAAACTTCAATTGAATGGACCGGGTGCAAAACAATCCGGATTTTAGTGAAACCAAAAACATTAGGAACTAATTGATAATATCTTTCCAACGAATCCGAAAAATCGAAATTTCATAGCGGGAATCAAAAGATATGTCCAGTTGAAAATTTTGAATAGTCGCTATGGAATTCAGGCCCTTAAAAATGGAAATTTTGCAAACGACCACGGATTTCGACAAAACCACTTTTGTTGGATCCGCAGTGTTAAGTTATTTCTAGATTCCAAATTTCATAATTTTTCGAATCAATATGTGAGCGTGGCAAAGGAAAACGCGTTTGACCAGTTTTAGTTGATTTTAATCGACTGGAAAATGACCATTTTTCCAACGATCTCTGAATTCGACGAAACTAGTTTTGTTAGGACCGTATCGTCAATACGAAGCTAGAAAATATTTTTCGGGAATTTTTCGGGTTAGTATGTGACCCCAGTAAATTGAAATGCGCGTTTAAAATCAATATATAGAGTTATATGTTGATTTTAATGGAAACTGATCGAAACGATAGAATCAGCCTACGATACATATCCCATTGTGTTCAGAATAGGGGTAAAATGCTAGGGACGACAGGCGGTGGGCCTCGTTTCGAGTTCGTATGTAAAAGTCAACTTTTTAAAATTAAATAATTAAAATATATATATATATCCTCCCTCCTCCCCTTATAAACCGCTGGCCCCCCCTTCCCTTCATTTTCGTTCATCACAGGAAAAAAAAGAAGAAGAGAAGAGATCGAGAGGGAGACCCCCCCTCCAGCGGCGCCGACCTTGCGACAGCCCCCCTTTCCATTGAAGATGACGCGCTACCCCCCAACCCCCTGCCCTCGCGACGCGACAGCCCCCCTCGTTTCAGAAATCGCGACAGCCCCTCCCCCCCCCCCCCCCGACGCACCCATCCTCCCTCCGCCGCCATCAGACCTCACCGTCCCCCCTTCCTCCAGGCCGACGCGCTGAACTCCCCCCCCAGGGAAATGAGATCAATTAGGGAAGGCAACCCCCAAACTTGGGATTATTTTTAAATAATCCAAACATGGGATTAATATGGGCAGAGACGTTAGACTTTAGATTATTTATGTCAATTAATCCTTTGAATAATTAAAATTAACAATTATAAAGTAATATTTTGTATTTAATAATAAAATTTAATAAACACTTGGGATTACTGATGTGTTTACTACTTCTTAACAGGGTCATCCAATGCAATGATACAGTGATACCTTTTAAATAACAATGTATTTAATAAGAGCTGATTAGTTCCGTTGATATCTTAACAAGTAATGGTCATAAAAAGACAATCCGAAACAACTGTTGCTAGCTAATAGGATTGCAAATTCATTACATCCAACGTTCCATTTACCCCAAAATGAATTTCCTCGGATCGTTATTCATCCAACAGTCTCTAACATAAGTAAAAAGCACGGCCATGGAAAAAAACGATGAGCATCTCAAATTACACTAAATCCCCAAATAATCGTAGAAATCCCTAAATCGTAAATCAAAAAATCCACTTTGTTCCCAAATCTTCTTTTCCACTTCGCTCCACTTATTTCATTAATGCTTCTTCAACTGGTTTTACAACCGGATCTAACTGCAGAACATATGGTCTCCAAAGATTACATCATGATTTCCTCTGCTGAACGCTCAATCCATGCTTCTCGTACTTCACTTCGCTAGTCGTTCTTGCAAAGATCTAATCGATTTTCATCGAATTATTGCGTATCAATGCCTCCACATCAGGTTTGTTTGTAGATCCATCTGATTTGGCTCTATTGATCCTTAAATGTTATTTCCTTTTTTATGTTTAAGATTTTTTTTGGCTGTTGTTTACTTTATTTTTATCATCCAAACTGCAGTTAATAATTTATTGCATTGTTACTGTTGTTGTATAATCATGATGGAGCATATGGTAGAATTCCTAATTTGCTAGCAGTAAAAAAAAAATTCGTTGTTGTCTTTGCCCTTTTTTGTAAATATAATTTCAATATCATTTTGCAGCTGAGAGATGGATCGAGCTATGTAAATTTTTGGTATATTTTCTTGGATCTGATCGGTTGATTTCTCCCTTCGTCCTTTATGAAATGTGAGTCTTATATACTGTACATAAATCCTAGTTCAAATTCCTATTACAAAAATGTGTCCAAATCTCGTAATTCTAATTTGCCAAAACTTGTTAAATCTAAGCAGTTTGTTTTATCATATTGCTTTACAGTTTTATATGGGGATTGTTAAAGGGACTCCATTTTTGGTTAAGGGGAGTAACATTTTCAGTTTATTTTAAAATTGTTAAGGGGGGGGGGGCTAAAATAAATTAGCCTCCCCTTAAACATATTAATAAAATTTCCAATACTAACCCTATACTCTTCATTAATGCAACCTTAAAACATAAACTCTAATTTAATTCTGCATATAGAAAAATAATAATACATGGAAAACGTTCTGTACACATGAAAATAACATATTCAAGCATTGTTTACTTTAGTTTTCACTATCAAAGTAAGCATGGAACACAATAATAACAAATAAACACATACAAAACACACTAGCCACAAATGAAAAAAAAAAAGTAACAACATACACATACACATAACACAACATGAACATAAGCATAAATTCACTTAACAAACATTTGTTTTAATGTTGGAATATGTACACTATTTTATTGTAATTACTTTTGACAAATCATCTCACAGCGAGGTTGTTTTTCTTATCAAACTGTAAGATCTAAACCGTAACACACTGAATTCACCCTCGAACAAAATCCAAACTTTCCATGACGAACTGTATTCATCATTCACGCAAATGAACGAAATTCATCCGCTTTCTGCAAAATGTATTCATCTTTTTCAACAAAATCTAAAATTTCATAAAAGGGATTTATTAACGTTTGAATTATTTTACCTCACAGCGTGTTTGAATTGAACTAAGATTGAATTTTGATCAATAGGGTTTAAGGGATGATGAGGCCGGGGTATTTAGTCTATATTTTATTTTATTCTTAAAATTCCAAACCCCTCGTTAACAAATAAAAAATAAGATGGAGTCCCCTTAAATTTATCCACCCCTTAACAAAAAATGGAGTCCCTTTAACAATCCCCTTTTATATTACCTCAACAAAAATCTATCGTAAACTCAAGTACCCACCTCCGTTTATGATAGAAGTGAATGTTGATAATGCTGTTTTCAACATCAATGTCGGGTACAGGTGCTTTCAGTTTTGTCCCTTACGTGAAAACATAAGTACTAGTAGTGGTAGGGATACAAGTGGAAGGGTCGTTCCTTGTCCTAAGTTCTCCTTATCCCAGGTGATATATTTTATATTTGTACAATAAGATATTTAGTCAACATATTGGTAAGATGAATCAATATATTTTCTTCCTCATGCTGATGCTACCATCTTACTATTCCTCTATGCATGTTTAAGCATGTACGGTCTCCACAAATCTCTTCCTCCTTTTGCTTTTATATATTGGTAAGAACGTTTTTTTCCCTTCAGTATAAATAAATTAATATGAATAAAAAGATATTGCATCAAGACGATATAAAAATATAAATGATATTGCAGTCTTACTCTTAAGTATTCACATTGATACATAATCTAAAACCTTGATAAAAGCCAAAATGAAATTATTTATGAATACAATATATGAATTCATGCAAAACCAAAGGTGACCTTTCTATCAACAAAGAATTAGTACTTGATTTCAATATAAGAATAGAACAAAATAAAAATGGGGGAAATAGCGAAAGCTTAGTTTAAATGATAGTATGAAATTTTTTATTGAAAAATATTTCATTTTGTTGACCCTATGGACTTTATGGTATCAGACTTTAGTCACCATATAATAATGCAATACTTTAATAGCACAATTGGACTATTGTATATATTTCTCTTGGTGTAAATATATAATATAGGTTTAATCTCACGACGAAATTATCTAGCGCCGTGAAACTACCGTAAATTACTAATCCTAAATTTTAAACAAATACCAACTTAGTTTGGACTCGTAAAATAACCTTAGTAGGACCTGTAAAAATCACCTGTCCTATATAAGGTACGTGCTAATGTTTCATATGAGTGCACATTTTTCCCTCTAAATTGCTCTCCATCTCACCCTAAAGAAAAAACAAATTGGCAATAAGGAATCTATTTCATCCCACTTTCACTGTAACTTTGTTCAAGATTTTTGTGATTGCTTCAAGTTTTATTGTTCTTAATTTTTCAGTCTAACCATAAAGTTTTCTCCACTTTAGAATCTCCCTGTTAAACAATTTTTTTTTCCAACTAAATAGTGTGACCATTAATGCTAGACGGCCCGGTTTTAGTGGGTAGAATTATGTGCTAAAAATTACAAATGGTGGAAGATAAGTTTACTTTTAATAACATACTAAAAAAGAACGACTCCCCGTGAATTACGAAAAAACCCGGACTTGAGCATAATGAGGGAGAAACTCGCTGATAGTGAGAGGGTCACACTTTCAGTAATGCTAGAAAGCCCCAAATTTTATGGTCAGGGAAGTGCTCTAGAAAGCCCGAAAGTTTTTCCCTCATTTTGCTCAAGTGCTCTAGTGACTACCACCAATGCTGTAGGATTGATAATTGTTGTTGCTTTGTTACATTATTGCTCTCTTTTTTTCTACGGAATGTCACTCTAGCTGCCAGTAGCGTTCATATCCCGTTAGCTTAAAATCTCAGAGCAGCTGGATTACTGTCATGTTTAGATCAATAACCATTGCTGGTAGGAAACATGAGATTTGAGCTTGGCCCTTGTTTTTATCATCCATGAAATGTATAATGTAGATATTTTAATTTGCAACCATTTGGAAAATTTGGTTCATATTAAAGGGTATAAGTAGTTGAGAGCACGATGATGCATTTCATGATGCACAAGAGGATAGCAAATAAATATAAATGATTTGAACACACAGTGTTTACTTGAATAGTTAAATTCTTACATATCCGTTCAATTCATTTTTAACAACATGTGTACCATACATCTTGGTCGGCAACGCCAGCCTAATGTAACAATCAAAATATATGTTGTTAGGAGTCATATTAGTCGCATAAGGTCTGTCAAGGTTTCAACTTTTTACGCTTAAGTGAACAATTTATTCTTAATCTACTTCATTTTGCATCTGTACACATCTAAAAAAGTAAGTGAATACAGTATCGAACAATGCGTTTTGGTTACAAAACGTATGAAGTTATGTCGAAGTACTGGTTAATTATACATTGAGTTTTAGAGAGAATTCAATCAAATTAAAATCAAAAGCAATATGCATGATAGTAAATCTTAAGAATTAAAAATGTTTGGAAACAAAATTAACTCGAGAAGCCGTTTACATCCCAAATAATCTCCTTCTTGCTGCTTCCCATTCTTAGTATATTGGAGTCGAAGAGCCCTGATATGAAGATCATCTTTTTCTGTTTTATCTTTTTCTGCGCTTGTGAAAATAAAAAAAGTGCCTACGTTAATACCTGTGCTGCAACCGTAACATACATAAATGAAGCAGGTGAGTAGTTATGTCATCACAGGATGTATCATTTGCAGGAACTGGTTATGGTTCTGCCCCGCCCAAAACTCTTAAATTGTTATTTTTGTCCATTTTGTTTTTGATCTGTTAGATATTTCCTGATAGTTTTTTAATAATAATTTCAGTAGTTAGCTAAAAAAAAATCATCCCAAATAATCAAATGAGAACAAATAGTATTAAAAAAGAAAGATCCGACCTTCAACATGTCTTTGGCAAGGAAAAATGTTATTTTGCCACAGATCTTCTCTCTAAGCATCAGAACTCTATTTATCTTTTAGATCCGAAAGAAATTTAGCCTTCTTCTCAATAAAAAGATCTGCAGTGGCTAATTACCATCTATTAGTTTGAAGGTTGACGGTGAGAAAACATATTAAGTTATTCAGAAGCAATGGCTAGTTATACAGTATATATTTGGATTTTGGAGAATTCAGTCAACTTAAATTCAAAAGCAATAAACATAATAGCAAATCATAAGAGTGAGAAATGATTTGAGAATGCATTTAAATCCAAAATGATTAAGTGAGAACAATTATTATGTAAAAGAAAGAACAAATGTGCAGTATGTCGTTGGCAAGAAGAAAATGGCATTTTGCTACAGATCCTCTCTCCAAGCATTAGAATCAATACCTTTTTCTCAATCGATAGACCTGCGCTTGTTTTTTTTTTTAGGAGATTATTATGGGATGAGGTCACCATTTTTCGCTCATTCACTTCTTTCCTGCGCTTGAGAATTATGTCAGGAAGAGGTTGAGAAATAATCGTGGGAATGCATCATGGACGATAAGCAATTGTGGGAGCAGTTTTTGGTAAATCAATGGATTTCAAAATTTTGACATCTGTTTAATGAGATGAATGAATTCTAATCATCTGATGTCTTTCCTTAGAATATATCTTGACCCTTCTTTGTCTTTTGTTTATATACCAAGGAATTTTATTATAGAGATTTTAAAAAGGAATTTAGATAGATGTATACTTTGACAAAAACGAATAGATTTTTGAAGAACCCAGGGCCGTGAAAAGAATGCTAGTTTTCTTTATAAACTTTTCTGCTTCGCAGCAAAATGTACATGTAACATTAATGATCAGCTAGTAAAATACACAGGTAACATTGTGTTTGCAACGTATTTTGTAGCATAGTTGATTAGTTTTCCAATTTTTTTGCATTAAACCTGTGAAAATGATAAACTGCAAAATTAATTGAATATACATAATATGCATAATGTTCGGTTTGATGTTACAAGGGCATCATTAAATATATTTTTTAGCCATAGATATGTAAGGATTACGATATATGCTAATTCAATTATTATTTTACTGATGTATGAGTATATTATACAAAGTTGTTAATATGATGTAGTGCTTCAGTGTCCGCAAGCCATAATTGAGTATGCTGATATGTGTAGAAAATTTACCAATGAGGCATACTTTTAAAAGAAAATTTTCATGTTTGTGACTGAACATAGTAAGATACGTCAATAATGCACAACCGCATGAAGATGTTGGCAGCTTAGATGGGTGTGGACCATAATAGTGAGCCTATTGGCTAGCCGCTTGGCTTTTTCTTTTTCTTTTTGAGATCTGAAGGACCGGGGAAGCTATTTGAAATTCCCCGATGCTCCCGGTGCAGGGGAGGTTATGGCGAAATTTTTCGAAAATTTAGGGTGTTAGCCAAATTTTTGAAAATTTGAAAATTCTCAGAAACTAAAGAGTTGGAGAATGGAAGCCTGATCGGTCGTAGAGTTGGATAATCAAACCACTTTCGACTTTGTTCCTTTTCGGGGACGAAAAGTTTTAAGTGGGGGAGATTGTAACAACCCGTAAAATCTGGGCCAGTTTAAAATTTTTATTTTGGCAATTTTAGCGAATTTTGATTATTTAAAATGAATTATTTTAAATAATATCGACGAGAAATTTATTTTGAATAGAATTCGAACGTATATATTATACGCGTCGTCGTTAGAATATAAATATTTATATATAATTATAAATAGAATTAAAAATGGCGCGGTAGTTCGATAATTCGATTTCAAACTTCAATTGAATGTACCGGGTGCAAAACAATCCGGATTTTTGTGAAACCAAAAACATTAGGATCTAATTGATGATATCTTTCCAACGAAGTTGAGAAACTGAGATTTCACTTTATAAATGATGAGATATGTCCAGTTGAAAATTAGAAATAGTCGCTGTGGAATTTATATATATTTTAATATAATATATAGCCCTTAAAAATAGCCATTTTGCAAACGACCTCGGATTTCGACGAAACCAGTTTTGTTGGGTCCGGGATGTAAAGTTATTGCTAGGTTTCAAATTTCATAATTTTTCGAATCAATATGTGAGCGTGGCAAAAGAAAACGCGTTTGACCAGTTTCAGTTGATTTTAATCGACTGGAAATTGGCCATTTTTCCAACGGTCTCAGAATTCGACGAAACTAGTTTTGTTAGGACCGTATCATCAATACGAAGCTAGAAAATATTTTTCTGGAATTTTTCTAGTTAGTATGTGACCCCGGTAATTTGAAATGCACGTTTAAAATTCAATATAGTGATTTAAATGTAAATTTAACGGAAACTGATTCAAACAGTCGAATCAGCTTGCGATACATATCCCATTGTGTTCGGAATGGGGGTATTACGTTAGGGATGACAGTCGTTGGACCCAGTTCGGTGTTCGTATGTAAAAGTCAACTTTTAAAAATAATAAAATAAAAAAAAACCCTTTCTCCCTTAAAACCTTCTGGCCCCCCCGATCATTCTTCTGTTAATCGAAACGAATAAAAAAAAAAAAAAAAACGGATCGACCGTCGAGCCTCCGCCCAGCCCCACCGCGCTCTGTCGCTGGCCGCCCACCACCGCCATGTCTCTCTAGACCCGCGCCCCCACCTCGACGCAGCCAAAGCTCACCCAGCCGCCCGATTCGATTTCCGCCCCCCCCCCAAATCGCCCAAAACGACGACGCCGACTCCATCTCCGCCAACCACCACCTGCTGCCGGCCTGAGTGAGTTCCAGAATTTGAACGTCGAGGAAGAAGGTAACAACAGTAGTTTTTTATGTTAAATACATTATTTAATTAAAAGTTAAAACTGATTTTAATTAAAAGTTAACACTGATTTTAATTAAAAGTTAAAACTGAATTTTAATTAAAAGTTAAAACTGACTTTAATAAAAACTAAAAACTGATTTTAGTTATGATTTCAAAACTGGATTTTAATTAGCTTAAAACTGATTTTCTTTTTAAAGTGAAAACTGATTTTCTTTTTAAAGTGAAAACTGATTTTCTTTTTAAAGTGAAAACTGATTTTCTTTTTTAAAGTGAAAACTGAATTTTATAAGTGAAAACTGAAATTTTATTTAAAGTAAAACTGAAATGTTTAAAAGTATAAAAACTGAAATGTTTAAAAGTATAAAAACTGAAATGTTTAAAAGTATAAAAACTGAAATGTTTAAAAGTATAAAAACTGAAATGTTTAAAAGTTTAAAAACTGAAATGTTTAAAAGTATAAAAACTGAAATGTTTAAAAGTATAAAAACTGAAATGTTTAAAAGTATAAAAACTGAAATTTTAAATAAAGTAAAACTGAAATTTTAAATAAAGTAAAACTGAAATTTTAAATAAAGTAAAACTGAAATTTTAAATAAAGTAAAACTGAAATTTTATATAAAGTGAAAACTGAATTTTATATAAAGTGAAAACTGATTTTTAAATAAAGTGAAAACTAATTTTTATATATAGTAAAAATAGAATTTTTATATATTGAACTTCAATAGAAAAATAGAATTTTTATATATTGAACTTCGATAGAAAAATAGAATTTTTATATATTGAACTTCGATAGAAAAATAGAATTTTTATATATTGAACATCGAAGTAAAAATTCGATTTTTATATATTGAATAGCGAAGTAAAAATGTGATTTTTACGTATGTAGTGAAAGCAGCAACGAAGGTGACAAAAAGGCGAAACGACGAAGACTTCTGCAAAAGAAGAGCCGTGGAGCTAGGATAGCTATATGTGAGAATTTCTCACCTTTCAATTTATTTTACTAGTTATATATATATATATATATATATATATATATATATACTAGGATGCAGACGGTGCTTAGTAGCACCCGACACAACCGTCCACAGACCATGGACTTGTTTGTTTGATTGTTTGGTGATTGATTGCGATATTGGTTTGAATGTGGTTTGTGATGTGAAAAATCGAATCGATAAATTGGTTAGGATTAGACGTGCGCCGTTATAAGGCGAAGGAGTAAGGCTAGGTTAGACTCTTACTCCAAATTTTGTGGTTTGCATAACGAAATTGATTTGATTGATGTGTGAATGGCGTGGGCCTTCACTAGACCGGGGATAAGGCTAGGCCTCGTCCCGTTTCTAGTATCGTGCCGTTATGCCGCCGAAATTTTCTAAAATATGTTAGAAAATAAAAATATCATTTTATTGTGTAAATGAATAATAGAAATTCATATGTTGGAATAAAATGTTTTATCGTTAAAAATATAATTTTTAACGTGAAGTGAATAAAATAAAATATTCATTTATAAACCGGACGGTTTGTTCATGTACACCTATTTGAATGACATTGATTGGGACGATAAATTTTACACATCGCCCAACTGCACAAATAAAACCTGTGTTTGATTGTTTGAAACCCCACACGGGTGTTAGGATGAAATTTGAAGTTCACTCATCATGATTGATTAAATATGTCGATCGATTGATTGACAGGCTGTTATAAGCGTTAGATATCTATATTTGATGCTTATACAGTGTAGTGCACTTTGGTTGATGGTTGATTATTTTTCAATGCTATTATATGTGTGTAATGCATGAAAATCCATATAATTAACTTTATATGGTAATTGATTGGGCCTCATTCTAATTTGAAAAATAAGGAATATATAAAATAAAAGTTCATGTGTTGACAGTACTCATTTATTGAGACTGGTCATGTGTTGAACGAAATATTTTGATAATAACAACTATTTTGAAAATAGAAATTTATGAAGCCGTGTTGATTAGATTGACGCCATTTTGACGTGAACGATATTTATATCGATCTTATCGATTTCGAAATGAATTGAATTGAAAACGAATTCAAAATGAATTGAAAACGATTTCGAAATGAATTGAATTGAAAACGAATTCAAAATGAATTGAAAACGATTTCGAAATGAATTGAATTGAAAACGATTTCGAAATGAATTGAATTGAAAACGAATTCAAAATGAATTGAAAACGATTTCGAAATGAATTGAATTGAAAACGATTTTGAAATGAATTGAATTGAAAACGAATTCAAATGGAATTGAAAGCGAATTGAAATGAATTCAAATTGAATTGAAATTCGAATTGAATAGAAATGAATTTTAAAACGAATTTATAAAGAAGAATTCAATTTTGCTTTGAATTGAAATAGAAGTTGAAATAGAATTTGAAACGAATTTAAAACTATTTATATAATTCGTTTTAAATAGAAATCGACGAAATATATATTATATATATTATATATATAATATAATGGCCTGAATAGAACGCGCCACGCCGCGGCAGTTCGCGAATTTCGACCATTTATTTCAAACGGACATTACGGGAGATCCGACCGTCGGATTCTCCTAAAACCGGAACCGTTGGGTTCGTATCGAAAAGTGCTTTCTAGCGAATGTTAGAAATTTGAAATCTAACGGTTGGATTTGGAATTATGTCCAAATCAAATTTGAAAAAGGTCGCTGTAAGTGCAGTTCGATGGCCATTGATGGAAATCGACTGTACGGGCCTTGATAAAATTATTAAAAATAGTAATAATTTGTGTAAAATCATAGGAAATGATTTAGAAAGAATTGGGATGAAAAACTCCATATTTGAAAAGATAAAAATAGATTTTTATCGAAATGAACTAGTTTTGAACTAGAATTATAATTCTATTTATTTTTAAATAAATAAATTGAATTCGAAAAGGGTTTTAAAAATAACCAAAATTTCTAATGATTGCATTGGAGTGGATTTGAATCGAAATTGTCTTCGGAATATTTCGATGTTGGAATTCGTGATTATACAGGTGTTGTTATGGAAATTTGAAAGATATATATTTATATCGTTATTTCCAATACGACATTTGTTAGTCGTAGAATTCGATATTGAATATGAGCCGATATATTTTCTATTCAGAGCCTTGTATTGAATATCGAATGTGATTTGGGTTTGTCGTGAATGGTGTCTTCACTAACACTGTTCTTGAACCCTGTTGAGAAAAGATTAAATCTTCTTATTTAGATTTAATGAAGTGCACCAATTAAATAATATTTAATTGGAATTGAATCGATATTGATTTTTGGGTTTATCGTGGACAGTGTTTTAAATAACACTCGTTCTTTAACCCGATGATTAATGAATGTGATTTTGGGTTTATCGTGAACCGTGTTTTTAAATGACACTGATTCTTTAACCCAGTCAAAGATTAAAACTAAGTGGAGTTTTAATGAATCTTTAATTAGATTGAGATAATCGAAATGGGGTATCACCAGTTTTGCTCCAGGCGATAGTTAAATCTTTAATTAGATTTGAACGCGAAATGGTAATTGAATTTACCGATAACACTGTGGTGTTAGATATGAAGTATTACCAGTTTTACTTCATGGGATGAATAGGTTGGGATGGGGAAATTAAAATAAATAATTACTTCGGTAAGGTTCGCTAATCCCGACTAGTTTGAATCGATATTCAAAGGAGATTAAAGAATAAATTCCAGGAATTTATCTTGGATAAAATTAATGGGAACCTTTCCCTATGAATGTGAAATTTAGAAACTAACTGTCGGTTGGCCAAGCAGAATGGTTTTCTGGATATTGATCTGATGTTGGTTTCGGCCTTCGGGGTTAATATTTGGGGAATTATTCTCTTGATTAATTTACGGTTAGTGACTAATGAATTGGAATGAGGCGTATGTTGTGTTTGTGTAACACTTATTTAAATATACGCGAGTTATTCGGAAAGACCGGGTTTATCCCATTCTGAATAACTGATACGACGATAAGTCGAAGATGAAGACGATGGTCGAAGACCGGAGGTCTTCACGTCGTTTGGGTGATAACTGATGATCTTGATTGGGCTGTACACCCAAGAAGATGGAAACAGTTAGTGATCGTCCAGACGTACTTGGAGATCGATGGATATGCGAGGTACATGGTGCCTCCGGTTTCGTTCAGACCCAGGACGGACTTGTAAATGGACTGTGTGTCTGACATCGGATTTCATTCTGTGTGACTGATATCGGTTGCATAGGATGGTTTGCCTGTGTGGCATGCTAAGATGCAAATGATCAAGGCTTCTGTTGAAAAGCAAAGTCTTGTGGTGATGATCAAAGCACGACCTTTGTGGCGTAGCTTTGTGTAACGTTTACCTCGCGTGTTTCACACCCGGTATGAACCAAAAACGGGAGACGGACCTCAGGGAGGGCCTGCGTTTCCTCCTAGCTAGAAGTGGCGTCAGTGGTTTTACACGCCCTGACGAGTTTGACTTATGTGGTTGTTGCTGTTGCGAGGCGCCTCGGTTAGATCGGACGATCCGGGTCCGATGGAGTCATTCGTTGGCTCGCTTACGCCCCAAAGGGCGGCGAAACGTAGTGCTCAGGTATAATAATCCATGTCGGTGGACCGGCCCTGTCGCTCCAAGGCTTGCCTGCGCGCTTGCCTGAGACTCGGGCTAGGCAGTCTCGAATCGGTTGAGGACTATCTTTTGCCTCGGTTCATAGACGGAAATCCAATTTCCAAATACGTGACATTTGCGGTTTTAATTGTAATCCTATATATGGCGACATAGTGGGATGGGGCGCTTATGCCGCCTATGATTGATACTTATGATTTGAAGTTGTTTTATACACTTATAATAGTATCAAATGATTTGTTTTAAAACGTATCAAGCATTCTTTGGCTGTTATAAGGGAAAACCCTATCCTCGACTGCGTTGCATTGTGTGATGGGACCTGGGTCTTATAACAGCTTCATTTTTCTTTATTTAGCATTGCGCTGTTTGTTTTATGCACCGGTATTCTTGGGAGGAAACCCGTTCCGTGTTATACGGCGTGGTCCCTTGATTTACCTAATGATTTAAAATAAAGATTAATAACTGTTTTAGTTCTCACACCAGTCACATGACTGACCTGGAGTTTATTGTTTTAACCTAAACTCTGGGTGCCCCTATTTTGACACGGGCAGCTAGTAGTTTTGGGTTTTGCAGATTTATATTCACAGGATCCTGGTTCACAGCTGGAACGATATCCGGAAAGCTTTGTATCCGTATATCTCATTCTAGTTTGTGTATTGTATTATTTTCCGCTGCTATGTATTTAAATGTAATTTAAATCTCTGATATTTCTGTGTAATATTCGTTTATACTCTGTATATTCTTGTAATCTGGTGCATTGTTGTAATATACAGTGTAATGTTCTTCTGTATGCGTTCTGTTGTGGTTTGTTCTCGAACTATCCGACGCTTTCCTTTACGGGGAAGTTGCGGGTTTTCACAGTTGGTATCAGAGCTTTGGTTTACAAAGCTTAGAGAACAAGGCACATTAGAACCATACGAAAGAATTCATCAGATATTGGATTAGTAATATCCAATTAGAATGACTCGTTAGAGATGGGATCAGTAGTATCCTAGAACGGGTGTGAAGAGTATATTTTTAAAGTGAAAACAAATTTTGTTTTGAAAATTTAAATCAATTATTCGTAGTTGATTATCTATTTATATTGATGTGGACAATCCAGTATATATAGATTTTGCGTATACGTCTGATCCGCGTGTATTCGAAATTTTAATATACTGAATAGATATAGAGTCACACTCTAGTCGCCGGACGTGATTCTGATGATTGACGCGTCATCATTAGTAATTATTTTCGTGTTTCGAAGGTGTGATATCTATATATTTCCATTAGACTGGTGTGAGAACCAAAACTTATATAGTTAGAATACATTGTTGTGAATTGGCATCAAAAACATGATTTTTGTGTATGTATCAAAATTATGAATTTCAAATGATAATTCACTAATTGATTGATGATTGTGTTGTTTGTTTAATTGTTTGATAATTTTGAACCAATTAGCCTAATTGAATCAAATATTGAACTATATTGAAAATTGGTCGCATTTGCTTGCATATACATATATATCTTTGAACAGGTCATAGCAAGGAGGCTAGAGCAGAGAATAAAATTTGTTTGCCCGACAAATAGGTACATGTTTACTACATAATTTCCTGTTTTGTTTGGGTGATGATGATTTTGTGAGCCTATTGGCTTTTTCTTTTTCTTTTTGAGATCTGAAGGACCGGGGAAGCTATTTGAAATTCCCCGATGCTCCCGTTGCAGGGGAGGTTATGGCGAAATTTTTCGAAAATTTAGGGTGTTAGCCAAATTTTTGAAAATTTGAAAATTCTCAGAAACTAAAGAGTTGGAGAATGGAAGCCTGATCGGTCGTAGAGTTGAATAATCAAACCACTTTCGACTTTGTTCCTTTTCGGGGACGAAAAGTTTTAAGTGGGGGAGATTGTAACAACCCGTAAAATCTGGGCCAGTTTAAAATTTTTATTTTGGCAATTTTAGCGAATTTTGATTATTTAAAATGAATTATTTTAAATAATATCGACGAGAAATTTATTTTGAATAGAATTCGAACGTATATATTATACGCGTCGTCGTTAGAATATAAATATTTATATATAATTATAAATAGAATTAAAAATGGCGCGGTAGTTCGATAATTCGATTTCAAACTTCAATTGAATGTACCGGGTGCAAAACAATCCGGATTTTTGTGAAACCAAAAACATTAGGATCTAATTGATGATATCTTTCCAACGAAGTTGAGAAACTGAGATTTCACTTTATAAATGATGAGATATGTCCAGTTGAAAATTAGAAATAGTCGCTGTGGAATTTATATATATTTTAATATAATATATAGCCCTTAAAAATAGCCATTTTGCAAACGACCTCGGATTTCGACGAAACCAGTTTTGTTGGGTCCGGGATGTAAAGTTATTGCTAGGTTTCAAATTTCATAATTTTTCGAATCAATATGTGAGCGTGGCAAAAGAAAACGCGTTTGACCAGTTTCAGTTGATTTTAATCGACTGGAAATTGGCCATTTTTCCAACGGTCTCAGAATTCGACGAAACTAGTTTTGTTAGGACCGTATCGTCAATACGAAGCTAGAAAATATTTTTCTGGAATTTTTCTAGTTAGTATGTGACCCCGGTAATTTGAAATGCACGTTTAAAATTCAATATAGTGATTTAAATGTAAATTTAACGGAAACTGATTCAAACAGTCGAATCAGCTTGCGATACATATCCCATTGTGTTCGGAATGGGGGTATTACGTTAGGGATGACAGTCGTTGGACCCAGTTCGGTGTTCGTATGTAAAAGTCAACTTTTAAAAATAATAATAAAAAAAACCCTTTCTCCCTTAAAACCTTCTGGCCCCCCCCCCCCCCGATCATTCTTCTGTTAATCGAAACGAATAATAATAAAAAAAAAAACGGATCGAGCGTCGAGCCTCCGCCCAACCCCACCGCGCTCTGTCGCTGGCCGCCCACCACCGCCATGTCTCTCTAGACCCGCGCCCCCACCTCGACGCAGCCAAAGCTCACCCAGCCGCCCGATTCGATTTCCGCCCCCCCCCCCAAATCGCCCAAAACGACGACGCCGACTCCATCTCCGCCAACCACCACCTGCTGCCGGCCTGAGTGAGTTCCAGAATTTGAACGTCGAGGAAGAAGGTAACAACAGTAGTTTTTTATGTTAAATACATTATTTAATTAAAAGTTAAAACTGATTTTAATTAAAAGTTAACACTGATTTTAATTAAAAGTTAAAACTGAATTTTAATTAAAAGTTAAAACTGACTTTAATAAAAACTAAAAACTGATTTTAGTTATGATTTCAAAACTGGATTTTAATTAGCTTAAAACTGATTTTCTTTTTAAAGTGAAAACTGATTTTCTTTTTAAAGTGAAAACTGATTTTCTTTTTAAAGTGAAAACTGATTTTCTTTTTTAAAGTGAAAACTGAATTTTATAAGTGAAAACTGAAATTTTATTTAAAGTAAAACTGAAATGTTTAAAAGTATAAAAACTGAAATGTTTAAAAGTATAAAAACTGAAATGTTTAAAAGTATAAAAACTGAAATGTTTAAAAGTATAAAAACTGAAATGTTTAAAAGTTTAAAAACTGAAATGTTTAAAAGTATAAAAACTGAAATGTTTAAAAGTATAAAAACTGAAATGTTTAAAAGTATAAAAACTGAAATTTTAAATAAAGTAAAACTGAAATTTTAAATAAAGTAAAACTGAAATTTTAAATAAAGTAAAACTGAAATTTTAAATAAAGTAAAACTGAAATTTTATATAAAGTGAAAACTGAATTTTATATAAAGTGAAAACTGATTTTTAAATAAAGTGAAAACTAATTTTTATATATAGTAAAAATAGAATTTTTATATATTGAACTTCGATAGAAAAATAGAATTTTTATATATTGAACTTCGATAGAAAAATAGAATTTTTATATATTGAACTTCGATAGAAAAATAGAATTTTTATATATTGAACATCGAAGTAAAAATTCGATTTTTATATATTGAATAGCGAAGTAAAAATGTGATTTTTACGTATGTAGTGAAAGCAGCAACGAAGGTGACAAAAAGGCGAAACGACGAAGACTTCTGCAAAAGAAGAGCCGTGGAGCTAGGATAGCTATATGTGAGAATTTCTCACCTTTCAATTTATTTTACTAGTTATATATATATATATATATATACTAGGATGCAGACGGTGCTTAGTAGCACCCGACACAACCGTCCACAGACCATGGACTTGTTTGTTTGATTGTTTGGTGATTGATTGCGATATTGGTTTGAATGTGGTTTGTGATGTGAAAAATCGAATCGATAAATTGGTTAGGATTAGACGTGCGCCGTTATAAGGCGAAGGAGTAAGGCTAGGTTAGACTCTTACTCCAAATTTTGTGGTTTGCATAACGAAATTGATTTGATTGATGTGTGAATGGCGTGGGCCTTCACTAGACCGGGGATAAGGCTAGGCCTCGTCCCGTTTCTAGTATCGTGCCGTTATGCCGCCGAAATTTTCTAAAATATGTTAGAAAATAAAAATATCATTTTATTGTGTAAATGAATAATAGAAATTCATATGTTGGAATAAAATGTTTTATCGTTAAAAATATAATTTTTAACGTGAAGTGAATAAAATAAAATATTCATTTATAAACCGGACGGTTTGTTCATGTACACCTATTTGAATGACATTGATTGGGACGATAAATTTTACACATCGCCCAACTGCACAAATAAAACCTGTGTTTGATTGTTTGAAACCCCACACGGGTGTTAGGATGAAATTTGAAGTTCACTCATCCTGATTGATTAAATATGTCGATCGATTGATTGACAGGCTGTTATAAGCGTTAGATATCTATATTTGATGCTTATACAGTGTAGTGCACTTTGGTTGATGGTTGATTATTTTTCAATGCTATTATATGTGTGTAATGCATGAAAATCCATATAATTAACTTTATATGGTAATTGATTGGGCCTCATTCTAATTTGAAAAATAAGGAATATATAAAATAAAAGTTCATGTGTTGACAGTACTCATTTATTGAGACTGGTCATGTGTTGAACGAAATATTTTGATAATAACAACTATTTTGAAAATAGAAATTTATGAAGCCGTGTTGATTAGATTGACGCCATTTTGACGTGAACGATATTTATATCGATCTTATCGATTTCGAAATGAATTGAATTGAAAACGAATTCAAAATGAATTGAAAACGATTTCGAAATGAATTGAATTGAAAACGAATTCAAAATGAATTGAAAACGATTTCGAAATGAATTGAATTGAAAACGATTTCGAAATGAATTGAATTGAAAACGAATTCAAAATGAATTGAAAACGATTTCGAAATGAATTGAATTGAAAACGATTTCGAAATGAATTGAATTGAAAACGAATTCAAATGGAATTGAAAGCGAATTGAAATGAATTCAAATTGAATTGAAATTCGAATTGAATAGAAATGAATTTTAAAACGAATTTATAAAGAAGAATTCAATTTTGCTTTGAATTGAAATAGAAGTTGAAATAGAATTTGAAACGAATTTAAAACTATTTATATAATTCGTTTTAAATAGAAATCGACGAAATATATATTATATATATTATATATATAATATAATGGCCTGAATAGAACGCGCCGCGCCGCAGCAGTTCACGAATTTCGACCATTTATTTCAAACGGACATTACGGGAGATCCGACCGTCGGATTCTCCTAAAACCGGAACCGTTGGGTTCGTATCGAAAAGTGCTTTCTAGCGAATGTTAGAAATTTGAAATCTAACGGTTGGATTTGGAATTATGTCCAAATCAAATTTGAAAAAGGTCGCTGTAAGTGCAGTTCGATGGCCATTGATGGAAATCGACTGTACGGGCCTTGATAAAATTATTAAAAATAGTAATAATTTGTGTAAAATCATAGGAAATGATTTAGAAAGAATTGGGATGAAAAACTCCATATTTGAAAAGATAAAAATAGATTTTTATCGAAATGAACTAGTTTTGAACTAGAATTATAATTCTATTTATTTTTAAATAAATAAATTGAATTCGAAAAGGGTTTTAAAAATAACCAAAATTTCCAATGATTGCATTGGAGTGGATTTGAATCGAAATTGTCTTCGGAATATTTCGATGTTGGAATTCGTGATTATACAGGTGTTGTTATGGAAATTTGAAAGATATATATTTATATCGTTATTTCCAATACGACATTTGTTAGTCGTAGAATTCGATATTGAATATGAGCCGATATATTTTCTATTCAGAGCCTTGTATTGAATATCGAATGTGATTTGGGTTTGTCGTGAATGGTGTCTTCACTAACACTGTTCTTGAACCCTGTTGAGAAAAGATTAAATCTTCTTATTTAGATTTAATGAAGTGCACCAATTAAATAATATTTAATTGGAATTGAATCGATATTGATTTTTGGGTTTATCGTGGACAGTGTTTTAAATAACACTCGTTCTTTAACCCGATGATTAATGAATGTGATTTTGGGTTTATCGTGAACCGTGTTTTTAAATGACACTGATTCTTTAACCCAGTCAAAGATTAAAACTAAGTGGAGTTTTAATGAATCTTTAATTAGATTGAGATAATCGAAATGGGGTATCACCAGTTTTGCTCCAGGCGATAGTTAAATCTTTAATTAGATTTGAACGCGAAATGGTAATTGAATTTACCGATAACACTGTGGTGTTAGATATGAAGTATTACCAGTTTTACTTCATGGGATGAATAGGTTGGGATGGGGAAATTAAAATAAATAATTACTTCGGTAAGGTTCGCTAATCCCGACTAGTTTGAATCGATATTCAAAGGAGATTAAAGAATAAATTCCAGGAATTTATCTTGGATAAAATTAATGGGAACCTTTCCCTATGAATGTGAAATTTAGAAACTAACTGTCGGTTGGCCAAGCAGAATGGTTTTCTGGATATTGATCTGATGTTGGTTTCGGCCTTCGGGGTTAATATTTGGGGAATTATTCTCTTGATTAATTTACGGTTAGTGACTAATGAATTGGAATGAGGCGTATGTTGTGTTTGTGTAACACTTATTTAAATATACGCGAGTTATTCGGAAAGACCGGGTTTATCCCATTCTGAATAACTGATACGACGATAAGTCGAAGATGAAGACGATGGTCGAAGACCGGAGGTCTTCACGTCGTTTGGGTGATAACTGATGATCTTGATTGGGCTGTACACCCAAGAAGATGGAAACAGTTAGTGATCGTCCAGACGTACTTGGAGATCGATGGATATGCGAGGTACTAGGTGCCTCCGGTTTCGTTCAGACCCAGGACGGACTTGTAAATGGACTGTGTGTCTGACATCGGATTTCATTCTGTGTGACTGATATCGGTTGCATAGGATGGTTTGCCTGTGTGGCATGCTAAGATGCAAATGATCAAGGCTTCTGTTGAAAAGCAAAGTCTTGTGGTGATGATCAAAGCACGGCCTTTGTGGCGTAGCTTTGTGTAACGTTTACCTCGCGTGTTTCACACCCGGTATGAACTAAAAACGGGAGACGGACCTCAGGGAGGGCCTGCGTTTCCTCCTAGCTAGAAGTGGCGTCAGTGGTTTTACACGCCCTGACGAGTTTGACTTATGTGGTTGTTGCTGTTGCGAGGCGCCTCGGTTAGATCGGACGATCCGGGTCCGAGGGAGTCATTCGTTGGCTCGCTTACGCCCCAAAGGGCGGCGAAACGTAGTGCTCAGGTATAATAATCCACGTCGGTGGACCGGCCCTGTCGCTCCAAGGCTTGCCTGCGCGCTTGCCTGAGACTCGGGCTAGGCAGTCTCGAATCGGTTGAGGACTATCTTTTGCCTCGGTTCATAGACGGAAATCCAATTTCCAAATACGTGACATTTGCGGTTTTAATTGTAATCCTATATATGGCGACATAGTGGGATGGGGCGCTTATGCCGCCTATGATTGATACTTATGATTTGAAGTTGTTTTATACACTTATAATAGTATCAAATGATTTGTTTTAAAACGTATCAAGCATTCTTTGGCTGTTATAAGGGAAAACCCTATCCTCGACTGCGTTGCATTGTGTGATGGGACCTGGGTCTTATAACAGCTTCATTTTTCTTTATTTAGCATTGCGCTGTTTGTTTTATGCACCGGTATTCTTGGGAGGAAACCCGTTCCGTGTTATACGGCGTGGTCCCTTGATTTACCTAATGATTTAAAATAAAGATTAATAACTGTTTTAGTTCTCACACCAGTCACATGACTGACCTGGAGTTTATTGTTTTAACCTAAACTCTGGGTGCCCCTATTTTGACACGGGCAGCTAGTAGTTTTGGGTTTTGCAGATTTATATTCACAGGATCCTGGTTCACAGCTGGAACGATATCCGGAAAGCTTTGTATCCGTATATCTCATTCTAGTTTGTGTATTGTATTATTTTCCGCTGCTATGTATTTAAATGTAATTTAAATCTCTGATATTTCTGTGTAATATTCGTTTATACTCTGTATATTCTTGTAATCTGGTGCATTGTTGTAATATACAGTGTAATGTTCTTCTGTATGCGTTCTGTTGTGGTTTGTTCTCGAACTATCCGACGCTTTCCTTTACGGGGAAGTTGCGGGTTTTCACAGTTGGTATCAGAGCTTTGGTTTACAAAGCTTAGAGAACAAGGCACATTAGAACCATACGAAAGAATTCATCAGATATTGGATTAGTAATATCCAATTAGAATGACTCGTTAGAGATGGGATCAGTAGTATCCTAGAACGGGTGTGAAGAGTATATTTTTAAAGTGAAAACAAATTTTGTTTTGAAAATTTAAATCAATTATTCGTAGTTGATTATCTATTTATATTGATGTGGACAATCCAGTATATATAGATTTTGCGTATACGTCTGATCCGCGTGTATTCGAAATTTTAATATACTGAATAGATATAGAGTCACACTCTAGTCGCCCGGACGTGATTCTGATGATTGACGCGTCATCATTAGTAATTATTTTCGTGTTTCGAAGGTGTGATATCTATATATTTCCATTAGACTGGTGTGAGAACCAAAACTTATATAGTTAGAATACATTGTTGTGAATTGGCATCAAAAACATGATTTTTGTGTATGTATCAAAATTATGAATTTCAAATGATAATTCACTAATTGATTGATGATTGTGTTGTTTGTTTAATTGTTTGATAATTTTGAACCAATTAGCCTAATTGAATCAAATATTGAACTATATTGAAAATTGGTCGCATTTGCTTGCATATACATATATATCTTTGAACAGGTCATAGCAAGGAGGCTAGAGCAGAGAATAAAATTTGTTTGCCCGACAAATAGGTACATGTTTACTACATAATTTCCTGTTTTGTTTGGGTGATGATGATTTTGTGAGCCTATTGGCTAGCCGCTTGGCTTTTTCTTTTTCTTTTTCTTTTTGAGATCTGAAGGACCGGGGAAGCTATTTGAAATTCCCCGATGCTCCCGGTGCAGGGGAGGTTATGGCGAAATTTTTCGAAAATTTAGGGTGTTAGCCAAATTTTTGAAAATTTGAAAATTCTCAGAAACTAAAGAGTTGGAGAATGGAAGCCTGATCGGTCGTAGAGTTGAATAATCAAACCACTTTCGACTTTGTTCCTTTTCGGGGACGAAAAGTTTTAAGTGGGGGAGATTGTAACAACCCGTAAAATCTGGGCCAGTTTAAAATTTTTATTTTGGCAATTTTAGCGAATTTTGATTATTTAAAATGAATTATTTTAAATAATATCGACGAGAAATTTATTTTGAATAGAATTCGAACGTATATATTATACGCGTCGTCGTTAGAATATAAATATTTATATATAATTATAAATAGAATTAAAAATGGCGCGGTAGTTCGATAATTCGATTTCAAACTTCAATTGAATGTACCGGGTGCAAAACAATCCGGATTTTTGTGAAACCAAAAACATTAGGATCTAATTGATGATATCTTTCCAACGAAGTTGAGAAACTGAGATTTCACTTTATAAATGATGAGATATGTCCAGTTGAAAATTAGAAATACTCGCTGTGGAATTTATATATATTTTAATATAATATATAGCCCTTAAAAATAGCCATTTTGCAAACGACCTCGGATTTCGACGAAACCAGTTTTGTTGGGTCCGGGATGTAAAGTTATTGCTAGGTTTCAAATTTCATAATTTTTCGAATCAATATGTGAGCGTGGCAAAAGAAAACGCGTTTGACCAGTTTCAGTTGATTTTAATCGACTGGAAATTGGCCATTTTTCCAACGGTCTCAGAATTCGACGAAACTAGTTTTGTTAGGACCGTATCGTCAATACGAAGCTAGAAAATATTTTTCTGGAATTTTTCTAGTTAGTATGTGACCCCGGTAATTTGAAATGCACGTTTAAAATTCAATATAGTGATTTAAATGTAAATTTAACGGAAACTGATTCAAACAGTCGAATTAGCTTGCGATACATATCCCATTGTGTTCGGAATGGGGGTATTACGTTAGGGATGACAGTCGTTGGACCCAGTTCGGTGTTCGTATGTAAAAGTCAACTTTTAAAAATAATAATAAAAAAAAAACCCTTTCTCCCTTAAAACCTTCTGCCCCCCCCCCCCCCGATCATTCTTCTGTTAATCGAAACGAATAATAATAAAAAAAAAAAAAAACGGATCGAGCGTCGAGCCTCCGCCCAGCCCCACCGCGCTCTGTCGCTGGCCGCCCACCACCGCCATGTCTCTCTAGACCCGCGCCCCCACCTCGACGCAGCCAAAGCTCACCCAGCCGCCCGATTCGATTTCCGCCCCCCCCCCCCCCCAAATCGCCCAAAACGACGACGCCGACTCCATCTCCGCCAACCACCACCTGCTGCCGGCCTGAGTGAGTTCCAGAATTTGAACGTCGAGGAAGAAGGTAACAACAGTAGTTTTTTATGTTAAATACATTATTTAATTAAAAGTTAAAACTGATTTTAATTAAAAGTTAACACTGATTTTAATTAAAAGTTAAAACTGAATTTTAATTAAAAGTTAAAACTGACTTTAATAAAAACTAAAAACTGATTTTAGTTATGATTTCAAAACTGGATTTTAATTAGCTTAAAACTGATTTTCTTTTTAAAGTGAAAACTGATTTTCTTTTTAAAGTGAAAACTGATTTTCTTTTTAAAGTGAAAACTGATTTTCTTTTTTAAAGTGAAAACTGAATTTTATAAGTGAAAACTGAAATTTTATTTAAAGTAAAACTGAAATGTTTAAAAGTATAAAAACTGAAATGTTTAAAAGTATAAAAACTGAAATGTTTAAAAGTATAAAAACTGAAATGTTTAAAAGTATAAAAACTGAAATGTTTAAAAGTTTAAAAACTGAAATGTTTAAAAGTATAAAAACTGAAATGTTTAAAAGTATAAAAACTGAAATGTTTAAAAGTATAAAAACTGAAATTTTAAATAAAGTAAAACTGAAATTTTAAATAAAGTAAAACTGAAATTTTAAATAAAGTAAAACTGAAATTTTAAATAAAGTAAAACTGAAATTTTATATAAAGTGAAAACTGAATTTTATATAAAGTGAAAACTGATTTTTAAATAAAGTGAAAACTAATTTTTATATATAGTAAAAATAGAATTTTTATATATTGAACTTCGATAGAAAAATAGAATTTTTATATATTGAACTTCGATAGAAAAATAGAATTTTTATATATTGAACTTCGATAGAAAAATAGAATTTTTATATATTGAACATCGAAGTAAAAATTCGATTTTTATATATTGAATAGCGAAGTAAAAATGTGATTTTTACGTATGTAGTGAAAGCAGCAACGAAGGTGACAAAAAGGCGAAACGACGAAGACTTCTGCAAAAGAAGAGCCGTGGAGCTAGGATAGCTATATGTGAGAATTTCTCACCTTTCAATTTATTTTACTAGTTATATATATATATATATATACTAGGATGCAGACGGTGCTTAGTAGCACCCGACACAACCGTCCACAGACCATGGACTTGTTTGTTTGATTGTTTGGTGATTGATTGCGATATTGGTTTGAATGTGGTTTGTGATGTGAAAAATCGAATCGATAAATTGGTTAGGATTAGACGTGCGCCGTTATAAGGCGAAGGAGTAAGGCTAGGTTAGACTCTTACTCCAAATTTTGTGGTTTGCATAACGAAATTGATTTGATTGATGTGTGAATGGCGTGGGCCTTCACTAGACCGGGGATAAGGCTAGGCCTCGTCCCGTTTCTAGTATCGTGCCGTTATGCCGCCGAAATTTTCTAAAATATGTTAGAAAATAAAAATATCATTTTATTGTGTAAATGAATAATAGAAATTCATATGTTGGAATAAAATGTTTTATCGTTAAAAATATAATTTTTAACGTGAAGTGAATAAAATAAAATATTCATTTATAAACCGGACGGTTTGTTCATGTACACCTATTTGAATGACATTGATTGGGACGATAAATTTTACACATCGCCCAACTGCACAAATAAAACCTGTGTTTGATTGTTTGAAACCCCACACGGGTGTTAGGATGAAATTTGAAGTTCACTCATCCTGATTGATTAAATATGTCGATCGATTGATTGACAGGCTGTTATAAGCGTTAGATATCTATATTTGATGCTTATACAGTGTAGTGCACTTTGGTTGATGGTTGATTATTTTTCAATGCTATTATATGTGTGTAATGCATGAAAATCCATATAATTAACTTTATATGGTAATTGATTGGGCCTCATTCTAATTTGAAAAATAAGGAATATATAAAATAAAAGTTCATGTGTTGACAGTACTCATTTATTGAGACTGGTCATGTGTTGAACGAAATATTTTGATAATAACAACTATTTTGAAAATAGAAATTTATGAAGCCGTGTTGATTAGATTGACGCCATTTTGACGTGAACGATATTTATATCGATCTTATCGATTTCGAAATGAATTGAATTGAAAACGAATTCAAAATGAATTGAAAACGATTTCGAAATGAATTGAATTGAAAACGAATTCAAAATGAATTGAAAACGATTTCGAAATGAATTGAATTGAAAACGATTTCGAAATGAATTGAATTGAAAACGAATTCAAAATGAATTGAAAACGATTTCGAAATGAATTGAATTGAAAACGATTTCGAAATGAATTGAATTGAAAACGAATTCAAATGGAATTGAAAGCGAATTGAAATGAATTCAAATTGAATTGAAATTCGAATTGAATAGAAATGAATTTTAAAACGAATTTATAAAGAAGAATTCAATTTTGCTTTGAATTGAAATAGAAGTTGAAATAGAATTTGAAACGAATTTAAAACTATTTATATAATTCGTTTTAAATAGAAATCGACGAAATATATATTATATATATTATATATATAATATAATGGCCTGAATAGAACGCGCCGCGCCGCGGTAGTTCGCGAATTTCGACCATTTATTTCAAACGGACATTACGGGAGATCCGACCGTCGGATTCTCCTAAAACCGGAACCGTTGGGTTCGTATCGAAAAGTGCTTTCTAGCGAATGTTAGAAATTTGAAATCTAACGGTTGGATTTGGAATTATGTCCAAATCAAATTTGAAAAAGGTCGCTGTAAGTGCAGTTCGATGGCCATTGATGGAAATCGACTGTACGGGCCTTGATAAAATTATTAAAAATAGTAATAATTTGTGTAAAATCATAGGAAATGATTTAGAAAGAATTGGGATGAAAAACTCCATATTTGAAAAGATAAAAATAGATTTTTATCGAAATGAACTAGTTTTGAACTAGAATTATAATTCTATTTATTTTTAAATAAATAAATTGAATTCGAAAAGGGTTTTAAAAATAACCAAAATTTCCAATGATTGCATTGGAGTGGATTTGAATCGAAATTGTCTTCGGAATATTTCGATGTTGGAATTCGTGATTATACAGGTGTTGTTATGGAAATTTGAAAGATATATATTTATATCGTTATTTCCAATACGACATTTGTTAGTCGTAGAATTCGATATTGAATATGAGCCGATATATTTTCTATTCAGAGCCTTGTATTGAATATCGAATGTGATTTGGGTTTGTCGTGAATGGTGTCTTCACTAACACTGTTCTTGAACCCTGTTGAGAAAAGATTAAATCTTCTTATTTAGATTTAATGAAGTGCACCAATTAAATAATATTTAATTGGAATTGAATCGATATTGATTTTTGGGTTTATCGTGGACAGTGTTTTAAATAACACTCGTTCTTTAACCCGATGATTAATGAATGTGATTTTGGGTTTATCGTGAACCGTGTTTTTAAATGACACTGATTCTTTAACCCAGTCAAAGATTAAAACTAAGTGGAGTTTTAATGAATCTTTAATTAGATTGAGATAATCGAAATGGGGTATCACCAGTTTTGCTCCAGGCGATAGTTAAATCTTTAATTAGATTTGAACGCGAAATGGTAATTGAATTTACCGATAACACTGTGGTGTTAGATATGAAGTATTACCAGTTTTACTTCATGGGATGAATAGGTTGGGATGGGGAAATTAAAATAAATAATTACTTCGGTAAGGTTCGCTAATCCCGACTAGTTTGAATCGATATTCAAAGGAGATTAAAGAATAAATTCCAGGAATTTATCTTGGATAAAATTAATGGGAACCT
Source organism: Allium sativum (assembly GCA_030737875.1). NCBI lineage: Eukaryota > Viridiplantae > Streptophyta > Magnoliopsida > Asparagales > Amaryllidaceae > Allium > Allium sativum. Next base: position 705,892,914 of record CM060924.1, on the reverse strand, counting down.
TTCCCTATGAATGTGAAATTTAGAAACTAACTGTCGGTTGGCCAAGCAGAATGGTTTTCTGGATATTGATCTGATGTTGGTTTCGGCCTTCGGGGTTAATATTTGGGGAATTATTCTCTTGATTAATTTACGGTTAGTGACTAATGAATTGGAATGAGGCGTATGTTGTGTTTGTGTAACACTTATTTAAATATACGCGAGTTATTCGGAAAGACCGGGTTTATCCCATTCTGAATAACTGATACGACGATAAGTCGAAGATGAAGACGATGGTCGAAGACCGGAGGTCTTCACGTCGTTTGGGTGATAACTGATGATCTTGATTGGGCTGTACACCCAAGAAGATGGAAACAGTTAGTGATCGTCCAGACGTACTTGGAGATCGATGGATATGCGAGGTACTAGGTGCCTCCGGTTTCGTTCAGACCCAGGACGGACTTGTAAATGGACTGTGTGTCTGACATCGGATTTCATTCTGTGTGACTGATATCGGTTGCATAGGATGGTTTGCCTGTGTGGCATGCTAAGATGCAAATGATCAAGGCTTCTGTTGAAAAGCAAAGTCTTGTGGTGATGATCAAAGCACGGCCTTTGTGGCGTAGCTTTGTGTAACGTTTACCTCGCGTGTTTCACACCCGGTATGAACCAAAAACGGGAGACGGACCTCAGGGAGGGCCTGCGTTTCCTCCTAGCTAGAAGTGGCGTCAGTGGTTTTACACGCCCTGACGAGTTTGACTTATGTGGTTGTTGCTGTTGCGAGGCGCCTCGGTTAGATCGGACGATCCGGGTCCGATGGAGTCATTCGTTGGCTCGCTTACGCCCCAAAGGGCGGCGAAACGTAGTGCTCAGGTATAATAATCCACGTCGGTGGACCGGCCCTATCGCTCCAAGGCTTGCCTGCGCGCTTGCCTGAGACTCGGGCTAGGCAGTCTCGAATCGGTTGAGGACTATCTTTTGCCTCGGTTCATAGACGGAAATCCAATTTCCAAATACGTGACATTTGCGGTTTTAATTGTAATCCTATATATGGCGACGTAGTGGGATGGGGCGCTTATGCCGCCTATGATTGATACTTATGATTTGAAGTTGTTTTATACACTTATAATAGTATCAAATGATTTGTTTTAAAACGTATCAAGCATTCTTTGGCTGTTATAAGGGAAAACCCTATCCTCGACTGCGTTGCATTGTGTGATGGGACCTGGGTCTTATAACAGCTTCATTTTTCTTTATTTAGCATTGCGCTGTTTGTTTTATGCACCGGTATTCTTGGGAGGAAACCCGTTCCGTGTTATACGGCGTGGTCCCTTGATTTACCTAATGATTTAAAATAAAGATTAATAACTGTTTTAGTTCTCACACCAGTCACATGACTGACCTGGAGTTTATTGTTTTAACCTAAACTCTGGGTGCCCCTATTTTGACACGGGCAGCTAGTAGTTTTGGGTTTTGCAGATTTATATTCACAGGATCCTGGTTCACAGCTGGAACGATATCCGGAAAGCTTTGTATCCGTATATCTCATTCTAGTTTGTGTATTGTATTATTTTCCGCTGCTATGTATGTAAATGTAATTTAAATCTCTGATATTTCTGTGTAATATTCGTTTATACTCTGTATATTCTTGTAATCTGGTGCATTGTTGTAATATACAGTGTAATGTTCTTCTGTATGCGTTCTGTTGTGGTTTGTTCTCGAACTATCCGACGCTTTCCTTTACGGGGAAGTTGCGGGTTTTCACAGTAGGACCTGTAAAAATCACCTGTCCTATATAAGGTACGTGCTAATGTTTCATATGAGTGCACATTTTTCCCTCTAAATTGCTCTCCATCTCACCCTAAAGAAAAAACAAATTGGCAATAAGGAATCTATTTCATCCCACTTTCACTGTAACTTTGTTCAAGATTTTTGTGATTGCTTCAAGTTTTATTGTTCTTAATTTTTCAGTCTAACCATAAAGTTTTCTCCACTTTAGAATCTCCCTGTTAAACAATTTTTTTTTCCAACTAAATAGTGTGACCATTAATGCTAGACGGCCCGGTTTTAGTGGGTAGAATTATGTGCTAAAAATTACAAATGGTGGAAGATAAGTTTACTTTTAATAACATACTAAAAAAGAACGACTCCCCGTGAATTACGAAAAAACCCGGACTTGAGCATAATGAGGGAGAAACTCGCTGATAGTGAGAGGGTCACACTTTCAGTAATGCTAGAAAGCCCCAAATTTTATGGTCAGGGAAGTGCTCTAGAAAGCCCGAAAGTTTTTCCCTCATTTTGCTCAAGTGCTCTAGTGACTACCACCAATGCTGTAGGATTGATAATTGTTGTTGCTTTGTTACATTATTGCTCTCTTTTTTTCTACGGAATGTCACTCTAGCTGCCAGTAGCGTTCATATCCCGTTAGCTTAAAATCTCAGAGCAGCTGGATTACTGCCATGTTTAGATCAATAACCATTGCTGGTAGGAAACATGAGATTTGAGCTTGGCCCTTGTTTTTATCATCCATGAAATGTATAATGTAGATATTTTAATTTGCAACCATTTGGAAAATTTGGTTCATATTAAAGGGTATAAGTAGTTGAGAGCACGATGATGCATTTCATGATGCACAAGAGGATAGCAAATAAATATAAATGATTTGAACACACAGTGTTTACTTGAATAGTTAAATTCTTACATATCCGTTCAATTCATTTTTAACAACATGTGTACCATACATCTTGGTCGGCAACGCCAGCCTAATGTAACAATCAAAATATATGTTGTTAGGAGTCATATTAGTCGCATAAGGTCTGTCAAGGTTTCAACTTTTTACGCTTAAGTGAACAATTTATTCTTAATCTACTTCATTTTGCATCTGTACACATCTAAAAAAGTAAGTGAATACAGTATCGAACAATGCGTTTTGGTTACAAAACGTATGAAGTTATGTCGAAGTACTGGTTAATTATACATTGAGTTTTAGAGAGAATTCAATCAAATTAAAATCAAAAGCAATATGCATGATAGTAAATCTTAAGAATTAAAAATGTTTGGAAACAAAATTAACTCGAGAAGCCGTTTGCATCCCAAATAATCTCCTTCTTGCTGCTTCCCATTCTTAGTATATTGGAGTCGAAGAGCCCTGATATGAAGATCATCTTTTTCTGTTTTATCTTTTTCTGCGCTTGTGAAAATAAAAAAAGTGCCTACGTTAATACCTGTGCTGCAACCGTAACATACATAAATGAAGCAGGTGAGTAGTTATGTCATCACAGGATGTATCATTTGCAGGAACTGGTTATGGTTCTGCCCCGCCCAAAACTCTTAAATTGTTATTTTTGTCCATTTTGTTTTTGATCTGTTAGATATTTCCTGATAGTTTTTTAATAATAATTTCAGTAGTTAGCTAAAAAAAAATCATCCCAAATAATCAAATGAGAACAAATAGTATTAAAAAAGAAAGATCCGACCTTCAACATGTCTTTGGCAAGGAAAAATGGTATTTTGCCACAGATCTTCTCTCTAAGCATCAGAACTCTATTTATCTTTTAGATCCGAAAGAAATTTAGCCTTCTTCTCAATAAAAAGATCTGCAGTGGCTAATTACCATCTATTAGTTTGAAGGTTGACGGTGAGAAAACATATTAAGTTATTCAGAAGCAATGGCTAGTTATACAGTATATATTTGGATTTTGGAGAATTCAGTCAACTTAAATTCAAAAGCAATAAACATAATGGCAAATCATAAGAGTGAGAAATGATTTGAGAATGCATTTAAATCCAAAATGATTAAGTGAGAACAATTATTATGTAAAAGAAAGAACAAATGTGCAGTATGTCGTTGGCAAGAAGAAAATGGCATTTTGCTACAGATCCTCTCTCCAAGCATTAGAATCAATACCTTTTTCTCAATCGATAGACCTGCGCTTGTTTTTTTTTTAGGAGATTATTATGGGATGAGGTCACCATTTTTCGCTCATTCACTTCTTTCCTGCGCTTGAGAATTATGTCAGGAAGAGGTTGAGAAATAATCGTGGGAATGCATCATGGACGATAAGCAATTGTGGGAGCAGTTTTTGGTAAATCAATGGATTTCAAAATTTTGACATCTGTTTAATGAGATGAATGAATTCTAATCATCTGATGTCTTTCCTTAGAATATATCTTGACCCTTCTTTGTCTTTTGTTTATATACCAAGGAATTTTATTATAGAGATTTTAAAAAGGAATTTAGATAGATGTATACTTTGACAAAAACGAATAGATTTTTGAAGAACCCAGGGCCGTGAAAAGAATGCTAGTTTTCTTTATAAACTTTTCTGCTTCGCAGCAAAATGTACATGTAACATTAATGATCAGCTAGTAAAATACACAGGTAACATTGTGTTTGCAACGTATTTTGTAGCATAGTTGATTAGTTTTCCAATTTTTTTGCATTAAACCTGTGAAAATGATAAACTGCAAAATTAATTGAATATACATAATATGCATAATGTTCGGTTTGATGTTACAAGGGCATCATTAAATATATTTTTTAGCCATAGATATGTAAGGATTACGATATATGCTAATTCAATTATTATTTTACTGATGTATGAGTATATTATACAAAGTTGTTAATATGATGTAGTGCTTCAGTGTCTGCAAGCCATAATTGAGTATGCTGATATGTGTAGAAAATTTACCAATGAGGCATACTTTTAAAAGAAAATTTTCATGTTTGTGACTGAACATAGTAAGATACGTCAATAATGCACAACCACATGAAGATGTTGGCAGCTTAGATGGGTGTGGACCATAATAGTGAATTTATAATATCCTTCTCGATGTTGTTATAAATATCGTAGCTTGTTTGCCACATTTCGTAACATGGATTATTAACTGATTATCCAAAACGATGCAGGGATTAAGAATCACTATGCAGTAAGCATAATATTTCATTATTGCTCTAATCTTTTAATAATTTTTTTCGTTACATGAATGGTAGACAATAGGTAGTAAACATTTAAATGTAAAACCTTTAAACACAAACATGACGTGAAGTTTGAGTTGAAGTAACATGCACCAAAAAAACATGTGCCAAATAAGCAAGAGCAGGTACTTTGTCATAAACAGCCATAAATGTTTGTCTAAAATTAAATTAATCATCGACTTAGTCTGAAGTAATTCATATCCAGAATGAAAACCATCACCTACTATAGTATAAACAATGTTTTAGTGTACTGGACACCCCAACAGTTTAGTAATGAAAACTACAGTTATTATAATATAGTTATCAAGCTAATAGTATAACTATTGTATCTATTGAATGGGACAAGCGATCTAAAATCTGCTGAATGCGACCAACTTGAATTCCAAGCGATTATCTGTAATCTAACCAATATTCCAACTAATCATTGTTTTAATACCACCAACAGTTTGTTAGATTCTCTGTAAGACACTGGATTTGCTGTTTAGAATTTATATAGAAAGAAAAAACCATGCGCAGAGAAAAAAAAAACACTTACCAAGGTATAGATGCATAAACGTACAGCTGTATTTCAGGAATCCAAGGTTAAGCGTGAAGACTTTAGATAAAACCTGCAACAGGTCTAGCTATCAACACCGTTAATAAAAACAAAACTTGCAAGCTAAGAAAATTAACCTTATGTATAAGCCTTGTATTTTATGCCTGTAAAACTGTCATGTTTCCTATTTAGTGTACATATGAGCATGATATTATGCCTTGAGACATGCATTGGTTGTATTTCAGCACTTGTATTGAACATAAAACAAAGAGGGTCTTGAACATATTTAGACATGAAGCAATCCAAAGTGGTGTATGTCCGTGATTCACTAAGCCTTGAATGATATTTTTCTTTTAAATGATATCTTTTGATATTTTTATCTGGTTCTAATAAATTAAGAGTCACTATTGAGCTTATAATATCCTTTTAGGTGCTGTTATAGAAACAGTTTTGTTTACCTTTCAGTAAAATGGTAATACTTCTTATGAGACATTATATTTAAACTAAAGTTTTTATGTATGATAATTTTCTTTTGAATTGATTTATGCATCTAAGATCTGCAAAATTGGATTACTTTACTTTCTCTAAACGGAAAATATAGTATCAAATCAAAAAAGTAACAATGGCTTTCATTTTGCATTAAACATGCTTATGTATCATTTGTATTTTCACAGTGCATTAAACATAAAAGGAAAAAGATGTTTGACAGCACAATCGTATGTATCATTTTATGTCAAATAGCACTCCACTGTCAAATAGCACAATCGTTTGTATCATAAGCATGTTTCATTTGGCATAAAAGGAAAACAGATTTCTTCACAGTGGAGTACTATTTTCATTTTGCATTAAGCATGTTTGGAAGCATCTAAGATCTGCAGTGGCTAATTGATTCAAGTACTAATTTCACCATTTTTTTTTCGAACTAAGTTTGATTTTTAAACATTTTGTCTGGAAATTTTTTGTTGTACTCCATTGTGAAAATAGTACTTGAATCCACAACACAATCGTTTGTACTTTCTGTTAGAATTCAGATCCAGAGAGAAGAGAGATACAACGATAAACAATTGAAAGGCTACATTTTATTGATTGATGGATAACTATTACAAAAGAAGATAATTGCTTAATTACAATGCTAAACATTGGCTCTACTTATAGATGAGAGAGAGCATTCTAGAATAGAATATTCTAGAGCATATTTGGATCTATACCAAATATAGACCAAATTAATACAATCCTAACATAACTCATAATTGATGCAATCCAAATAAAAAGAAACATATTTTATTATTATTTCTAACATCCCCCCTCAAACTCACGATGTGGAGAATCGTGAGTTTGCCAAATAGAAGCTGCGAAGAAACTGCCAAATAGAAGTTGCCAAATAGAAGTTGCGAAGAACAAACCAAAACAAAATAGAAGCTGCAAAGAGAAAATCAAAAAAAAAAAAGCCAAATACCAACTACTCAACATCAATCTTCAATCCAAAAAAATCTTCAATCTGATCGGTAAACAAAAGATCTGAGCGGCCAAATGACAAACTGGTCCCCGGATGAGTTTATATGTTTGCATCCCCCAAACATATCAAATGAAAACAAAACTAAACCAAAATGGGATGATTTTTTATGTTTGCATCCCCCAAACATACAAACAAAAACAAAAGCAAATCAATAGGGATGATCAGCATATGTTTGCATCCTCCAAACATACCTTACAGTACCACCTACCACCTTCAATCAACGTCAATTGCCCTCCTAATAAACAGGGTTACCGATACAGATATCAACCGAATAATAAACAAACACTAACGCCTAACAAACCATTGCGAACATTCAACCAAACCCATTGTTGCAACATCAAGTTCCACAAACACCAAACTCTCCACCAACTGCTTTCACATAAACAAACAACTCCATACCCGGACACCATCAACAATCTTTAAACCACTTTTTTTTAATCAACAATCACAAACAACACTTCATCGGAAACATAATCACCAAACGACCATACACAATGTCATCTCCACAATTCAATACAGTGCCCACAAACAGCTCACCACAATACAATCAACTCTCAGCAACATCCCGACCACTCAAACAATACACAACACCTCATCATCAACCTAAACAATACACAGTAATTCACCATCAACAAAAACACTTCTATTGCTATCACATGTCCCCTCTCAAGCAACCCTCCTCATTTGCCAACTACCCCATGCCTTACGCCCCTTTTCCCAATCAATCTCCAACCTGAAACCCCTCCCTGTATCATCTCACTTCTTCAAGTTGCCATCGACTATAACCAATACATATTACAAATCACTTCAAACTACCCTCATTCACGTCCAACCATAACCATCCACAAAGTCAACTCACAAATTATCACAAATCAATACAACCAACCCCCTTTAGCTCACTTACCATCACCAATAACAACAGACAACTGCATGCACCAGCCGCCTACAACAACGTGAACCCCCACAAAACACCAATCCGCTGCCTTCAGCAAATTGCACCCTCACCGTGCAAGCTCCACAAACTCCAGAAACCCAAATTGCGGCAACGATTCTCCCCAAAGCGAAAATCAAACACAAATCCCAAAATCGCGAGATGCTTGAGCCACCAAATCACACCATCTATCACCTACTCAAAGCAACCATCAGGACCTCAAACTCATGACCATCACTAACCCTCCATCACAACAGACCCTACACCACATCTTCACGAACAGACACCCACAGCCCTCGACAAATTCACAACTCCACGCAACCACTTTCGAACCTTCAAATCACCCTCCAAATCCCAAAATCGCAAGCGAAAACCAAAGCATGGAGATGGGAAGCATCCAGATGCGTGGATCGACCGAAATGGAAAGACGAATTTTCCCTGATTAGAATTTGTACAAAGACCAAATTGTGGCCTATAGAGGCGCGACAGGAAAATCCAGATGCGATGATGGAGAAAAGAACGGAAAAGAACTTAAAAGAATAAATCTGAAAACAAAATAAAAACTCAACTCTTTTCTCCCTCTCCTCTCTGACCTAGCTCTGATACGATGTTAGAATTCAGATCCAGAGAGAAGAGAGATACAACGATAAACAATTAAAAGACTACATTTTATTGATTGATGGATAGTTATTACAAAAGAAGATAATTGCTTAATTACAATGCTAAACATTGGCTCTACTTATAGATGAGAGAGAGCATTATAGAATAGAATATTCTAGAGCATATTTGGATCTATACCAAATATAGACCAAATTAATACAATCCAAATATAACTCATAATTAATGCAATCCAAATAAAAGGAAACATATTTTATTATTATTTCTAACATTTTCTTCTTCAACACAGCTTGCATATCCTGTTACAACATTAAAGTAATTATCTTTGCCTACAGGAGAATTTACGCAGTTTATCTTTTTTATTGGTGTTTCGTGTATTTAGCCATCTAGGACATCCTTGTATTTCGGGCTAGGAACATGCTTGTCATTGCATATTTTCCTTACTTCAGCTCCTTGGATTGTTGTAATACTAACGTGATTACCTAGAAAATGTATTTTCTCGAATAGAAAATTTACTGTATGCACTTTAGATTATGATTCGGTTCGTCTTGGTTGTATATCAGTAAATCGAACCCAAAAAAGAAACAATAATTTAGGTCTGTAAGCGTTCACATAGTATGATAACATCAAAATAGCGTCACGCTGCAACTATAATTAAAAATATTTAGCGGTTTATTATCTTTCTCGTATTCATGTCTTGTTCTGGCTACATATACTGCTGCTATTCTTAAAATGTGGAAATCCTATATAAAATTGTGTGGATTGATCCAACTGATGTTAGTTGCACAATCCTTATTCAGACACAAAGATATTATTAACTGAATTCGTGTAGATAAAATAAATTTTCATACCACTACACTGAGAAATAATAGAGCTTTGTATCTCTTTTGTGGTGTTCTTTTCACATTTGAAGAGTAAATGTCTCTAATTGTACAGTTTTGTTATACAAGGCATTTGCACACGTTTTTTATTATTATCACAGCAACTGTACACTTTTTTCTTAATTCTGTCATTACATTAAACTAATTAACGGTTGATGACAATCTTATGTTGCAGATAATATGGAAATAAAGGTGCTTTTAGGAAGAGAGCTGCTGCTGTCATTATATTTTCAGTTTAAGTAGTATCATCTTTGTTCCAGTTTATCTATAAATTCATGTTGTGCACACAGTCAATGTTTTCTGATTACTTATGCAATAGATTCTTCTATTAGTAAATCATTAGTTGTTCCAATATTTTGTCATGTATACAATGTTTGTGAATATTTATGGTTGGATATTTAATAACATTTTGTGATTATAATAAACATATTGTTGTGATGTATAGATGTTAGTATGTTACCAAAACTTATGATATAACATGCAAAAATAGGTATAATATATTTGTATATGTATGCACAACGTTGTCGATAGTCGTAACGTATGAAAACACGACACTTATCGCTAGTTGTAATGTATTAAAGCACAATGTTTATTGTATGACCTAACTGTATTTTTATTTATGTTAAAGAAATATCGTAGATAATCAATTTACTACGGTTTGCAATTGAGATGGTTATACAAAATATAATGGTCAAATACAGTTGTAAAACTCTGTTTTGCAATGTTCGAAAAATAACGTGTATAAAGTTTGATTAACTTTTAAATAATGTCGTCTAAATTTTATTTACAACACTGATTAAATATAATTAAAGATTAAACTATTACGTTTGAAAATAGATAAAAATAATAATAATACACAACTTCTACTAAATGACGTAAACGGTAATTCTACAACACATGAATAACGTTATTGAAACTATATTACAATGTAAGAAAATCATTGAAAATACAAATACACAACATACAAGTACCATTGTAAAAAAACATGTTATCATATTTGAAATACGTTGTAATTGACTGCCTCACAACATTCAAACAACGTGGTATATATATATATATATATATATATATATATATATATATATATATATTGGTGTGTTTTCACTATTTTTATATTTTTTTACAACTAACTTTTCTACAATGTTTTGTACAACGTTTAGGTAAACGTTGTAAAAAAGACCCTACCTTTCATAACTGTGGATATAACAACATTATGATAAATGTTGTTAAAATACATTGACAACATTTATTCAATGTTGTAATATGTAATATTTGTTGTAGGCGCTACAGCTGCTTCTTTCTAATCGCGTACTCTCTTGATTGACGTCGTTCTTATCGTGCTGAATTTCCACCTATTAATTAAGCTTATAGCCATCGTATCTTCCCATTCCAAAATCAATCCAAGTTTTTTTCCATCCTTTGTTATTTCCTTCTGAAAATCATTTCACAGAACCGCTTTTTTTTTAAAAAAAAAGGAGATAAAATACAATTCGCAAATTGAATCTGCGATGCATTCTAAAGTTCGACTCAACTGGAAATCGAACGAAAACCGCGAATTGAAATCGTTGTACGCCCTGAAGCTCTCGATGTCGTGACAGGAGGTACTCGCGAATGAGGAAAGAGGTACGGTGAAGAGTTCTAAATGGCACGAGGTTGAGCGATGGTGACTAGGAGTTCAAACTGGTTGAATTGCGGAGTAACAGTGTTATGGGGTTGTTTTAGTGAAACTCGCTGTATAGTTGGATAAGGAACCGGTGAGGTTCAAATCACAGGAAGTCAGCAATAAGTGGTATGGAGGTTCGATTAGTAAATTTCAAGGTATATGGTGTTGGGTAATGAACTGGTATTGATTCAAGGGAAGTTCGGATGTGTTGTTTTCAAAAGGAGGGTTCAGGTGTGATAAACTTGGCCTGTCAAGTGGAGAAGGCTGCATAGTCAGAAGTGTTGTTGTATGGTGATGGGTCTGAGGTTTTTGGGATTTACTGGAGTATTGCAATAGTTGTAAAGGGAGTAAAGTTTGTGATGTTAGGGTAGATATTGTGTTCGACAGTGGTTTACTGGAACCAAGGTTTTAAATCTCAGATATCGGTCGCGTTTCGTCTCGGGGATTTTAAAGACTTGATCTCGTATCGGGGGAGATCTCGGATGAGATGAGTCCAACTCGGGTGTTCGTCTCGGATTTCCATCTCGGGTCTGAAAGTTCATATCAGAATAATCTCTGGGTACATGATATGCTAAAACATAATATATTTTTCTTGCTTAATGATTTTTATGAATGTTATTATAAACATAGAAACTTAAACTAGAATTGCAAAATCATCTTATTATTCTTAATTTACTAAAGATCATTCATACTTTAAATCATAATATGCTTCAAATAGAAATATGACACGGTGAAAATAGAATAGTGCTTACAACATATGATCCATGAACATGAGTTATTGTTAGACATAAAACATAAAAACGGTCCACAACATTAAAAAGTTTAGTATAAGTAAAACATAAAATAAAAAAATTCATAGGTAAAATGTATATAAAGAGGATGAATATGAAAATCATAAGCATTGTAGAACATATACGAACATATGATATGGTCATTTAACATGCAAAATATTAAATAGTAGGATATTATCATGGCTTGATTTGAGTGTTTTAATTATTGTTCTGGTTCAGGCCCAGATTTAAAATTTAACCAGAAAAAACAAGATCACGGACGATATTCCAGTATCTCATCTCGGTCGATATATCGTTCGATATCATAATATCTCGGGAGATATATTCAAAAGGAGATTTACGGTGAGATTTGCGGTTTCGTTTCGGGAGGAGCCCAAAATGAGATATTGGAGGAGATCTCAGACGATATTTTCGAGGTCTGAAACAGTGACTGGGACAGTATGGAGTGGAGTAATGGTCTAGTCATTTTGTCAGTAAGGAGCTGATCATTTTGAGCGTTACATTGGAGGTTGAGGTTCAGGTCTGATGGTATTAGTTGTTGGAAGGGAAGCGTAGTGGCTCGAACTAGGTGTTGTAGAAATGTTTGATCGACCGGAGTGTCGCTGCAGTAGACAGCATAAGGTATACATTTTATATAAATTTAAAATAATTTAAATTTATTTAATTATTTGTTAAGTAATTTTAATTAATAATCGATTTATCATTAATTAAAAATAAATAAATAATCATAGGTAATTATTCTATTCAAGACGATTTGTAGACGCGACAATTTAGAAATTAATAGGGTATTCAGCTAAGGAAAATCGAGGTGAGTTAAACTCACTCAGTTAAATTATTGGGAATTATTTTTAATAGTTCAAATTTAATTTTTTGTTTGTTGGATGATAATTGATTGATATAAAGTGATAATAGTGTGTATATGTATATATATATATATATATATAATATTATACAATAATATTGGTGATTGGATAATTCCCACAGTACCATTAGCGGATGATTTCCCTATATGCCCCCACAATATATATAGTGGATGACCTTCTATACCGCAATATCCTGCCTCGAAGTAGGATGGGTATTATTATTGTTGAATAACATCTGTGGATGTAGGAAAAACAGGTTGGAGGGATCCAACTGGATTTCTTAACATTTATTTGTTTGTTTGTTTTGACATATATGTTGCTATATGATAACCTGTGATAGTATATGACCTATTTGGATGTGTATTAACCTGGGATGTTGGACCTTGATTTTTTATATTATCAATGTCAAAATAATATATGGTTTTTAAAATAATAGAATTTAAATATATAAAAGTATTTAAACGGAATTTTATTTCAAATAGAATATTTATCTAGAAATTGAATTATAAATGAAATGGAACAGTAAAGATTTTGAAACGACCCAAACTTCCCCTTTCAGGAAAGCCCGGATTGAGTTGAGAACACGACACATCAGAACACAAACAACAGAACATTTCATTGCTATTACAACAATTACATCAGAAAGCTCGGTATCCATGTATTTCATCCAGTTGTGTCAGTTGTTATTTTCCGCTACACATTATACTTATGTATTATTTTCCACCGCTATGTAATTTTTAAAATCTCTGATACTATATTTCCAATGTGTAATAGTTATTCATACTTTGGAATATTCTTGTACTCTGATGTAATTGTTGTAATAGCAATGAAATGTTCTGTTGTTTGTGTTCTGATGGGTCGTGTTCTCAACTCAATCCGGGCTTTCCCGAAATGGGAAGTTTGGGTTATTTCAGTTTAGTATCAGAGCATTGATAGTCTTCCGCTGCATTGTATTAAATTTATTGTAAATTAATCTTCCGCTGTTGTATTATTATATTCGATGTACTTTGATATTCTGTACTCTGATGTAACATTATTATAATGTTTATAAAAGTCTTCTGTTATTAGTTCTGATGTGCTGTATGCCCAAAGTTAGCGTATGCAGGATTCGAACGGTCTTGGTCGATTTAGCGATCGATTAGGTCCGGGCGAAATCCGTGTCGTTACAGCTGGTATTAAAGCTTTGGTTTATAGAACTCGAGAACAAGACACATTAGAACCGAACAAAAGAATTCATCTGAGATTGGATTAGTAATATCCAATGAGAATGACTCGTAGTTTGCTTCACTTGCAAACTCGTGTGCCCCTATTTTCCACATGGGCAGTCGAGCGGTTTGTTTTGCATATATTTATTTAGTCAGCAGGATTCTGGATTGAAGCTTAAACCTGTGTCCAGAGCATTGATAGTCTTCCGCTGCGTTGTATTAAATTTGTTGTAAATTAATATTCCACTGTTGTATTATTATATTCGATGTACTCTGATATTCTGTACTCTGATGTAACATTATTATAATGTTTATAAAAGTATTCTATTATTAATTCTGATGTGTTGTATGCCCAAAATTAGCGTATGAAGGATTCGAACGGTCTTGGTCGATTTAGCGATCGATTAGGTCCAGGCGAAATCCGTGTCGTTACAGATTTGCTTTTAACAAATAAGACGACAAGTTGATTTTATAAACAATACTAATAAAGAAGTAAATTATTATTATTATTATTATTATTATCATTTTTAGAGAATTCAGAAATTATAATCTGAATATGAAGATAGATGGAAATTGGGTTTGAAATCGGTATTGTTAATGGATTTGAATTTTCCAAGTTCAATGGAAACTATAAATTAAATTATGTGAAATAACTCTATATTGGAAGTTATAATGGGATTGAAACTTGAAATTTGATTGTTGAAATTGAGTCTAGTATGGATTTGTATTGAAATTATTATTCACGATTAAGGTGAATAAGGAGGATAAAATAAGTGGTGTGGGAAAATAGGAATTTATAAAAATAAGTTAGAAAGGGTTTTTGAAATTATAAATTCTTATTGAATAATATAATATAGATTATATTAAAAAAATTACATACAGTTTACAAATAATAAATATTAGAGTTTGCGAATAATAGAAGTGATAATAGAATTGGAACTTGAAACTACAAGTATAGAATCAAATCGACAAACTTAGTCAAGAATGGATTTGTATTAAGAGTTATTATTCACGGGTGAGGTGAATTGGGGTTAAGGAGAATATTTTGCAAATGAGAATTTTTGAAAGGAAGTTAAAAAGTGTTTTTAAATTATAAATAATAATTGAATTGGAGATGAACCAATTTGAATAATATGGATTATATTAAAGGATTTTATATACGGGCTATGAATAATAAATATTATTAGTAAGAATTCACAAAAGTTATACACGAATAATTTGAATAGAAGTTAGAATAGAATTAAATAAAGCTTATTGGAATAAAACTAGAATGACTGGAATAAACATATACAAATGTTTATAAAGATTTTTGGATTCAAGACTTGACATGGAATTTGCTTTACAATGATTTAAATGGAGTTGAGTTGTTAACGAAAATATATCGTTATAAGCAAAATCTTGTTTCAGTTTAAAAATAAATATTTAGCAAAGGTTTTGCAAATCAAACCCTTAAGGGAATATTTTATAAAAGTTGGAGCAATGTTTTGTAAATGCTATTTATAAGTAAAATATTTGAATAGTTATAATTTGAGATAAACATTTCATTTAAAATGTTAATTGACATTCGAAATTATCGTTTAGAAATTTAGAAATGAAGTTAATGGAATTAGAAACTGACCGGGGATTAGTTGAGATGAATGGTTTTCTGAGTATCGATCTGATGTTGGTTTCGGCCTTCAGGGTTAATATTTAGAAAGTTATTCACTTACTAGTCTACGGTTAGGGACTAATGACCAAGATGAGAAGTGTGTTCTAAATGTATTTAAAATGAACGGTTTTGAATATTCTTATACTAATATAAGAAGAGGATGAATATTTTAGATGTTGGGAAAATTAAGAATCTTAGTTAACGAATGATTAATTAAAGAGGAAATTATTGAATCGGTAAATTCAATTTTCTTTTATGGATGGATGAATGGGTGTCTTTATTTGATAGTTAAATAACAGTTATCAAATATGGCCTATACGATTGTTGGTACGGAAAGACCAAGATTGAATTTATATTCGAAAACCATTCCGACCAGCAAATATGTAAACTTTGAATATATCAGACGCTGATCGAGACAGAGCATTTGAAGACCGTATGTGACGGCCCGTCCCGCACCAGCCTGCATTTCCTCCGAAAGTGCGTTGTACAAATGCCCGGCTAGCACAGAACGATCGTTAAGGAAAGGAAAGAAGGGAATTAACTTACGAGTAACCTGTAGAATGTCTCACAACGCATGGAGTAAAATATAATAATAATAAAATACTTGACATAAAACAGGTGAGACATTGTAAAAGCTAATAACAAAAACCAACATCAACATCAGAGCAGCGGAAATCCAAGTACAGCTTATTACAACTTTTCCAAATTTACTGTCTCTAAAAGAAAGGAAAGCTTAAAGTAGAAGATGCACTACTAATGCCCAAGCAGTGATCTTCAACAACACAGGGAGAATACTATATATACATTACGTGGAAGCCTCCTGCTCGTCTTCGGATCATCTACCCGTGCATCACCAGCTAACCTGTCTCTAGTCTGCTCGTGTGAGCACCCAGAGTAATAAGAGGAAACATAAAACTTTGGGTCAGACATAATGCCTGGTATGAGCGATAAGCATCTAAACAGAACAATAACAGGTATACTAAACCATACCTGAACCTGGACCTGCAACCAAAGAGTTAGTACCACATACCGTACAATACTCTAAGGTGCCTTAATAGATAGTGTAGAGAATACGGGGGTGGGGTGTGCATGTAATAATGATGGCAAACAAATCAACCATAGCAACCATCCTCACATCTCTAACTCAGTGCGTAAAGCGTACGATGTCCACCACTGTCAATCACTAGACCCATCGAAGTAGTGACGGAGTTCAACCTGTACAACTACTGCTACTACCAAGCTTACCACATGGAGTCATGACCAAATCTTTACAAATGACCCCACTTCATTGGTCTATAGCCCTTTAGTCGTACCTAGGCCACTGTGACCCTGAATCTGTTCACGTACCTCCCATACATAGTGATCCAAAGTCATAGACATCGACTGCCCCTTGGCACACGTCCCGCAGCAAAGCCCAATCATGAAGTGAACTCATCGGTTCCCAACTGGATCCTGAGCTCTAACTTCCCATATTGGACTACCTTTACATCTCGGGTTATTGGTCAATACTGGGTCGGGTCGGATTCCTTTCAAGCCATCGGTTCGGGTCGGGTACACTGCATTGCGTTGGTGCATGGTCTTCCTCTGGTAGCGGTTCGGATCGGGTCCACTCCATCACGTCGGTTCGGGTCGGGTGTCCCCCTTCGGGTCGGGTCGGTTGTCCTCCTTCGGGTCGGGTCGGGTGCCATCTCCCATCCAGTTCATGCTCCCGCTCCGATCAGCTCCCTCGTTCTTCACATGCTCCGATCCGATCTCTCCTCCTTTATCCGATCCGATCCCAGTTCAGTTAGTGTGGCCTTCCTTTTTTCCAATTTTCTCAAGTGTCAGGTTCCGATTCGATCGAGTCCCTTGCCTAGTTCAACTTATCCGATCTGAGCCACCATATCCGATCTGATCCGATCCTGCACTGTTTTCTGAAACTTTTCCAGCAAGTGTTTATGCCATTCGACGACGTTTTCGACCAATCTAACTATTCTAATCAATCACAAAACATGTCAAACAGTCATAGCAACATAGCAAACTAACCACAAACACCAAAATGATGAATTTACATGTCAAAATGGATCAAATATACTCAAAACCCCATATTTTCCCTTAAGCATGTTTAAGCAAAACTAATCATAGGGTTAACAAAACTTAATCAAATTAAACCAATTTTCTACCAGAGGCATAAAATATTATTTTCGAATTTATGGATATTTTTCCAGAATTTATTAGTGTGTAAATTCGCTAACCTTCACTAATTACCCTTAATTAACTGTAATTAGTGTCAAAACAATGCTAATCACTCACCTTGGCCACAAATAAGATTCTCAGAACTGAAACCTCGCTGATTTGGGTGAATACTGATGTCTAACAGTAGCTCTAACCTTGCTTTCGTGTTTTCTCTCCTTAATTTGATGTAGATTAAGCCAAAACTTGATTAGAAAGTGATTTGGGGATGTTTCTAGATGTTGGCAGCCATTGCTAGGGTTCAAGAATGAAAGTGGCGGCTGGGAAATGAGGATAAGATCGTTCTCTAACTAATTTCAGCCTCCTTCTCACCCTAATCCCGAAATCCCCTTTGGGCCTAGCTGTTAATCACCCGGTTAAGTCCAATTAAGCTGTTTTTCACTATCTGAAACTTGTTTCAGCTATATCTCCCAAACGGTGAGTCCGTTTGGCTAATGTGACCACTCTACGGAATTGTAAACCATCATCCGGAGCCAATGGAAGTGGTTTCATATCAAAATTCCTTTCCAGTCAAAAGTTATGGCCAAAACAGTACCAACTAGGGGTAAAATGGTCATTTAAAAATCGGGAAAAATCATGAACATGGGAAATGACCCCAATAGTCGTCTCCCAAAGTTACATGACCATACGACTTAGTATGTGAAAGAAATAAATATTCTACGATCCTATGATGCGTAGAATACGGGTCGTTACACTCTCCACCCCTTAAGAAATTTCGTCCCCGAAATTCCTTAACCTAAAACATACAAAAGATCCCGCATGCCTAACAGCCACATACAACAATCAAATATGCAAAACAAGCCTACCCTAGCATGCGGAAAACTAAATCGAAGTTAAAATCTTACCAGGCAAAGAGTTCTGGATATGTCTTCCTAATGTTCTCCTCTATCTCCCAAGTGCAATCATTCTCGTCCTCGCCCCACTGAACCTTGACTAGCTTCACCGCCTTCCTTCGAAGTTGCTTCATGTCATGCCCGAAAATACGGGCCGGCTTGCGGTTCCCAACCGCCTCGGGTTCTACTTCGAAGTCCTCTAACTGATCAGGTGAAATAGTCATATCTGAGTCGTGGACGAACTTCCTTAGTTGGGAAACATGAAATACATTGTGAACTCCCGCCATCTTCTCTGGTAAGCCAACTCTATATGCCAAATTCCCTACTAGTCCAAGAACAGGGAATGGGCCAACAAATCTTGGTGCCAACTTGCCTCTCCTGCCAAATCGTATTATGCTCTACAACAGAGAAATCCTGACAAACACCAAGTCACCAATGGAGAATTTTAAGTCTCTTCTCCTCTTATCAGCATAACTCTTCTGCCTATCTTGGGCAGCCTTTATTCGTTGTTGAATGATCTTGATCTAATCTGAAGTTTCCCTCACCACATCTGGTCCAAGCATAAACTTCTCGCCAGTCTCTATCCAACATGATGGTGTGTTGCACGGTTTTCCGTACAAAGCTTCAAACGGAGCCATCCTGATACTGGATTGGTAGCTATTATTATATGCAAACTCTACTAGATGCAAATGGTCATCCCATGATCCACCAAAATCCAGTACACAAGCTCTCAGGAGGTCTTCCAATATACGATTCACCCTCTCCGTCTGACCGTCGGTCTGAGGATGATATGCAGTACTGAGATGTAATTCTGACCCTAGAGCCTCTTGTAAGCTCTTCCAAAACCCACTAGGGAACAACGGGTCTCGGTCACTCACAATGCTTTTAGGTACTCCATGAAATCTCACTACCCACTTCATATACAATTCTGCTAACTTAGCTGTCGTTCTGGTCGATTTGACTGGTATGAATCTTGCACTCTTAGTCAATCGATCCACGATTACCCAAATGCTATCATGTCCCGATCTAGTCCTTGGTAAACCATCGATGAAATCCATCGAGACTTGCTCCCATTTCCATTCGGGAATTTCTAATGGTTGCAATAATCCACTAGGCTTCTTTTGCTCGGCTTTAACTAGCTGGCAATTCATGCATTTGGATATAAACCTCCCAATGTCTCTTTTCATCCCTTCCCAGTAGTAGGTCTGCTTCATATCTCGATACATCTTGTTACCACCGGGGTGTATAGTCAGTTTTGAGTGATGACATTCTCTAAGCACTTCATCTCTCAATCCATTGACATTGGGTACAACAAGCTTTCCACTCTTTCTAAGCCATCCATCTCGATCAAGCCCATACTTGTTCATCTCCTCATCGATACACATCTCTAACTTGGAGATGATTTCCAATAGGTTAGGATCGTTCCTCTGACTAGAGCCGATCCGCTCAATCAAAGTGGGTCTGATCGTCAAACTTGCTAACATTTCTGGATCCAATTCGCACTTTGGTCTGAAATCATACCCAGCGATGTACTCCAGTTGCTTCCATTCTAGAAACATAGCCCCTAAACTGGCATGTCTTCTACTCAACGCATCGGCTACCGCGTTACCCTTTCCCGGTGTATATGCGATGTCGAAATCATAGGAAGCTAAGAATTCTAACCACCTTTGCTACCGGAGATTTAGATCCTTCTGAGAGAAAAGATACTTCAACGACTTATGATCTGTAAACAACTCAAATCTTTCTCTCAAGAGATAGTGTCTCCACATCTTTAACTCGAACACGATCGCTGCCAATTCCAAATCATGGGTAGGGTATCTTCTCTCGTGCGGTTTCAATTGCCGACTTGCATAAGCTACAACCCTACCGCCTTGCATTAATACAGCACCCAGTCCGGTACCACAGGCATCCGTGTATACCGTCATCTCTTCATCCCCCTTAGGAATGACTAACACTGGTGCGCATGTCAACTTGTCCTTTAGATTCTTGAATGCATTCTCGCACCTTTCGTCCCAGACAAAAGCTTGATTCTTCTTGGTCAACTGGGTCAATGATGTTGCTATCTTGGAGAAACCATGGATAAACTTACGATAATATCCAGCTAACCCCAAGAAACTTCTTACATCTGTTGCATTCTTGGGCGTAGGCCAATCCTGTACCGTAGCCACCTTCGCCAGGTCCACGGCAATAGCATTCTCGGAAACAACATGACCCAAGAACCTCACTTCCCTCCTCCAGAAGTGACACTTAGAAAACTTTGCTTTCAATTGGTGTTTTCTCAACACCTCCATCACTATTCTTAAATGTTCCTTGTGTTCTTCCTCTGTCTTCGAATAGACCAAAATATCATCAACGAACACAAGGACAAACTTATTCAACTGATCTCTGAATACCCTATTCATAAGATCCACAAAATATGCTGGGGCATTGGTCAGCCCGAATGGCATGACCAACCACTCATAAAATTCAGATGGCGTCCGAAATGTTGTTTTAGCTATACTCTCAGCTTCCACTCTAAGCTGATGAAAACCTGTCGCGAGATCTAACTGAGAAAATACTCTCGCGCCACTCAACTGATCGAACAAATCATCTATCCGCGGTAGAGGATACTTGTTCTTCCTCGCCACTTTATTCAACTCGCGGTAGTCTACACACAAACGAAGGGAACCATCCGCCTTGGTAGCAAACACAACTGGTGCTCCCCATTCAGAAACACTCCTTCTGATAAATCCCTTCTTCAAAAGATCGCTGACTTGCACCTCGAGCTCTCGCTGCTCTCTTGGTGCCATACGACGAAGTGGCATCACTATAGGTCTGGCATCTTTCACCAAATCAATACGGAACTCAATCTCTCGATGTGGTGGAAGCCCGGTCACTTCTTCGAAAACATCCGGATACTGGCCAACCACGGGCAAACCTGACAACTCACTATGCGGAATGTCGAGGGAGTTTAGAAAACTAGCCAATACCCCCTCACTGGGTAGACCACCAAACACTATCCTCCGCCCATCATCCACTCTAGCTGTCACCAAAAAGCCCTCACAGTCTACCACCACCCCGTATCTTTGGAGCCAATCTACTCCCAAAATAATGCCAAACCCAGTAAAGCCCAAAACAAAGCAATCACAAACAAACATGCATCCATGACTCGATAAGACCACATTACGACAAATCATGCTAAGGCTAGTCGAACCACCAATCGGGTTCGTCACTGCTAAAGGTCTATCGACAATCTCGGTCTCCAATCTCAACCTATCTACCAGGTCACTAGATATGAAAGAACTGGAAGCTCCGGTATCAAACAAAACTCTAACAGGAACATCATAAACAGAAAGCATACCTTGAATGACGACATTCTTTCCCTTCTCCGCCGCGGTTGGGGCATTCGACGAAGAAGGAATAGCATTAAGGGCATATGCTTTCACCATTTGCTTTTCCTTAGGGGGTTGCGGACACTTGTCCTTGTGATGTCCCATTTGGCCACAGTTGAAGCACTTCCTATCCGCTGGCTTGGCCCGACAATTACTAGCATAATGGCCCTTCTTACCACAGCTGAAGCACTCCACATCTTGCTTATTCTTTTTCTTCTGACCATCCTTCGTCTGATTCTGCTTTCTCTTATTCTGGGAACCACCCTTGCCTCCACCACTTGCTTGTGGTTTTGGCTCCTCTATAGATGCAACCTCAGTCTTCGGCTTAGGGTAGAGACTTTCTGATCTCATTTTTTTTCCCCACAATCGATTCAAACGTCTCATCAATGTGGTTAATAAGCCTTTCCCCCAAGTACTGATCCAAACCGGTTATGAATTTCTCATTCTTCTTCTCGGCAGTATCAATAAGAGATAATCCATACACTACAAAAAAAACACCATATTACAACTTTAATTTTACAACGGTGGTAAAAGCACCGTTGTAATAAATGGTTTTTTACAACGGTGGTAAAAGCACCGTTGTAATAAATGGTTTTTTACAACTGTCAATACCCTAAAGTTGTAATAAACGTATTTTTAACAAATTTTTGTTTTGTTAGTTGTAATAGATGCCCATTACAAACTTCATGTTTATAATATCTATATTTAATAACTAATTATATTAATATTTAATAATAATTAATAATAAACTTAGGAATCAATAATATTTATTAATTATTATTAAATAATTAATAGTTAATAAGTGGTTATTAATGTTTAATAGTTAATGTTAACTGCTTATTAATTAATATTTAGGTGACATATACATTATAAGCTTTTAATAGTTATTACTCGATTATAACTAAGTAGAAATGTGAGAACCCAACTTTGATGATCCTAGATTATATTGATTTCAATTAAATCCATAATATTTGGGGTGAATAAATAAATAAATAAATAAATCATTTGTGATATGTACATGATGAATATGTGAAATTGTGCATGATTAAAATGGTGAATAAACATACACATTTGTTTGTATATTGTGTATGTGACACGAAAATTTTATTTAAGTGTTATGATTTGGGGCTTAAGTTTTATAAGGGTTAACATTAAATCTAAGGGCAAAATGGACATTGGCAATGGTGAAACCCTAGCCGTATGAAGCAAATAAAAGGAAATAGGCCGTCGGTTTCCATTTCATTCTCTTGTTCTAAAAAAAACTTAAAAATGGCCAAAGCCCTAGAAATCGAATTGGGGAAATCAACAAATCGACCAACGTCTCACATCAAATAGAACGAATTTGTGAGAGAAATGGTTTCCAAGGGGAAGCGACAGTAGATCTGGGGGAGATCGTAACCCAAATAGAGGAAATACGGAGAGAAATCGAGATCTGGAAGCTAATCGGGTTTAAGGTGAGTGTATTTCCCTCTTTTAAGCACTATGACCTTTAATAAGTCCAAAACGGATTTTCACCCTCCATTCTTCCTCGCATTTATCTCCTTTTTTGTTGATTTCTTTGATCGCAGAATCGATTATGCTGCAGCGATTCGTGGACAATGTCCTCGCCGTTACGAAAGAGTAAGATTCTCATTCATTTTCTTTTCAGTTTGCTTATTCAATGATTGAATGTCGTTCTGATTATATCTTTGGATACGATAAGCATCGTTAGACCTCATGTTGATCGATAAACGATTTTTTTTAACTGCTATAAACTACAGTGATGTTTAAATTTGAGCATTTGATGTGTCTTGGCTTCGTAGATAGAAAACCGACACCTACTTAATTTTTATATGCTTTTTATTCATTTTTTTGTATCGCCTGTCTGGTAATCTGAATGAATGTGAGAATGAGGTTCCTGATGATGTAATATGAAGCTGTGGTCTCCTCTTTTTTTTCCAGAGGTGAAACCAGTTTGATTTTGGGGGCTTGTGCAGAATGTTTGCTTAAATTGTGTACAATTTTTTGCTTTATGTGATAATGGTTGTTTGTTTGTGGGTTCTTATGCAGGTCGATGAAAACATTCACTTATGAGTCCTTAAACAATATAGCAAGGTTGATAAACGGGGTATCAGCACTTTTGCTTGCAGTGCTTCCTGGAAAGACAAAGATTTTGGAAGGAATCTAGGGATGGGAGCTCAGACCAACTTTTCGTGATCCTCGCCTTCCTCGTTGGATGGAGAAGTAATTGTTTTCGCTGTTTATATATAAGTATGTTGATAAGTTTTGACATTTTCAGAACTATTCTATTGGGTTGTTAAAGAGACTACAATTTTGAATAAGGGAATACAACCTTAGGCAGACTCCAATAAAATTGTTATATAATCGACATGATAAAATTGTTTTTAGTTTTTAATTGAGATAGGAAATGATAAAGCAATGGTTCTATCTGATAGGTCAACGGAATTGTATTTGATCGAGGGTAATAACAAATTCGAAAACGAAATCATGGGTATTGGGTAACAATTGATTGAAGGTGCTAACCATTCAATATATGTAATAAACTCATTCCTTCCATTTCCTATAATGCTTTAGTTGATTTTAAAATGTAGTGAATATCTGTCAAGATGAAGATAATGGCTTTTGGAGATCTGTTTTTAAATTGTTTGTGCTTAACCATACCGTAAGTCTTTCCTTAGCCAATTTGTAGTACATGTGGTTGAGTGGGTGCGTGTGAGAGATTTACTACATAATCATAGCATTTGTGTTGTACAAATATTGATGCTTTTTATTAGCATCAAACATTAGGTGCACGCTGGAGGGTTCTGATAGTATCTTTTCCTTTTTCCTTACAATTTACTTGTACATCTTTATTGTACTGTACAGTGTAGACTAATGTTTTGATTCCTTTCTGGTGGCAGTGGTGTTTCTTCCTGTTTTGGAATTCAATGGTTGTAGGGTAGTAAAGTTTTTTTTAAAGGAGAACCGTTTGTTGGATAAACATAGTGTTTATATGAGATGATTGCTGAATAGTAATATAATCTTTACCAGTAGTTAAATTTTGGTATAAACAATGTACAGGTTAAAATAGGAGATCTTGGAGAAGCAGTAGTAGTAGAAAGGAACCATGCAGCACGCACAATGACCGGAATGCCCGAATACATGGCACTTGAACTATACGAAGAGAACAATGCAAAAGTGAGTTGTGACTGTATTATGTAAAAGTGAGGAATGTACGTATTGTTATGACTGTATTATGTATAAGTGAGTTGTACGATAGTGGATCACAAAGTTGTACTAATTCAAATATTGAAATAAAATATTTAATTGATTATTTCAATTCAATGTAGCATCATTTTATTCAATATAAATATTTATTTTTATATGAAATGTAATGTATAAAGAAACAAAAATCATATTGTTATAATTAATTGTAGTAGGAATTACTACAACGGTAAAAAAAGTTGTAATATGTATTACTACAACAGTGCAAAAATGTTGTAATATGTATTACTACAACGGTGGAAAACAGTTGTAAAATATACATTTAACAACGGTGTCGCAACGGTGTATAAAAGTTGTAAAAGATTTTAGACTATTACAACTTCTTAATAGACGACGGTGGCTCCACCGTTGTAAAAAGTCTTTTACAACTGTTTTCCACCGTTGTAATAGGGTCATTTTGTTGTAGTGATACTTCGACAAAGTATCGAATTCGGCAATATACTCCGAGACAGCTCTTCCATTCTGCTTGAGCTCCAAGAATTTCTTAAACAGCACTGACTTCTGAGCAGCTGGAATGAACTTCTCGCTAAAGCGAACCTTAAACTGCTCCCAAGTAATCTGATCTTCAGGAGTAGCTGCCTTTATAGCATTCCACCAATTCATTGCCCGCCCTTGCAGCTGAAGGGACGCTAGCTTTCTCTTCATCGCATCCTCGATACCCAAATCCTCGAAGATACGTTCGCAACTATCCAACCAATCCTGAACATCCGTAGCTGAGTCCGTTCCGTGGAACGGCTTCCCACCAAGGCTAGTATAATCCTTATTCAGCTTGGCGAAGTCGACTCTCGGCGCCTGCACTATTGGACCACCACCATTTCCACCATTGGGAGTTGCCCTCTGCACATCCCTAAGCATCTCTCTCATGAGGTCAGTAAACATCGTCCTCATGTCAGCGGCATTCCCATTATTGGCTCCCCAACCAGCACCTCTAGTATATCGGCTCATCGTCAATCTGTAAAAGGAAACGATTAACGACCCCATAGTGGTGCTAGTGCAGTACGACTTCACCCTTATACTACTAATAGTATATACATATATAGCTTTTAAAAACCAAAGTAATCACAAATACGCTCTCTCGTATACGTATATTATATCTCCCTGATAACTTCCCTAGGTTAACTACGCAACCTAGAGCTCTGATACCAAGTGTGACGGCCCTCCCCGCACCAGCCTGCATTTCCTCCGAAAGTGCGCTGTACACATGCCCGGCTAGCACAGAACGGTCGTCAAGGAAAGGAAAGAAGGGAATTAACTTACGAGGAACCTGTAGAATGTCTCACAGCGCATGGAGTAAAATATAATAATAATAAAATACTTGACATAAAACAGGTGAGACAGTGCATAAGCTGATAACAAAAACCAACATCAACATCAGAGCAGCGGAAATCCAAGTACAGCTTATTACAACTTTTCCAAATTTATTGTCTCTAAAACAAAAGAAAGCTTAAAGTAGAAGATGCACTACTAATGCCCAAGCAGTGATCTTCAACAACACAGGGAGAATACTATATATACATTACGTGGAAGCCTCCTGCTCATCTCCGGATCATCTACCCGTGCATCACCAGCTAACCTGTCTCTAGTCTGCTCGTGTGAGCACCCAGAGTAATAAGAGGAGACATAAAACTTTGGGTCAGACATAAAGCCTAGTATGAGTGATAAGCATCTAAACAGAACAATAACAGGTATACTAAACCATACCTGAACCTGGACCTGCAACCAAAGAGTTAGTACCACATACCGTACAATACTCTAAGGTGCCATAATAGATAGTGTAGAGAACACGGGGGTGGGGTGTGCATGTCATAATGATGGCAAACAAATCAACCATAACAACCATCCTCACATCTCTCACTCAGTGCGTAAAGCGTACGATGTCCACCACTGTCAATCACTAGACCCATCGAAGTAGTGACGGAGTTCAACCTGTACAACTACTGCTACTACCAAGCTTACCACATGGAGTCATGACCAAATCTTTACAAATGACCCCGCTTCATTGGTCTATAGCCCTTTAGTCGTACCTAGGCCACTGTGGCCCTGAATCCGTTCACGTACCTCCCATACATAGTGATCCAAAGTCATAGACATCG
Source organism: Allium sativum (assembly GCA_030737875.1). Lineage (NCBI taxonomy): Eukaryota > Viridiplantae > Streptophyta > Magnoliopsida > Asparagales > Amaryllidaceae > Allium > Allium sativum. Next base: position 705,865,516 of record CM060924.1, on the reverse strand, counting down.
ACTGCTCCTTGGCACACGTCCCGCAGCAAAGCCCAATCATGAAGTGAACTTATCAGTTCCCAAATGGATCCTGAGCTCTAACTTCACATATTGGACTACCTTTACATCTCGGGTTATTGGTCAATACTGGGTCGGGTCGGATTCCTTTCAAGCCATCGGTTCGGGTCGGGTCCACTGCGTTGCGTTGGTGCATGGTCTTCCTCTAGTAGCGGTTCGGATCGGGTCCACTCCATCGCGTCGGTTTGGGTCGGGTGTCCCCCTTCGGGTCGGGTGTCCTCCTTCGGGTCGGGTCGGGTGCCATCTCCCATCCAGTTCATGCTCCAGCTCCGATCAGCTCCCTCGTTCTTCACGTGCTCCGATCCGATCTCTCCTCCTTTATCCGATCCGATCCCAGTTCAGTTAGCATGGCCTTCCTTTTTGGCAATTTTCTCAAGTGTCAGGTTCCGATCCGATCGAGTCCCTTGCCTAGTTCAACTTATCCGATCCGGTCCACCATATCCGATCCGATCCGATCCTGCACTGTTTTCTGAAACTTTTCCAGCAAGTGTTTACGCCATTCGACGACGTTTTCGACCAATCTAACTATTCTAATCAATCACAAACCATGTCAAACAGTCATAGCAACATAGCAAACTAACCACAAACACCAAAACAATGAATTTACATGTCAAAATGGATCAAATATACCCAAAACCCCATATTTTCCCTTAAGCATGTTTAAGAAAAACTAATCATAGGGTTAACAAAACTTAATCAAATTAAACCAAATTTCTACCAGAGGCATAAAATATTATTTTCGAATTTATGGATATTTTTCCAGAATTTATTAGTGTGTAAATTCGCTAACCTTCACTAATTACCCTTAATTAACTGTAATTAGTGTCAAAACAATGCTAATCACTCACCTTGGCCACAAATAAGATTCTCAGAACTGAAACCTCGCTGATTTGGGTGAATACTGATGTCTAACAGCAGCTCTAACCTTGCTTTCGTGTTTTCTCTCCTTAATTGGATGTAGATTAAGCCAAAACTTGATTAGAAAGTGATTTGGGGATGTTTCTAGATGTTGGCAGCAATTGTTAGGGTTCAAGAATGAAAGTGGCGGCTGGGAAATGAGGATAAGATCATTCTCTAACTGATTTCAGCCTCCTTCTCACCCTAATTCCGAAATCCCCTTTGGGCCTAGCTGTTAATCACCCGGTTAAGCCCAATTAAGCTGTTTTTCACTATTTGAAACTTGTTTCAGCTATATCTCCCAAACGGTGAGTCCGTTTGGCTAATGTGACCACTCTACGGAATTGTAAACCATCATCCGGAGCCAATGAAAGTGGTTTCAGGTCAAAATTCCTTTCCAGTCAAAAGTTATGGCCAAAAAAGTACCAACTAGGGGTAAAATGGTCATTTAAAAATCGGGAAAAACCATGAACATGGGAAATGACCCCAATAGTCGTCTCCCAAAGTTACATGACCATACGACTTCGTTTGTGAAAGAAATAAATATTCTACGATCCTATGATGCGTAGAATATGGGTCGTTACACCGTAGATCTTCATAAAATGGAAGAACTACTTAAAATATCTGGTTTAGCGGCCAAAGATATACTGTGGTTCTATCGTGGTTGGAATTTACGGATTGCAAGGACATCTTGCTACTGATCTATAGGGTGATTCCTAGGATGTGGTAGGATGGTGCCTTCGGTTTGTCCAGACCCAGAACAACTTGTATGGACGGATGTTTGACATAGTATTGCCAAAGGAGTCACGTACGTTGATTTCTTCAAATGTACCATAGTTGGTGGCGGAGAAGGGCACTTCTCTTAGATTAACTACTATGGTATTTTTGTGGGCGCCAATTTGTGATTTTCTGACGGATCTGATGATGTGGCATTTAAAGTGAATGGTGGCCAGATGATCTAGAAATATGATTATAACCTCAAGCCTCACAACCGAGAAATGACAAAAATCGGGTAGGCAACATAGCTATGTGGGTCGCCCCCATTAGGGTGTATTGTCACCATTTAGAGAATATTCATATTTGTTGCTTCTTTTCATTTCTGTATCTCCCGGGAATGGTTATGTTGGTACCAACCGTAAGGTGACAATATATTCGATACACTCAAGAGAAATGAGTGGTCGGTCATGTGTAGGCCGGGTTGCAAGATATCTTGTTGAACTCCAGTGTATCCCCTCTAGAGTACACTGATCAGAAGGTGGTTCCATACCTTGTCATAGTTAGAAATCCAATCTCCAATAAGCGCCCGCGGTTTTGATTGTATGATATATACGTGAAGCGTGAGATGTAAGCGTTCCGCTAGACTGATATTTATTTGTGATTAGACATTATTATAATATCACAACAAGATATTGATTTCAAACATGTTTTGGGTTATCATAAGGTAAAAATTGTCCATGTTTATGTGTGGATTGGTCTTACGATTATTCTTTTCTTTCGAAATGATTTTTAACTTTAAAATCAAGTTGGATGCTACCAATAATTTAGTGGGTTTTTCTCACACTGGTTCACCAGATTGACCTGTGCGTTTGTAATGCTCGGTCAGATCGAGTTGTACAGGTTCAACATAAGATACGAAATTCCAGGAGGCGAGCTGGAGAAATTCAGACGTATGATTCATATATTATTCCGTTGTGTGTTATAAACAAGGACAGACTGTTATAACTGTCCAGATATGTTGAATGACCACTGTACTCTGATAAATTGTAAGTATTATTTCAATTTTTTGAGTAAAGATCTATTTCTGTATATTATTTTATTCCGCTGCGATGTGAGACGGTGTATTATTGTTCTTCTTCTTTCTTCTATTCTTTACTTTCTTTCTTTATATTTCTCATCCTCTATTTTCTTTCTATTAGCCTTCTGGATTTTCGATACATGAATTTGGACACGTGATGTATTAATGTCTGAATTCGAGAGTCGAATTTTCTGGGTCGCTACAGTTGGTATCAGAGAAATGGTTTAGGAATAACCTCGGCTCTGTGGTATAACTTGATATAGATTGGGTTAGTGATACCCTAGATTGAGTTGAGTGTATATACATATATATGAGAGCGTATTTATAAATTTCATAAAAATGTTTTATATTGTGTTATTTGATCGGTTCAATTTTGAACTGGTGACTGGCACATTATTGTTTGGTAAAGAGGGTAAATGAAATAACTTTGCCCAGATTATATTTTTGTATAGAAATAGAAATGTTTTCTAATAGTACATTGGTATTGGATTGTTTGATTTGTTTGAATGAAATTCAAATACGATTATGGAATTGGAATGGTTTGACATAATCAGAAGACGAAGTAAATGATTTTTGAAATAAAAATCAAAACTTGGGCATAAATTGGCTACTAAGAAAAACAAATTCCAATATAAATGAATTGAAACTTGTTTGGAAAATAAGCTAAATAGATTTGGATTGAAACCATATTAAACTAACGAATTATTAAATCGATATGGAATAAAAATGCTTGAATTCAAGTTGAAACGACAATAAATTGAATGTTGATAATCTAAATTGAGCTCGATACCTATAGTTTGAATATCTCAAGTGAAATAAAATGTGAATTGGAATAAATCAAATTCGCAAATTAATAACTGAATACGACTTGGAAGAATGAGTCAAATTGAGTTTGATTGTAATTGAATGTAAATTTAAACTCAAATGTAAATGGACTTGTATAAAACATGCAACTTGGATTATAAATAAACCTAACTTGTTTATAAGCAAATGTATACACATTCGAACATGAAGGTTTAAATTAGCATGAGTTGAGTAAGATAATAAGTTAGTGGATGAATTGGTGAATTGGAAGTAAGAAGTTTAATTGTTTATAATCAGTTAGAAATACAGGTGTATATGATTGAGCAAGTTTATTGGATAGAAGCAAGTGTAAAGAATAAATATGGGATGCCTGACAAAAAGGTACATGTTTAATTCAATATGGGGTTTTATAAGCCTATTTGGCAAGCCACTTGCCTTTTTGATTTTCTTTTTGACTGAAGAGGGCCTAGAGAGGCATTTTGTAGTTGTACCAATCAGCCCGTACAAAGGAGGTGTAACGACCCGTATTTTTAAGGGTAATAATTAATTTATTTAATTATTTAAAATAGTGATTTAGGGAATCAGATCGTTGTTTAATTAAATAAAGTGAATATTCAATTAAATTAAAATAATAGAATAATATATTTAATTCGGAAATAATAAAAAACAGTGGAATTCACAATATTGTGTGAATTGGATTATTTAAAATATATAATTCAGTTCAGAGTTGAATTATATTCACGAATATATTATATAAACGAAGTTTGAACGTATAATTATATTATAATTCAAATCGAGCTCGAAATGGCGCGACAGTTCGGTATTTGGTGATTTGAACTTCAACTGAGTGTATAGGATCCATTTTAAATCGGATTTATGTGAAACAAGAAACGTATGGAGCTGGTGAAGTATATTTTTCTAGTGGAAGAGAAAAATTGGGATTTCATTATGTAGATTTTGATTTATGTCCAAATCAAATTTTAGAAAAGTCGCTATGGAATTCCTTTATAATTTATAACGATATATATAAGGAACTTCAATATAAATTTGAATATCGATTCAACCAGGATTTGAATATCGAGTTGTAAAATCCCAGCGGAGCTGTATGGTATTCTAGTGTGAATATATACGATAATATTTATTTTTAAATATTAAATTTAATTATTTTTAAATATATTTATATATTTAAAAGAGTTATTTAGGGCTTTAAAAATAGCCAGTTTTGCAAACGACCTTAGAATTCAACGAAACTAATTTTGTTGGATCCGCAATATTAAATTATTGCTAAATTTCAATTTCTGTGATTTTTGAAGTCAGTATGTGGCCATACGGGATTTTAATGTGAAGAACAATCAGTATTTTGATAGTTAAAAATACGTTGTGTGAGCATACGAAGTCGGAATTCGACGAAACTAGTTTCGTTGGGACCGTAATGACGAACTGTAGCTGCATGCCGATTTTCGTGATTTTTGGGTATCGTGTGTGAACAGAGGAATTTTTAAGGACAAATGTAAATAGTATTTGCTTAAAAATAAATTAAATAATCGAATATAAAAATAATAAAAATCTCCTATATAAACACCTTAACTTTTCTAAAACCCTAATCCCGTTTTCTCAGGTCAACGTTTTTCCGCCGTGTTTATTTCTCACAGCAAAAACTTCGACCTCAAGGAAAAAATCAAAATCAAATGCAATAAAATTCTGTAAATCCCAAGGTAAATCTTCTTGAGTTCCTGAGATGATTTCCAACATCTTGATACCGGTTTTGAGGCATTCGAACTTCACTGTCATGGTCTGGTTTTCCAGCGAGAGTTCTAGGGTTAAGGATTTAAGGGATGTGAAGCAATGATTCATGATTGTTGAGGTCATTTTCGGATTCGTAGTGGAGAATGGAAGGTGTTGGTGGATTTTTGAAGGATTTCGCGTTGAATGGTGTCACGATACTTAACTGTCTGGACGTCGAGCTCGCCTGGAACGCCATGGAGATGGTGAGCTCGAGTTGATTAAAGGTGGGATGGAGATGAAGAGGGAATGACGAGATGAACTTTGGTGGATTTCGTTTTGGGTTCGATAGCTTGTAGAGGGAGTTCGGCTTTGAGGAAGAATCGGTAATGGTTAATTATGTGGAGCAGGGGACGCGATGTGTAACGAATGAGGAAGATCACTGTAGTAACGGGTGTTGTACAGGGAGATGGACCGGTATCAAATTGGGGTGAGGCCCGTTTGAAATTTGTTTGGGTTTAATTTAATTTAAATATTGTATAACTTGTATAATTTATATCTTTATCATACGATATCAGAATCACGAACGGCCGGATCCGTTGGGACCGTAGGGACGAGGACTTCGAAATGAAACCGACTGGAAGTCCATTGGAGCTCGTTACAATTTATTGCAAAACAAATTGTCTATTTGAATCAGCAGACGCAAACCGTTATTTAACGGTTAACGAGAAATGTGAGTAAATCTCACTAACTCTGTCCAGTTTATATTTTTATAAACTGTACTTTATTTTTGATAAATATTGATTGATTTCTTTGTATGGACTGTTTAGATGGACTGTTAAATAATTGATTGAAAACACAGTTATGGTTGTATATATATACATACATACATACATACATATATATATATATATATATATATATCGTTATTAAATATTAATTCTGTCGATCAGAATATTTCGTCTTGAAATGAAAGTGATGTTATATATATTGTTTAACATATGTGGATGCAGGGAAACAGGTTGGAAGAATCCAACTGGATTCCTCAACATTTATTTTATTGTTTTTCATATATTGTAATATATGATATGATATATAATATGTTGGTGATTATGTGTGTTTGAATGATATCGATCATGGTTTTGGTATTTTAAATACCGTAAGAAACACTGTGATGTAAAAAGGGGATTTTCAAGGTGTATTTTGAAAATAAACTATTTATATAAAATCAATGGATTTTATATATAAAGAAAGGATTTTATAAAAGAAAATACTTTATAAAATCAAAGAAGAATTAAAAAGGAAATTCATTCATAAAATCAAAGGATTTTATAAAAAGGGCTATTTGTTTATAAAATGAATTAGAATTTATTTGAGAGAAAATATTTATAAAATCAGGGGATTTTATAAAAGGGAATTATTTATAAAATCAAAGGATTTTATAAAGAGGAATATTTATTGGGATAATAAATAAGATCATATATGAAACATTTATTGGGATAATAAATAAAAGTATAAGGGTTATTTATTTGGAAAATAAATAAAACAAATATAAAGGAAATTATTTGTGAAAACAATTATAAAGGAAATTATTTGTGGAAACAAATATAAAGGAAATATTTATTTGGGGAAATAAATAGAAAAGATAAAAAAATTGGTTAAATAAATAGAATTGAACGGAATATTTATTTGTTAAATAAATAGAATTGAATGGGAATAGTTATTTGTTAAGTAAACAAATAGAAAAAGAATTATTTGTATAAACGAACAGAAAAGGAGTTAATTCAAAGGAATAAATCAAAAGAGTTAATCGAAAGAGTTTATCGAAAGAGTTAATCGAAATGAGTTAATCGAATATTAGTTATTTGATTAGAGTTAATCGAATAGAGTAAATGAGTTAGAGTTAACCAGTTAGGGTTAATCAATTAGAGTTAACCAGTTAGAGTTAATCAATTAGGGTTGACCAGTTAGAGTTGACCAGTTAGAGTTAACCAGTTAGAGTTGAAGTTAACCAGTTAGAGTTAGAGCTAACCAATAGAGTAATTAAATAAAGTTAATTGAATTAGAATAAATCGATTAGAGTTAGTCGAATTAGGAGTTATTGAATATTGTTATTCGAATCGAGTTAAAAGGAGTTATCGATTAATAGTTATTCGAATCGAGTTAAAAGGAGTTATCGAATAATAGTTATTCGAATCGTGTTAAAAGGAGTTATCGAATATTAGTTATTTGAAAGGAGTTATCGATTATTAGTATTCGAATAAAGTTAAAAGGAGTTATCGAATATTAGTATTCGAATAAAGTTAAAAGGAGTTATCGAATATTAGTATTCGAATAAAGTAAAAAGGAGTTATCGAATATTAGTTATTCGAATCGAGTTAAAAGGAGTTATCGAATCTAGTTATTCGAAAGGAGTTATCGAATCTTGTTATTCGAAAGGAGTTATCGAATCTAGTTATTCGAAAGGAGTTATCGAATCTAGTTATTCAAAAGAAGTTGATTGAATATAGGTTATTCGAATAGAATTAAATAAGTTAATCGAATATAGTTTATTCTAATAGAATTAAAGGAGTTAATCGAATATAGTTTATTCGAATAGAATTAAAGGAGTTAATCGAATATTGTTTATTCGAATAGAATTAAAAAAGTTAATCGAATATAGTTTATTCGAATAGAATTAAAGGAGTTAATCGAATATAGTTTATTCGAATAGAATTAAAGGAGTTAATCAAATATAGTTTATTCGAAGAAAGGTTTTCCAATCTAGTTATTCGTAAGAGAGATTATCGAATATAGTTATTCGAAGGGAGGAGTTATCAAATAGAGATTTTTCGAAAGAGAGTTACGTAAGGAAGTTTGTTAAAGGTTTAAAAGATAAACTTTGTCTATTCCGAAGTTAAAACGTTGTTCAGTTAAGGTCTGAGAGGTAATTATACCCCAACTTGATTGACTTTCTTCTTAACTAAGGAATGGTAAGGTTTGCTAGTGAAGGATGGATAAGTGAATTAAGAAATGCATGAAATGGTTTGAGTTGGTATGGCGATGTTTGATTCAAACATCAGTTTAAATCCAATGAAGGAGCTTTGGAAATGTTTTCCAAATAAGAATCAGAAATGTTTTCTGATAATAAAAAATAAGAATTTAGAATATATGGAAACAGGAGATAAGTAAATTAATGAACTAAAGAGATAAATGTTAAATGATGATTGATCGATATTATTTCCACTTGGAAATAATATCGTTGTTTGCACACGTGTTTTTCTTTGATAGTTAACTCACCTACTATCGAAGTTATCGACCATTTTAACGTTGTTAATATGGAGAGACCGGTTGGATTATTATTCAAAGAACCACTTCGTATTGGCATAAGCGTTGCGAATCATATATGCCAAAAGATAATTGAAGACGGAGTAAAGTGCAAGGGTTGTTGTATAAATCTTAGGTAAAGATTGCCTAAGATGGTTGTACTGAATAGTGCCTTCGGTTTGTCCAGTCCCAGGACGACCTGTATGGAAGAATGTATGACAGAGTATATTTAATAGATCGCGTAAGTTGATCTCTTCAAACGTATTTACGTTTGGTGGCGGAGGAATTCGTTTCTCTTAGCTGTATACCCATGGTATTTTTGGGGAAATCAATTTGTGATTTGGCGGGTATGACGATGTGACATTCAAAGTGAATAAATGTGTGATCTGTCAGAGATAAGCGTGGCCTCTAGCCTCACAACCGGGAAATGACAAAAATCGGCCAGACATCATGGCTATGTAGGTCGCACCTATTAGGGTGTATAATCACCTGATCTAGAGTTTCATTTACTTCTAAAAATCTATTGTCGATGCTGTCCCATTTGGGAAACGGTTGCTGATCCCAACCGTTGGTGATATACATTCGATACACTCAAGCGAAATGAGTGGTCGGTCATGTGTGGCCGGGTTGCAAGATGTTCTTGTTGAACCCAGGTATTCCTCTCTAGAGGTACACTAGCGAAAGGTGGTTCCATACCCTATCATAGTTGGAAATCCATTACCCAATACGTGCTTGCGGTTTTGATTGTATACTATATATGTAGAACGTGAGATGAAAGCGTTTCTGCTAGATGATTATTATATTGTGGTTGATAGACATTATTATAATATCAAAAGGTTTTTGATATAAAGATATTCTGGATTCTCATAAGGGAAAAATCCGTTCCGTTATACGGCGTGGTCTTATGAGATATCGTTTACTTGGTCAAACTGTTTTAAACTGTTTTACTCATACCAGTCCCATGACTGACTCAGAGTTTATTTTGTTTTTTTCCCTAAACTCTTGGGTGCCCAATTTTGTACGGGCAGTCAAGTAGTCAGGAATTTACAGATATACTTGGAGAGCTTGGAGCAGGAGGCTTCAGGATTATATAGCTATAGTTATTTCCGTTGTGTTGTAAGTGTTGTACTCTGATAATGTTACTGTATACATATACTGATTTTATTTCAAGGATATGTTATCTATTATATGTTGTTCGTTCCGCTGTGAGATTCGTGTTACTCTGATGTTGTATCTTCTTCTTTTACTATTCTAAGTTTCTATCTTATCTTTCCTCACCCTCTAACTTATTTCTATTAACTTTCCGGTTATTTTCGATCTCTGAATGTTCGATATTTGTTGTATATCGGATAACCAAGATCGACTTTTTCCGGGTCGTTATAGTTGGTATCAGAGCTTAAGGTTAAGTGAATTACCTTGACTCTGTGGCGTGACTCAGTAGAGATGGGGTTAGTAATACCCTAGATTGAGTTGGAGTGTATATATACGAGTGCGTATTTGTTATTTAATATAAAAATGGTTTTTTTATTGTGGAGATTTATTGATTTAGTTGTTTATGGGTTTTGGTCGATCAGTTGATCCACTGTATCGATAGGAGTTTATAAACACTTGAATACGATGAACCGTCATGGTATGTTTTGAAAAGAGGGTAAATGAAATAATTTTACCCAAATTATATTTTGATATAAAGGATTTATACTGGAATGATTATAATATATTGGATATATTAGTTGTGATTATAATCGAGTAAGATTATATGTAAAATGGTTATGTGAATAACCAATCAGAATTCGTATAAGTGTTACGAAATGAATTAAATCTGAATTTAAATCAAAATTGAAATTTAAAACCTTGGAAATTTGGGAAAGGTGTTTATAAATGGATTTGGAATTAGTATATGAGAATTTTAAAATCCTGTGAGATTTTAAATTGTTTTACAAGCAGTGTGAACGGTACTTTGAAATATATTTCAAAGTGGAAAGGTTTAGAAATGGTTTTGAAAAGTAATATAGTATTGAACTCACTTTGATAGCTGGGAAATAACTCTGATGATGCTGGCCACATGATCAGTGCTCATTTTCGAGTTTCTAAGTGACGGATTACTACCAGAAATATTGTTTTTGAAGTGATTTGAGAAAAGCAAGTTGTTTTGAATCCTGAAAAGGAAAGTTTGATTTTTGATATGGAATGGTTTAAAACTCCTAGGGAAAGACTGTTGAATTGAAACCAAATTGAATTAAAATTTGGAAAAGCAAACTGTAATTAAATTGAAGTCAGTTATGTGAAAATTGAATTTAATTAGAATATAATGATATCGAGAAAGTTGGATTGATATCGTAAGAATTTGGAATCGAGAATGGAACTCGAGTTTGAAATGATATTTGGCTGGGATATAAGCGAATGGTTGTGTTGGAGATAAAAGTGACTGGAGTTTGATTGGTAACAGATGGAAGAAATGTAATGATATGCCCGACAAAAAGGTACAAGTTTATATTTCATATTGGGTATGAGATTTATGAGCCAAATTGGCAAGCCGCTTAGTTGTTTGATTTTCTTTTGGGTTGGAGATGGCCCAGAGTGACGAGTTGGAGTTTGACCTATTGACCAGTACAAAGGAGGTGTTGGCGAAATTTTTCAGAAATTTCGGGTGTTAGAAAATTTTCAGGATTTTTGAAAAATATTCGTTAATAGAATTAAATTGATAATTTAATTGAAATTAAATTAGTCAGGGGAAACTGAAGTTGAGAAGTGAACAATATAGTCTAGCCAGTCGATAGGGTTTGTTTTCTACCTTAGCAATTTCGAGGACGAAATTATTTTAAGTGGGGAGGAATGTAACAACCCGTATTTTTACGGGTAATAGTTAATTTATTTAATTATTTAAAATAGTGATTTAGGGAATTAGATCATTGTTTAATTAAATAAAGTGAATATTTAATTAAATTAAAATAATAGAATAATATATTTAATTCAGAAATAATCAAAAATAGTGGAATTCACAATATTGTGTGAATTGAATTATTTAAAATATATAATTCAGTTTAGAGTTGAATTATATTCACGAATATATTATATAAACGAAGTTTGAACGTATAATTATATTATAATTAAAATCGGGCTCGAAATGGCGCGGTAGTTCGCTATTTGGCGATTTGACTTCAACTGAATGTACAGGGTCCATTTTAAATCGGATTTCTGTGAAACAAGAAACGTATGGAGCTGGTGAAGTATATATTTCTAGTGGAAGAGAAAAATCGGGATTTCATTGTGTAGATTTTGATTTATGTCCAAATCAAATTTTAGAAAAGTCGCTATGGAATTCCTTTATAATTTATAACGATACATATAAGGAATTTCAATATAAATTTGAATATCGATTCAACCGGGATTTGAATATCGAGTTGTAAAATCCCAGTGGAGCTGTATGGTATTCTAGTGTGAATATATACGATAATATTTATTTTTAAATATTAAATTTAATTGTTTTTAAATATATTTATATATTTAAAAGGGCTATTTAGGGCTTTAAAAATAGCCAGTTTTGCAAACAACCTCAGAATTCGACGAAACTAATTTTGTTGGATCTGCAATATTAAATTATTGCTAGATTTCAATTTTCGTGATTTTTGAAGTCAATATGTGTCCGTACGGGATTTTAATGTGAAGAACAGTCAGTATTTTGACAGTTAAAAATACGTTGTGTGAGCATACGAAGTCGGAATTCGACGAAACCAGTTTCGTTGGGACCGTAATGACAAACTGTAGCTGGATGCCGATTTTCATGATTTTTGGGTATCGTGTGTGAACAGAGGAATTTTTAAGGACAAATGTAAATAGCGTTTGCTTAAAAATAAATTAAATAATCGAATATAAAAATAATAAAAATCTCCTATATAAACACCTTAACTTTTCTAAAACCCTAATCCCATTTTCTCAGGTCAACGTTTTTCCGCCATATTTATTTCTTATAGCAAAAACTTCTACCTCAAGGAAAAAATCAAAATCAAACACAATAAAATTCTATAAATCCCAAGGTAAATCTTCTTGAGTTCCTGAGATGATTTCCAACATGTTGATACCGGTTTTGAGGCATTCGAACTTCACCGTCGTGGTCGGGTTTTCTAGCGAGAGTTCTAGGGTTAAGGATTTAAGGGATGTGAAGCAATGATTCATGATTGTTGAGGTCATTTTCAGATTCGTAGTGGAGAATGGAAGGTGTTGGTGGATTTTTGAAGGATTCCGCGTTGAATGGTGTCGCGATACTTCACTGTCTGGACGTCGAGCTCGCCTGGAACTCCATGGAGATGGTGAGCTCGAGTTGATTAAAGGTGGGATGGAGATGAAGAGAGAATGACGAAATGAACTTTGGTGGATTTCTTTTTGGGTTCGATTGCTTGTAGAGGGAGTTCGGCTTTGAGGAAGAATCGGTAATGGTGAATTATATGGAGCAGGGGATGCGATGTGTAATGAATGAGGAAGATCACTATAGTAACGGGTTTTGTACAGGGAGATGGGCCGGTATCAAATTGGGGTGAGGCCCGTTTGAAATTTGTTTGGGTTTAATTTAATTTAAATACCGTATAACTTGTATAATTTATATCTTTATCATACGATATCAGAATCACGAACGGTCGGATCCGTTGGGACCATAGGGACGAGGACTTCGTAATGAAACCGACTGGAAGTCCATTGGAGCTTGTTACAATTTATTGCAAAATTAATTGTCCGTTTGAATCAGCAGACGCAAATCGTTATTTAACGGTTAACGCGAAATGTGAGCAAATCTCACTAACTCTGTCCAGTTTATATTTTTATAAACTGTACTTTATTTTTGATAAATATTGATTGATTGTTGTGTATGGACTGTTAAATAATTGATTGAAAACACAGTTATGGTTATATATATATATATATATATATATGTATATATCGTTATTAAATATTAATTTTGTCGATCAGAATATTTCTTCTTGAAATGAAAGTGATGTTATCTATATTGTTTAACATCTGTGGATGGAGGGAAACAGGTTGGAGGAATCCAACTTCCTCAACATTTATTCTACTATTTTTCATATATTGTAATATATGATGTGATATATAATATGTTGGTGATTATGTGTGTTTGAATGATATCGATCATGGTTATTTGGTATTTTAAATACCGTAAGAAATACTATGATGTAAAAAGGGGATTTTCAAAGTGTATTTTGAAAATAAATTATTTATATAAAATTAATGGATTTTATATATAAAGAAAGGATTTTATAAAAGAAAATGCTTTATAAAATCAAAGAAGAATTAAAAAGGAAATTTATTCATAAAATCAAAGGATTTTATAAAAAGGGCTATTTGTTTATAAAATGAATGAGAATTTATTTGAGAGAAAATATTTATAAAATCAAGGGATTTTATAATAGGGAATTATTTATAAAATCAAAGGATTTTATAAAGAGGAATATTTATTGGGATAATAAATAAGATCATATAAGAAACATTTATTGGGATAATAAATATCAGTATAAGGGTTATTTATTTGGAAAATAAATAGAACAAATATAAAGGAAATTATTTGTGAAAACAATTATAAAGGAAATTATTTGTGGAAACAAATATAAAGGAAATATTTATTTGGGGAAATAAATAGAAAAGATAAAAAAAATTGGTTAAATAAATAGAATTGAACGGAATATTTATTTGTTAAATAAATAGAATTGAATGGGAATAGTTATTTGTTAAGTAAACAAATAGAAAAAGAATTATTTGTATAAACAAACAGAAAAGGAGTTAATTCAAAGGAATAAATCGAAAGAGTTAATCGAATAATAGTTATTCGATTATAGTTAATTGAATAGAGTAAATGAGTTAGAGTTAACCAATTAGGGTTAATCAATTAGAGTTAACCAGTTAGAGTTAATCAATTAGGGTTGACCAGTTAGAGTTGATCAGTTAGAGTTAACCAGTTACAGTTAACCAGTTAAAGTTAACCAGTTAGAGTTAGAGTTAACCAATAGAGTAATTAAATAGAGTTAATCGAATTAGAATAAATCGATTAGAGTTAGTCGAATTAGAATAATTCGACGAGTTATCGAATATTAGTTATTCGAATCGAGTTAAAAGGAGTTATCGAATAATAGTTATTCGAATCGAGTTAAAAGGACTTATCGAATAATAGTTATTCGAATCGAGTTAAAATGAGTTATCGAATATTAGTTATTCGAAAGGAGTTATCGATTATTAGTATTCGAATAAAGTTAAAAGGAGTTATCGAATATTAGTATTCGAAAAAAGTTAAAAGGAGTTACCGAATATTAGTTATTCGAATCGAGTTAAAAGGAGTTATCGAATCTAGTTATTCGAAAGGAGCTATCGAATCTAGTTATTCGAAAGGAGCTATCGAATCTAGTTATTCGAAAGGAGTTATCGAATCTAGTTATTCGAAAGAAGTTAATCGAATATAGTTTATTCGAATAGAATTAAAGAAGTTAATCAAATATAGTTTATTCGAATAGAATTAAAGGAGTTAATTGAATATAGTTTATTCGAATAGAATTAAAGGAGTTAATCGAATATAGTTTATTCGAATAGAATTAAAGGAGTTAATCGAATATAGTTTATTCAAATAGAATTAAAGGAGTTAATCGATTATAGTTTATTCGAATAGAATTAAAGGAGTTAATCGAATATAGTTTATTCGAATAGAATTAAAGGAGTTAATCAAATATAGTTTATTCGAAGAAAGGTTTTCCAATCTAGTTATTCGTAAGAGAGATTATCGAATATAGTTATTCGAAGGGAGGAGTTATCGAATAGAGATTTTTCGAAAGAGAGTTACGTAAGGAAGTTTGTTAAAGGTTTAAAAGATAAACTTTATCTATTTCGAAGTTAAAACGTTGTTCAGTTAAGGACCGAGAGGTAATTATACCCCAACTTGATTGACTTTCTTCTTAACTAAGGAATGGTAAGGTTTGCTAGTGAATGATGGATAAGTGAATATAGAAATGCGTGAAATGGTTTGAGTTGGTATGGTGATGTTTGATTCAAACATCAGTTTAAATCGAATGAAAGAGCTTTGGAAATGTTTTCCAAATAAGAATCAGAAATGTTTTCTGATAATAGAAAATAAGAATTCAGAATATATGGAAACAGGAGATATGTAAATTAATGAACTAAAGAGATAAATGTTAAATGATGATTGATCGATATTATTTCCACTTGGAAATAATATCGTTGTTTGCACACGTGTTTTTCTTTGATAGTTAACTCACCGACTATCGAAGTTTTCGACCATTTTAACGTTGTTAATATGGAGAGACCGGTTGGATTATTATCCGAAGAACCACTTTGTATTGGCATAAGCGTTGCGAATCATATATGCCAAAGATAATTCAAGATGGAGTAAAGTGCAAGGGTTGTTGTATAAATCTTAGGTAAAGATTGCCTAAGATGGTTGTACTGAATAGTACCTTTGGTTTGTCCAGTCCCAGGACGATCTGTACGGAAGAATGTATGACAGAGTATATTTAATAGATCGCATAAGTTGATCTCTTCAAACATATTTACGTTTGGTGGCGGAGGAATTCGTTTCTCTTAGCTGTATACCTGTGGTTTTTTAGGGAAATCAATATGTGATTTGGAGGGTATGACGATTTGACATTCAAAGTGAATAAATGTGTGATCTGTCAGAGATAAGCGTGGCCTCAGCCTCACAACCGGGAAATGACAAAAATCGGGCAGGCAACATGGCTATGTAGGTCGCACCTATTAGGGTGTATAATCACCTGATCTAGGGTTTCATTTACTTCTAAAAATCTATTGTCGATGTTGTCCCATTCGGGAAATGTTTGCTGATCCCAACCGTTGGTGATATACATTCGATACACTCAAGCGAAATGAGTGGTCGGTCATGTGTGGTCGGGTTGCAAGATGTTCTTGTTGAACCCAGTGTATTCCTCTCTAGAGGTACACTAGCGAAAGGTGGTTCCATACCATGTCATAGTTGGAAATCCATTACCAATACGTGCTTGCGGTTTTGATTGTATACTTTATATGTAGAACGTGAGATGAAAGCGTTTCTGCTACATGATTATTATATTGTGGTTGATAGACATTATTATAATATCAAAAGGTTTTTGATATAAAGATATTCTGGATTCTCATATGGGATAAACCCGTTCCATTATACGTCGTGGTCTTGTGAGATATCGTTTACTTGGTCAAACTGTTTTAAACTGTTTTACTCATACCAGTCCCATGACTGACCCAGAGTTTATTTTGTTTTGTTTTCCCTAAACTCTTGGGTGCCCAATTTTGTACGGGCAGTCAAGTAGTCAGGAATTTATAGATATACTTGGAGAGCTTGGAGCAGGAGGCTTCAGGATTATATAGCTATAGTTATTTCCGCTGTGTTGTAAGTGTTGTACTCTGATAATGTTACTGTATACATATATTGATTTTATTTCAAGGATATGTTATCTATTATATGTTATTCGTTCCGCTGTGAGATTCGTGTTACTCTGATGTTGTATCTTCTTCTTCTTCTTCTATTCTAAGTTTCTATCTTATCTTTCCTCACCCTCTAGCTTCTTTCTATTAACTTTCCGGTTATTTTCGATCTCTGAATATTCGATATGTGTTGTATATCGGATAATCAAGATCGACTTTTTTCGGGTCGTTACAGAAGGTGCTGACGAATTTCTTCGAAAATTTAGGAAGTTAGAAAAATTTTCAAAATTTTGGAAATTTTTTATTAACAAAAAGTTAATGTTCAATTAGAAATTGAAGTTAAGGATTTTCAGTAAAACTAATCAGTTGATTGGTTGGCGGAGTTTAAGGATGTTTATGTGAGTATCGAGTTGCATGAGTTGATTGTGGGAGTTAATGAAATATATCTGTTTTACCTACCTAGTAATTTTGAGGATGAAATTCTTTAAAGGGGGAAGGAATGTAACGACCCGCATTTTTATAAATTTATACTTGAATATTTAAATTAGTTTATATATTGGATTAGTGATATAAATGTATTTTTTATATTAATTAATATATGAAGTTGAGCGTATAAATAAATAAATTAATAAATATATAATTAAAACGAGCTCGTTATGACACGGTAGTTCGTAATATTTAATTTTGAACTTCAGTTGAGTGTACAGGATTCGTTATAAGTCGGATTTCGTCGAAACAAGATACATTCGAATCTGTTGAACTATAATTTTGTAATAAAAGAGAAAAATCAGAATTTCATATTTTATATTGAGAGTTATGGCCAAATCAAATTCTCAAGAAATCGCTGTGGAATTGTTTAAAAACCGTAACGATTTATTTAATAAATTAAATCGATTTTAAATTAATTTAATACTGGTTTAGCTAGAGAATGAAATATTGAGATTAAAATTCATATTAATTTATTCTAGAAGTTGCATAAATTCAGTTAGTAAATATATGTGACAATAATTATTATTATCAATAGAATTGTTTATATTTGAGTCGATTTATATTAAATCGAATTTAATGTTAAATCGTCAATTTAATTTAGTATCTTCTCCATACGATTAAATTGGGCGTTGGAACTCATTCCAGTATGTTCAGGATAATGGTAGAACCCTAGGGATGTCTGTCGTTGCGCTAAAATAAGGGTTCATACTCACCATATATTTTATTTAAGTCACCTCGGTAAAATAAATAAAAATAAAAATAAATTATATACTTTAGCTGACCCATCATCTCTTCCCAACGCAGGCTGATTTTCAGCTACTAACTCTATTCCTTCTTAACGAAGAAATTCTGAAACCTACCCTAACATTAGCTGCCTCGTTCATTCAAATCATGCGTCCTGTTCCTTTAGAAGATTTTTCTACAAACCTACCAGAACTATAGCTGCTTCTTTCCAATCGCGTACTCTCTTGATTGACGCCGTTCTTATCGTGCTAAATTTCCACCTATAAATTAAGCTTATGACCATCGTATCTTCCCATTCCAAAATCAATTCAAGTATTTTTCCATCCTTCGTTATTTCCTTCTGAAAATCATTCCACAGAACCGCTTTTAAAAAAAGGAGATAAAATACAATTCGCGAATTGAATCTGCGATGCATTCTAAAGTTCGACTCAACTAGAAATCGAATGGAAACCGCGAATTGAAATCATTGTACGCCCTAAAACTCTCGACGTCGTGATAGGAGGTACTCGCTAATGAGAAAAGATGTGCAGTGAAGAGTTCTGGATGGCGCGAGGTTGAGCGATGGTGACAAGGAGTCCAAACTGGTTGAATTACGGAGCAACAGTGTTAGATCTGGGGTTGGTTTGGCGAAACTCACTGTATAGTTGGATAAGGAACTGGTGAGGTTCGAACCACTGGAAGTCAGCAATAAGTGGTATAGGGGTTCAATCAGTAAATTTCAAGGTATATGATGCTGGGTAATGAACTGGTATTGATTCAAGGGAAGTTCAGGTGTTTTGTTTTCAGGAGGATTCAGGTGTGATAAACTTGACCTGTCAAATGGAGAAGGCTAGGTAGTCAGAAGTGTTGTTGTATGGTGATGGGTTTGAGGTTTTTGGGATTTACTGGAGTATCGCAATAGTTGTAAAGGGTGTGAAGTTTGTGATGTTGTGGGAGATGTTGTGTTCGACAGTGGTTTACTGGGACAGTATGGAGTCGTGATCTAGTCATTTTTTCAGTAAGTAGCTGATCATTTTGAGGCGTTACAGTGGAGGTTGAGGTTCAGGTCTGGTGGTATTAGTTGTTGGAAGGGAAGCGTAGTGGCTTGAACTAGGTGTTGTAGATATGTTTGATCGACCGGGGTGCCGCTGCAGTAGTCAGCATAAGGTATACATTTTATATAAATTGAAAATAATTTAAATTTATTTAATTATACGTTATGTAATTTTAATTAATAATAGACTTACCATTAATTAAAAATAAATAAATAAATAATCATAGGTAATTATTATATTTAAGACAATTTGAAGACGCGACAATTCAGAAATTAACAGGGTGTTCAACTAAGGAAAATCGAGGTGAGTTAAACTCACTTAGTTAAATTATTAGGAACCATTTTTAATAGTTCAAATTTAATTTATTGTTTGTTGGGTGATAATTGATTGATATAAAGTGATAATAGTATATATATATATATATATAATATTATACAATCATATTGGTGATTGGTGATTGGATAATTCCTGCAGTACCATTAGTGAATGCCCGTAGTACGATTAGCGGATGATTTCCCTATACGTCCCCCACAATATATAGTGGATGACCTTCTACACAGCGATATCTTGCCACGAAGCAGGATGGGTATCATTATTGTTGACTAACATCTGTGGATGCAGGAAAAACAGGTTGGAGGGATCCAACTGGATTCCTCAACATTTATTTATTTGTTTTCGCATATATGTTGCTATATGATAACCTATGATAGTATATGACCTGTTTGGATGTGTATTAACCTTAGAACTTGATTTTTGATATTATGAATGTCAAAATAATATGTTGTTTTTAAAATAATAGAATTTAAATATATAAAAGTATTTAAAGGGAATTTTATTTCAAATACAATATTTATTTAGAAACCGAATTATAAATGAAATGGAACAATAAAGATTTGTTTTTAACAAATAAGACGATAAGTTGATTTTATAAACAATATTTATAAAGAAGTGAATTATTTTTATTATCATTTTTAGAGAATTCAAAAATTATAATATGAATATGAAGATAGATGGAAATTGGGTTTGAAATCGGTACTGTTAATGGATTTGAATTTTCCAAGTTCAATGGAAATTATAAATTGAATTATATGAAATAACTCTTTATTAGAATTTATAATGGGATTGAAACTTGAAACTTGATTTATGAAATAGAGTCTAGTATGGATTTGTATTGAAATTAATATTCACGATTAAGGTGAATAAGGAGGATAAAATTAGTGTTGTGGGAAAATAGGAATTTATAAAAGTAAGTTAGAAAGGGTTTTTGAAATTATAAATTATTATTGAATAATATAATATAGATTATATTAAAGAATTTTACATACAGTTTCTAAATATAAATATTAGAATTTGCAAATTATAGAAGTGATAATAGAATTGGAACTTGAAACTGCAAGTATAGTTACAAATCGACAAATTTAGTCAAGAATGGATTTGTATTAAGAGTTATTATTCACAGGTGAGGTGAATTGGGGTTGAGGAGAATATTTTGCAAATGAGAATTTTTGAAAGGAAGTTAGAAAGTGTTTTTAAATTATAAATAATAATTGAATTGGAGATGAACTAATTTGAATAATATAATATGGATTATATTAAAGGATTTTATATACGGGTTATGAATAATAAATATTATTAGTAAGAATTTGCAAAAGTTATATACAAATAATTTGAATAGAAGCTAGAATAGAAATAAATGAAGCTTATTGGAATAAAACTAGAATGAGTGGAATAAACATATACAAATGTTTATAAAGATTTTTGGAATGAAGACTTGACATAGAATTTGGTTTACAAATATTTAAATGGAGATGAGTTGGTTAATGGAAATATATCGTTATAAGAAAAATCTTGTTTCAGTTTAAAAATAAATATTTAGCAAAGGTTTTACAAATCAAACCCTTAAGGGAATATTTTATAAAGGTTTGAGCAAACTTTTGTAAATGTTATTTATAAGCAAAATATTTGAATAGTTATAATTTGAGATAAACATTCCATTTAAAATGGTAATTGACATTGGAAATTCTCGTTTAGAAATTTAGAAATAAAGTTAATGGAATTAGAAACTGACTGGGGTTTAGTTTAGATGAATGGTTTTCTGAGTATCGATCTGATGTTGATTTCGGCCTTGGGGATTGATATTTAGGAAGTTATTCACTTACTGCCTATGGTTAGGGACTAATGACCAAGATGAGAACTGCGTTATAAATGTATTTAAAATGAACGGTTTTGAATATTCTTATACTAATATAAGAAGAGGAATGAATATTTCAGATGTTGGGAAAATTAAGAATCTTAATTAACGAATGATTAATTAAAGAGGAAATTATCGAATCAGTAAATTCAATTTTCTTTTATGGATGAATGGATGTCTTTTTTTGATAGTTAAATAACCGACTATCAAATTTGGCCTATACGATTGTTCGTACGGAAAGACTAAGATCGAATTTATATTCGAAAATCATTCCGACCGGCAAATACGTAAACGTTGAATATATCAGATGCTGATCGAGACGTAGCATTCGAAGATCGTAGATCTTCATAAAACGGAAGAACTACTTAAAATCTCTAGTTTAGCAGCCAGAGATATATTGTGGTTTTGTCGTGGTTGGAATTTACGGATTGCAAGGACTTCTCACTACTGATCTATAGGGTGAATCCTAGGATGTGGTAGGAGGGTGCCTTCGGTTTGTCCAGACCTATAACAACTTGTATGGATGGATGTCTGACAGAGTATTTCGAAAGGAGTCACGTACGTTGATCTCTTCAAACATACCACAGTTGGTGGCGGAGAAGGGCACTTCTCTTAGCTTAACTACTAAAGTTTTTTTGTGGACATCAATTAGTGATTTTCTGCCGGATCTGACGATGTGGCATTCAAAGTGAACGGTGGCCAGATGATATAGAAATATGATTATAACCTCAAGCCTCACAACCGGGAAATGACAAAATTCGGGCAGGCAACATGACTATGTGGGTCGCCCCCATTAGGATGTATTGTCACCATCTGGAGAATATTCATATTTGTTACTTCTTTCCATTTCAGTATCTCCTGGGAACGGTTATGTTGGTACCAATCGTAAGGTGACAATATATTCAATACACTCAAGAGAAATGAGTGGTCGGTCCTGTGTGGGCCGAGTTGTAAGACATTCGTGTTGAACTTCAGTGTATCCCCTCTAGAGTACACTGATCGGAAGGTGGTTCCATATCTTGTCATAGTTGGAAATCGAATCTCCAATAAGCGCCCACGGTTTTGATTGTATATTATATATGTGAAGCGTGAGATGCAAGCTTTCCGCTAGATTGATATTTATTTGTGATTAGACATTATTATAATATCACAACAAGATACGGATTTCAAAAATGTTTTGGGTTATCAAGGTAAAAACCGTCCGGGTTTATGTGTGGATTGGTCTTACAATTATCTTTTTCTTTCGAAATGATTTATAACTTTACAATCAAGTTGGATGCTACCAATAATTTAGTGGATTTTTCCCACGCCGGTTCACCGGGCTGACCTGTGCGTTTGTAATGCTCAGGTCAAACCCAGTTGGGTCAGACCGAGTTGTACAGGTTCAGGATAAGATACGAAATTCCAGGAGATGAGCTGGAGAAATTCATACGTATGATTCATATATTGTTCCGTTGTGTGTTATAAATAAGGACAGACTGTTATAACTGTCCAGATATGTTGAATGACCACTGTACTCTGATAAATTGTAAGTATTATTTCAAGTTTTTCAATAAGGATTTATTTTTGTATTATATTTTATTCCGCTGCGATGTGAGACTGTGCATTTTTGTTCTTCTTCTTTCTTATATTCTTAACTTTCTTTCTTTCTATTTCTCATCCTCTAATTTCTTTCTATTAGCCTTCTGGGTTTTCCATACTTGAATTTGGACATGTGGTGTATTATTGTCTGAATTCGAGAGTCGAACTACATTTCTTGACTAAAATTTCCCAATTACTATAAATTACTATAGTTTTTTTGTTACTATATATAGGTCTACCACTGCATAAACATTAACTATGTGAACATGCTTTAAATAATACGATGTCTTTTAATTGGAACATTAAAAATAGTCAACATCAACATCAATTTTTTTATTAAAGAATGACATGGACTTATAATAGAATGTAAAAAATGACCATAAAATAATGATCATATCACAAAATGAACGGACAAAGAATTCATATGATAGAATAATTTTACCATCACTAAAAGTAGATATAGAATTTTCATGAGGAGCATTTGTTACAAGCAAAGCTTGCACCACATTTCACACATAGACAAATGGAGCACCTTTTTCATATTTAGAATTCTTAATTGAAAATGAAAGAGAAGTATGTAAACTATACTATTCATTGTGATGATACTTCGATACAAACTATTACATAACTCTGAGTACTTGTAATAGCATACCGACCTATTCTCATTTATGAATTACTATTGCACCCGTGATTACTTGATCTACCATAAATTAAGCATAATCTTATTGTTTTACAATTTACATTACTCTCGATGCTTCCATTCGATTAGATCTAAGGCTTTTGACTTTCGTTCTTTCATGGACGCTAACGTCTTCGATTCATAAATCCTTTTTTAATCTTGAGATATTCTTGTTAGATAGTGATTTGGTGTAGATATCTACCTTCTGGTAATTCGAAGGTACACGGTTAATTTTCAGTTTACATCATAAAAATCACTCTCGGATGAAATATATGTCAATTTCGACAAAAAAAGTAATGAAGAACACTATTAGCGGTAAGTGCGATTATGCTTAAATTATATGACTAATTGTATTATATTTTAATAGGTTGACATCCTATCTTGTGTAGAAGCTACTCTATCATATAACTTCAGCGGTGCAGCTTTCTGCTTTTATATTCCACCTCTAAGCTTAAGCGAGAATAGTATTTTTCTTTTTAGAACATCACAAACTAGGGTTTTTCGTAAAAACACACAAAAGCTAACTGTTGATCTACGATCATTGGAATCGATGGCTAAATTTGCATCAGCAGATGCCCGAATGCTCACATGCTTTGGGATTTTTAGATGTAAGCCATGATTTATTTCCACTTTTGCATAGCATAGTATAAGTTTTACAAATTTCCAATATTGTAGCATATTACAGAGCACGTGCTATGCTTCTGTAATTTTTCATTACTAATAGCTTTACCTCTATATCTTGATAACTGATGGCTACTTATCGTTGGGGCTACTAGATATTTTGCTTTGTCCATATTTGCTTTTGTGAGTATTTTTGATATATATCTTCCCTAATTAAGCTGTTAATTTATCTTTGACTATCTAATAACATCTATGCTCAATAAATAGGGAATATCACTAAAGTCTTTAATAGAGAACACTTTGTCTGGGTACTGTACAATTTTTTTGATCTCACTTCCATTATTTATAGTGACTATAAAATCATCAACATAAATTAAGATGTATATCCTAATTTGACCACCGTGTCTCATGCATAGTGAGTCATCTAACCTTACTGTAGTGGACTTTAACTTGATTAGAGTTGATTTGATTTTCTCATGCCAGAATCTACGTACCGGCTTGAGACCATAGATAACTTTATTTAATTTTCATACTAAAGTTAAACTTATACTTTTTTCATATCCAACGGGCTATTGTATAGATACTTCTTTTGATAAATCTACGTATTTATTTTTGTATCGCTTTTCCATAAATTTTTCCTTATATTTGCAATGCTACCACAAGAGTTTCTTTTGAGCTTGTACATCCACTTACATTTTTTTGTTTAGGTAGAAGTAAAAATTTCCAAGTTTTATTCTTTACCAAAGCTTCATATTATGTGTCCACAGCTTGCTTCCACTCATTGCACTTTATTGCTTGCTCATATGAGCATGGTTCCCTATTTTGTGTTTCAACATTATATATTTTTGGCTTGAAAATTTCACTTTTAGGCCTAGTCATCACATGATGTTGGGTTCTTCATGGTATGGGCTATTGGATAGGACTGGTTGTGCGTAGTATCTCTATATTTTAAGATATATCATCTTTATCTTGTACATGAGATTGCTCACTGAAAGATTGAGAGTTCAAAGAATCTTGATTTGAACTTGTGTTTGATGTTGAATGTTGCATGGTGTACCTGTAATCCCTAAGAAATAAATAACAATATAGTTACTTAAGGAATGAATTAACAAGAAATAGAATTATACAAATGTCTGAATTTAGCTATGGAAGCGTCATCATTGAATGTTGACAGTTTTCTAGAAAATTTCCATATATAACGTATCTTAATTTGAGCTAAGATGGAGAAGTTATTAGAGAAATTAGAAGCCAGAAGTTACAAGTTTTAAATTCAGATTTAAATATATTAAATATATATAATCCAAGATTGACCGCCCTAGGGCGGTCAATTGCCGTGGCAGCGGTCGATCCGAAATGTCGTACTTGGCTATAAATCTGGCTAGGTACATATAAGAATTAGATATGAAAACTTTAATATTTCTGAATTGCCAGATTTATATTCTAGACCTAGATAAATGGTTAGATTTAAATTAAGATTTAACTTAAGGCTTGAATTGAACCAAAAAATTGGTCCAAAGGTTAGAAGAAATAGTATGACATGACAGCCCCAAACCAGGTCAAGTGTTTGGCACTTTTCTACGGATTAGAAAGCGCAAATTTATTATAAATTGCTGCAAGCGCACGGGTGTATAGTATGCAGGTTGAACATAGGGAGGTAAATTAAGTTAAATTATATATATAATATCATGGGAGAGTTAGACAAAGTTTGAGGATGAGATTTAAATAAAATTGAAATTTGGTTCAAAATAAATTTAATTGCACTGACAACCAAATTACAATTATCAGTACAAACAAATTAGAGAAAAATAAGTAAACTACTATTGAATTCAATACACAATCGAATCTAATCGGATCTACATCAAACTCAATATTTAACTAATAAAAAAAGTACTAAAATAAAAAACTGCTGAATAGAAGTAAACAAATAAAAATAAAAATTAGGATAACTGTTAAATCTATTCAGATGGCCAATCACTAATAAGAAAAGAAAACATTATAGAATTTTGTGCTTTATCAAATCTAATTTAATAGATAGCATAAATTGGTTTGAAAATTAGAAATGCAGAAATAAAAGAAAATCAAAGTTTTATTAACGAAGTAGAAAAGGCACAGAAAAAGGAACAAGGCTTACAATGGATATCATGTGTATTTATAGAGGATGTAATCTCCTTTCTATGAAAATAAATGGGCCTAAAATAAATATCTTGAATATATTTTGTTTACAAACAAAAGAAATATAATATGGTGGTCGATATATTCCTTGGAGATCTCCCTTTTTGATTATTGACATATGGCAGCTGATTGGGTTTCCTTTTGGTATTGATCCTATCAAATCTTCTCCTACATGGCAGTTAAGTACAAATTATTTGATTTGATTTCTTTGAGAAGAATATGCCGAATTTCTAAAATCTTTATGAAGTGTATATTTTTATATACATACATATATATAATATATCACTAGCCAATATACTCTCCAAAACACAGGAGGTATGGTGTGCAGTATCCATGTTCTTTTCTTCATAAAAATAAAGCTTGACAAAGATCGAACTCAGAACACTACCCAACTTTCTTGGCCTTTACCAGTATGTTACAGCTTCCTTTGTGATTGAAAACTTGTAGATTTCGAAAAGTGGCATTTTCCTATGCACTTGATCATTGGTTGGGATAAAGGAGAATTTTATTGACGATCTGTAAAAACAAAAAAAAAAACAAAGTAATATTATTTATATGCATAAGATATAAGCATAAAGATAAACATTTTTACACGTTGATCATCAAGCTAAATCCAATGGCCCAAGATCCACAACAAATCCTATAAATAGGGGGCTATATCTAACTTTCATTTCATTCCAAACATTCTCTTCTTTCTCTGTGCCTAGTTTCCATCTTAATTTTAAGAGAAAAAATATACATTTTTAAGAGAAAGATGATAAAATTAGAATATTATAAGAAGACCCTAGGAGAAGTGGGACCAATAAAGCCCACGGGTTGACAGCTTAGGGCACCCAATGAGTGGAAACTTATTACATTTTTTGAATTAGGAAAACTAAAGATATAAGCTTAAAAGTAGGTCTAGTACACATTTAATTTACATTTCTTTTACATGCATTTAGAAGTTTATTTATTCGTAATTTTTTAATTTAAAGATAATATAGATCCTTATTGTCTTATGTGAAAATAGTAAAAAGAGAGATTTCATGTAAATACGGATTTACGTAAAAGATGCTGATTTATTAGAAAAATATAGATCAATTACCATGTTAATTAAACATACATGTAATTAATGTAAATTTTTAAGCAAAAAAGCGTCTATTACAGGAAGTTATAACATAGAAATAAAAAGAAAAGTTTTGTACTTGAAGTTGAATTATAACATTTGTTATAATAAGAAAAGAAGAAAAGTGCACTGTAGTGTTATTATGATAAGTAGTCCATGATAAGTAAATAGATAGTGGTTTTACAGAAATGGTTGCCTTAAAAAAGTAAAGGACTAAAAGACTTAGAATGTAATAATAACATAACAAAATAATTTAGGCCCATCTTAATGACGAATAAGACATTCGGCGAAGCTGGAAATAGGTGACCCATTGCACCATAGATTTTGCAAAGTTAGGGCCCGTCCAAATGAAAATAAGATATTTATTAGAGTTGGAAATAAGTAACCCACAGTAGCAGTTGTACTTAACATAGTTAGAGTTTACCTAAAGATAAATGGACATGCAGGTGGAAGTAGGAAATAGGCGGACAATAGTTTATGGCTCGTTCGTAGGAGCTGAGCAAGAAGCGCGATTAGATTTCTGTTTGGGGGCCTATCCTAATGGCAATTAGACATGCACATAGAGTGAAATTAGTGACCTAATAGAGAAAGGACTAGAGGCAGTGCATCCTAACAATGATCGGGCATGTAGGAATTAGAGCAGGATATTAGATGTTGTGTGCTCTTAATGCTAGTAGAAAGATTTCCATCAAAATGGATACGCGGTTGGGTCGGAGAAGGAAATAAGAGACCACAATAACTAGTTTAGACCACCTAATGACTCTCATATGGGCGGATTTCGGTTTGGTGTAAGAAGCATCGAATTTCATGTTAGGAACATGATAAAGAGAAGTTAAGCTGATCACAAGTTAGAATAAGGATTAATTCCTTAAGAAGAACTATTAAAGCAAGAACTTTAGTTCAAACGATCACCTTAAGAAAGCCCAAATATAGAACCTTTGTAACACATACAAATAGTTTTGATATTATCATCTCTTGATCTTTCTTTTCTAGTGGGTACTTTTCATTACCATGTTTTAATGTTTGATGTAAGGGACTGCCTTTCTTACCACTAAAGATGATCCTTAATACATCCTCAGTGTTCTTGTGTCGATCGTTTAGTTGTCTAATAGACGGGTCCTTTAAGGTAACAGAAAGGAAGACATAGACTAAAATCTTATAGAATAATGAAAATTAACAATATAACAAAAAAAACAAGATTGTGAATTTAGTATATACATGAAAGAATTAATTTATAAATCAATCTAGACTGTTATAACGACCTGTCTTTACAATCATGAAGAATGCAACAAACAGGCAATGCGGAAAAATAAAGAAATATACAAGAATACGTCTGGCCCTTCGGTTCCTCTCCTGAAACTTCAAAGAAGATCAATGTAGTCTAACATGAAAATATACACTGCTCGAGATGAGTATTATAACGAAATAACTTTTTCATCAGTCTGGTAAACCAGTGTGAAAAAATTCAAATCACAAGTAATTTATTATTTAACTTATAAATCTTTGAAATCAAAGGTATTTCGTAAGATCATGCCGCACATAAACACAGATAGGTTTTTACCTTACGAGAACCAGCACAATTATATTAAAATCTGACGAAATTATATCTAGAATCCACAAATAAATATATCAAAATAGCCAAAATGCTTGCATCTCACGTTCCGACATAATAGGTATACAATCAAGTCCGAAGGTTTCTGTTGGAGGATGGATTCCAACTATGAAATGGTAAGGGTCTATCTACCAAATCCATACATTTCTACATAAAACATATCGGAGGCTGCACTGATTTGTACCTCAATAATTTAGGACCGACCCCACCCCTAAAATGGGTAGTTCCGAATATATTCAACCCTATTGATAAACAACCAATAAGGCCCTGAAGAATATAAGGAAATTGATTCTACGTATGGAATGATCATATCTTAATGGGAGTGACCGACATCGCCTTACGACCTTTCCCTGCTTCATTCTTTTGCCGATTGACAAGGCTAAAGGTTACCTTTTTACCTTATGAATAGAAAAATATCTTGGAATGCTAACATTACCTTCTAAGAAAATATACAATGCTTGCATTCACCCTACTAGCTAGTTCTTGGCCAAAATGAAATTGGGTAACACCTTTTCAAATATTTCCAAATTCAAAACATTTCAGACGGACCAAAGTGGTCTAACCCTGGTCTCTTCAAAACGATAAATCGTACTTTGCACCCAAATCTTGTAGTTGGTTATTTAACTATCAAATATAAACCAATAATGATCCAAGGATTTAGTTTCCCATAATAATTACCAACTCTTTTTAAATGGATCTTTCATTTATGAAAAAAAACCATTTTAGAATAGTTATTTAAATGCGTATACGTATCTTACCGAACTAAGTATACTTGCAGCATTATATTTTCAGTACCTATAAAATATACTCATAACTTATTTTATAAATAAGTATATTCAATAAACATTATGTTATTCCAAATCGTATTTAAAGGACCAAAAGAAGTGATTTTTTAAAAGAAATGGATATAAGAATAAACTCAAACAAGATTCCTTTAATGTTAAGTGTGGAACAAATGTCCATATTACCATATTTAAGAAGATCAAACTTGGGAGAATCAAATCTCGATTTCTGTTATGAATCTCTTCAACAAATCCTTCTTATAAAATATTTTATAATGACATTCATATTTGTAAAGCCCTTAATCAATAAATTCCTTATAAAAACAATTTATATTTTAAAAATACTTTACTTAAAATGAATTATAACCCTTAATATATATATAAATAAATAAATATATATATAAAAGAAATGTTTACTAAAAGTGATGTCAAAAGAGCAACTATTACTGTTAGATAACAGAAGTTCTTTTTAAACCTTCTAAAGAAATAATTTCTCATTTAAACAAATATCGATAAATAAATTACTTCGTTTTATACCATCCTTAATGGATGATTAAAAATCTTGAAACCATTATTGGTAAATGATTATATCAATTAAACAGACATGCATTATTTCTAGAAAATGATACTAATATAAATTTTTAATTTAATACTCATTATTGATAAACAAATATTATACTTAAAACATTGTTAATAAGATATTAATTTTACTTTAAATCTTTTTTTTTGAAAAATTGGTACTTCATTATTATATGTATATAGAATTTCACAACCTTAGTCGTACAATTTTAAAACAACTGATGCAACACTCCCTTGAAAACTCACTCGTACTGAAATACACTGTACAAACTAAAGATATAAAACACAAAGACCCATATTTGCCTAGATATGACTGATAGATGACAAAAATTAAAAGATCCACAGAGTAACAAGCATAAGTCTCACTTTTAGCATGAAATCTTCACTAAGCTTCAGGAGAAGCTCCCTGACCATAAAAAGATAGCGACCCTAATTTCTTTTAATTCTTTATCTTCTTTTTTTGGCAAAGCCGATGGGGTTGAGTGAACCCCTACCACTTTATTGATATATCGGAGAAGATTACATAGATGACATTGAGGAAAAACACAAAGAAAAAGAAAACAAAGACAACACGATATATCAATGTCCTAACGGAGCTAAACACAAACATATATATACACAATTATAAAGCCTTGTTTAGCTAAAAAATACTAGGATCATATGTAAATTTAAGGAATTGGAGTCCTTCCTTGATGTCATGCCAAATAAGACTCTCCCATAATCAAAATTCAATGCTTTAGTAGCATTAAAAATTCTCACGTTTTGCTGCTTCCACATATGTTGACTATCTTCTTCAGAACATAGCAAAATATTCTTGATCTTAGCCTTTTTCCTATTATTTTATTTTGAATTCTATCCCGCTCAATACTGGAGAAGGCACTGGCTGGCTCACCGATCTGGTTAAGGGCTTCATCCCACAATTACTTAGTATATGTGCAATCAAAGTACAAATGAGCAATACTCTCATTAGTGATACAGAACTTGCATCTTTGATTCACTGTCATCCCAAACCTGGTAAGCTTGTCATTCGTGAGTAATGCTTGCTATATGACGTTCCATAAATGCTAAATTTTCCTTTGCATTGTTGTCTCTACGCCAAATACTCTTGTGTCATCCACAGTTATTAAGAGATGAAGTACCAAGTAAAGTATGATGTAGAGGTTTAATGTGGAACTGCTCACCTCGCCAAATGACATTGCCAGAGTTAACACCTTGCTGCACGAGACCATGAATTTTATTCCATAAGGCCGCTATATTCTGATTTGAAAATTGGGCAGTCTTAACTGATTGTGCACAAAATCATCAACCACACAACTGGAGATAGATACGCCAGTTTGTTGCAATTCCATGAATGTAAGTGCCTTGTTATTGATGAAACCAAAATCTACCCATGGGTCATGCCAAAACTGGTTGTGATCGAAAGCTGCTTGTCTAAATTTGAAGTGTGTAAGTAACTCATCTTTGATTTTTAGCATACTCTTCCAAGTCCAACTATGTGTTTACATAGCATTCATGGACCAGAAACTTTTGCCTTTGAGTATGTATGCATGAGACCAGTGCACCCACAAGCTTTGCTTAATACTTAGTAAGTCATTTACGTGCTAACCAAATGCAGCCATGTTCCAAACTTTAGTGTTAATTATACCCAAACCTCCTTTGCTAATTGGTTTTTCAAGCATAGGAAAAGAGATTGGCGTCAGGTATCTAGTGTGAATGTTGCCTTTCCAAATACATTTCATAAAAGCAGTTTTGATCATGCTAAGAAGTTTATACGGGGGAACAAATGTTTGAGCCCAATTAACATGCATCACAATAATAACTGATTTTGCAAGGGTAATTTTATCAGCTTGGCTAAGTTGTTTATTAGACAACCATTCCAGTATTTCAGTGATTTTCTGACAGAGAGGCAAGCATTGCTTAGTGGTAATTCTGGAAGTAGCTAAAGGCAGTCCTAGATAAGTGGTGTTTGCAATGTTACTTCTCAAACCAGTTTAATCATATATTTGTTGCTTTCTATCATGAATAACACCTGCAATCATGATATCAAATTTTTCATAATTGATTTTCAACCCAGTCATTAAATGAAATTTCTCAAGTGTCATCATTATGTTATTGTGTGTGTCATTGTCAAGTTTACAGAAGATGATTAAGTTATATGCAAACATGAGGGCGGTAACTCTAGGGTTCTTACACTTAGGGTGGAGTGCGAATAAATTCTTGTCAACTAGATCATTCAACATGCCAGTGAGCAGTTCCACAACAATTATGAAAAGATAAGAAGAGATAGGGTCTCCTTGGCGTATGCCTTGTTTATTTGCAAAAAAACCAGTAGGGAATCCATTCACATTAACATAAAAATGTGCAGTGCTGATGCATTCATATATCCAAGAATTAAAGTTAGCAGGGAAGTTCATATAACTAAGAATTCTAATAATAGATTGCCACTGAATAGAATCGAAAGCTTTCCTAATGTCAAGCTTAAGCATGGCTCTAGGGGAAATATTCTTGGTATTATAACCTTTAATAAGCTCTTGAACTAGTAGGACGTTATCTAGAATATTCCACTTAGGAAAGAATGCAGATTGGTCGTGAGAGACGAGTGCACTTAAAACACTACACCAGAAAAGGACTTTAGCAACATTTGAAAAAGGCTACCAAAACCTTTTGCTAGCATTTTAAAGAATGCTACTACAAGGCCCGCAACTAAAAGTCTTGCTTTTTTGGTTGTGTTTTGATAAATGCTACCAAATCTTCAGTACAATTGCATTTTTCAAACGCTACTGAAGGTTTGTACATGGGTATTTTTGCTTTTTATACCGTTTATTTTGTGCAACTGAAAATTTTCGTTTCTTTTATTTTATGCAACTAAAAATTCAGATGGTGTGTTACAGTTGTTTCTATAGCATTTCTTAAACGCTACCGAAACATGTTGACTGTTTTGTAGCACATTTTAAATGTTACTATACATTGTTAATGGCTTATATTATTTCCAACAACCAGTTATACAGTAGTCATATTAATATCAACAACAATCGTATAAAAGACTAATTTAAATCAATAATCAACCAATTATATAATCATCATACTCAAATAACTGAGAACACGTTAGTCGTACATAAGTATTTTTCCATAACCATTTAGATAATAGTTATTTGACAAAATCAGCAAACTCTCATACCACAAGCATTTAGAAACAAGTTTCCAAAATAAATAATAACAAATATCATAACACATATGTAATAACCCGGAAAATGTGAACCAATTTAAAATTTTTAAAATTGGTTATTATCAAAGAATTTGAATAATTGAAATAGCATATTTCAATAAAAGAATGAATTGGGAATAGTAAGGCAGTTTGAAAATTTGAATACAAACTTTGTCTGATTGTACCGGGTGGAAAATATAACGGATTTTAGCGAAACCAAAAATATTAAAATCTGTTTATGACTACCTTTCTAACGAATCTGAAAATTTGAAGTTTCATAACGGGAATCAAAAGTTATGGCCAAATGTATTTTCAGAAAGGTCGCTATATAGCATATATAGCCCTTGAAAATAGATATTTTGCATACGACCTCGGAATTCGACGAAACCACTTTTGTTAGGTCCGGGATGTCAAATTATTGCTAGGTTTCAAATTTCATAATTTTTGAAGCAAGTATGTGAGCGGGGCCAAAGGAAATGTGATTGGTCAATTTCTGTTAAAATGGATCGACCTGAAAATGGACATTTTGCATATGAGCTCAGAATTCGACGAAACTGGTTTTGTTGGGACCGTATCGTCAAAACAAAGCTAGATTTATTTTTCTGGGATTTTTCGATTCAGTTTGTGACCCTGGAAAATTGAAATGTACGTTCAAATTGAATGTAAAATGCTTTATACTTTAATTTGAAAAATAACTGACTGTAACAGTCGAATTGGCCAACGAAACATATCCCATTGTGTTTGGAATTGGGGTATTTAGCTAGGGGCGATAGTCGTTGGGTTGAAATTGGTGTACATGGGCTAGAAAGGATATTATAGGAATTTAAAAATATTATATATTAGAAAATATATTCCATTTTCTCTCACTTCAGAAAAAGTCGATCGACCCCCAGAACGAACGACGTAAATCGTTCAAAATCTTTCCCCCTCGATCGCCGCCGCCACAGTCAATATCGCCGCCGCCTCCAGTTGACAATTCTGATCGCCTTCCTCCCCTCTTCAAATCAAACCCAGCCTCGTCAGAAACCATCACCGATCGACATCGGATTTCGCCGAGGAAGTTCACCCCTTTCTGCCGCCGCCGATCGTCCCTGGAGCCACCGAGTTCGCCGCCACCACCGTCGATAGGAAGCCTGTTCGTAGTTCTTCGACGCCGTATAGTCTAATCGGGACAACGAGGTACAGTTTTGATTTAAAATCAAAACCTAGTTTTGAAGGTTTGCAAAACCTCTGCGTTGAAATTTTTGAATTGAAAATAACAATTTTAAGTGTTGCAAAACTTTGAAAAAATCGTATCTTTTTAGTGTGTTAACGAAATTCGATGAAACATGAAACATTGGGACCGCAGGGAGCCTCTCTACCATCTAACAGAAGCCGCAGATTTTTCTGATCTTCCTACGATTTTTAGCACTTCAAAAGCCAATGTGAGGAATCTAAACTAAATTGTGTGAATGGAATCGTGTTGTATAAATTATATAAGCGAAGTGTAAATTATATACGCATTGTATACCTCATGTACATGTGTTGTATAAGTTATATTAGCGATGTATAAATTATACAAGCGTCGTATGAAACATATATGCTTTGAATTGTGATGAAATGCAAGTGGATTATAGAAATAATATATATATATATATATATATATATATATATAAATACTCCCCTCGTCCACAGACCATGGACGATATTTATTGCTTGTGATTGGCGTGATATTATATGGTATGACGAATGGTTGGAAATAATTGTTTGTGGTTGATATTGTGGTTGAAAAATACCTTTGTGGTTGAAAAATACCTTTGTGGTTGAAAAATACCCTCTTGTGGTTGAAACAAATTAGAATAGGATTGTGGAATTGAAAATAAAACATGTCGCCTGCGTGCGAACTAGATGCATGATCCTCATTGTCAAAAACCGCGAGGTTTTAAGGTAGAGCGAGGAGCCGTACTAGGGACGGTCCCGGTTTTAACTACCCTGTCGTTATGCTGCCGAAATTTTCGGAAATATTCATGTGTTAGAATAATTTTCATTTGTTGAAATTAATTACATATGTTGAAACCAATATTCATGTGTTGAATTGAAATTCATTCGTTGAGTTGAAATTCATGTGTTGAATATTATTCGAATTTAAACAAATAGATTTAACGATAAAAATCACATTTTTATATATATACGAACTATAGAGAATATTCATGTGTTGAATTGAAATTCATTCGTTGAGTTGAAATTCATGTGTTGAATATTATTCGAATTTAAACAAATAGATTTAACGATAAAAATCACATTTTTATATATATACGAACTATAGAGAATATTCATGTGTTGAACTGAAATTCATTCGTTGAGTTGAAATTCATGTGTTGAATATTATTCGAATTTAAATAAATAGACTCAACGATAAAAATCACATTTTTATATATATACAAACTATAGAGAATATTCATGTGTTGAATTGAGATTCGTTCGTCGAGTTGAAATTCATGTGTTGAATGTTATCGTATTTTAAAATAAAATGAATAGACAATAAAAACTACATTTTTATTGTGAATATGAAGTGTTAAAAACATTCACGTGTTGAATAAATATTTTTGATGATAAAAATATTTCTTTTATCATGTATACGTTTTGATAAAAATACACACGTGTTGAAATAAATATTAGTTTGCTAGAAATATTTTTATTAGCTTTGTTCTGCATATATATACATGTGTTGAATAGGGAAAATGGATTAGCTGTAGAGTAAAGAAATTATTTGCGTGCCCGACAAATAGGTAAGCCTTGATGAGTTGGCTGCGCAATTTTATTTTTACATCAACTCCTGTGAATGCCATTGGATGCGGAGTGCGGGTTATTCTGTGTGAAATAATAAACATCATCATAGGATAGTAACAATTAATTTTGAACTACACAACATGGCATACTCCTTGACGATAGGAATACTTCATCATATTCCACATAAGCATTTGGAGCTTGTGTGACGAGGTGGAAGATTTACCATACGAGCGAGAGGCTTGTATGGCGATGATTTTATACTAGGTTGAACTGATGACTGATATGGACTATATAAAATATAACCATAAATTGCCAGATTAATAAAAACCCCACACGGGTCTGGAGTTGACAATAATCACGTCTCTCTAGTCATTAGATACGACACATGGACTATTTATTTCCACACGGAGCGGGGTGACGAGAATTTATTCTCTGGAGTTATTATCTATACACGCTCCCCCGTAAACACCAGAATATATCACTATAAATATGTGGATGCTTATTAGGATTTATTGGGTACCTAACATGACCCAATAAATTTCCAAACCCCTTCCCGTACAAAGGAGGTTATGGCGAAATTTTTCGAAATATTAAGGCGTTAGTGAAATATTTGAAGTGAAAATGAAGTTGAAATTAATGAATGAACTATATTTGAAATAAATGAATGAACTATATTTATATATAAATATAAATAGAATAGAAAGGAATCGAAGCCGTGCAGTTCGTGTTTTGGAATCGTAAATTGAAACGATTAGTACGAGAAATCCGACCATCGGATTTTCCCCAAACCGCAACCGCTGGGCTCGCCTTGGAAATATCTTTCCAACGGCACCAACCTTGTAAAAATCCAACGGTTGGATTGTCTGAAATGTTTAATTCAAATCTAAAGAAAAACAGCGTCAGAATCGTTTATATTTATATGTAAATATAAATATAAATATAATTAAATTAAATCGAATAACGACGCTGCAGTTCGAATTTTGAAACCGTAACTTCAAACGACTAGTGGGGAAGATCCGACCGTCGGATTTTCACGAAACTGGAACCGTTGGGTTCGCTTTGGGAATATCTTCCCACTGATATAGACTTTGTAGAAATCCAACGGTTAGATTTTCCGATATGTGTAAAACAAATTAGGGGAAAACAGCGCTAGTGCCACGGCTCGACCTGAAACGTCGTTTAATTAAATCGGGCCATTTTTAAATAAATAAAAATGGCGAAAAATCGTTATAAAATATTATAAGCAACATAGATTGGAAATAAACCAATTTGGCTTGATCTGCTAGATATTTGATGGTTGTATGTGTTTGACACGAAAATTATACTAAAGAACCGAAAAGTGATTGTCGAATAATATAACCATGGAAAGAATTGATTTGAATTCTAATTACGTGAATTATTTGAAAAGGCCGAGCTAACCCTCATTTCAAATAATTGATCGAGCGATTCGAATTGGAAAATACAAAGACGATTCAAGACCGACGATCTTCGTATCGGTTGGATGGGCGCTGCTGAGGTTCCTGACTGGAGTAGCTACCGTGAAGGAACGAAAGTAGTAGCCGTCTGAACGTATGTGTTGATTGGACGGATATACGAGGAATTTGACGCCTCCGGTTTCGTTCAGACCCAGAACAGACCTGTAAATGGATTGTGTGTCTGACATTGGATTTTGTTCTATACTGATTGATCTCTGTTAAATATATATCTGTTTGGCGGCGGAGAATTTATTCTTTTGCTTAACGCCCTTTTCTGAGACGTACGAGCTTAGAGGTTATATATCGATAGAAATCAGTCGTATGGAGTGGACTGCCTATGTGGCATGCCAAGATGCTGTGATCAAGGCTTTTGTTACAAAGCAAAGTCTTGTGTTTGATGATCAAAGCACGGCCTACGTGGCCTAGCTTTGTGTATAGCGTGGATTCGCGAGCCTCACACCTCGGTACGAGTTAAAAATGGGATACAGACCGTTGGGAGAGCACGACGTTTCTTTCTAGCTATGGTGGTGTCAGTGACCTACTAGCCCTGACATTTATATCTACTTTTCACCTTTGTGGTTGTTGGAATGCGAGGCGCCTCGATTATAGGTCTGTAAGGACCGGGAACGTGTGTTTAGGAATTGCCAATCCTCAAACGTAAGAGAGGACCGACCCAGCCGATCCAAGGGTTACCCAGTGTGCGTAGTCCTGAGGCCTTTGCTAGAGTGTCTCGAAGCGGAGAGGAGTTTGCCCCTTGCCTCGACTCATGACGAAAATCCAATTTCAAATACGAAATAACGGATTTGATTGTAGAACTAGTATGGCGACATAGTATATGGTAGCTATGCCACCTATGATTGATATTTATGATGCTATTCGTTTTTGAAACATATATACACTAGTAATAATATCAAATGATTTTGCTTTACACGTATCAAGCATATTTGGCCATTATAAGGTAAAACTCTATCCTCCGGTTTGTGTTGCATTGTATGATGGGACTTGAGTCTTTTAATGGCAACATTCTTTTTAAAAAGCATTGCGTTATTTTAAGAATTTACTTTGTCTTAAATGCACCAGCAATCACTGGAGTAAACCCGTTCCGCGAAAGTGGCGTGGTCTTATGATTTGCTTGTTACTATTGTTTAAACTGTTAAGTAGATTCCTCATACCAGTCCCCATGACTAACTCGTTGTTTGTTTCACTTTGCAAACGCGGGTGCCCTTGTTTTCACACGGGCAGCCTAGTTCACAGGTGACAGGTTGTTTTTGGCTTAACACTGTTGTATGGAGTGCATTTTGGATCATGGCGAGGCTGACTACACAGAGATGACTTTGACATTTTCCGCCATTATTGTATCTATATTATGATTCCGCAACTGGCGATGCAGACTGTTTTACTTCCAGTACTTATTATCGTATGTATATGTACCGCCTTCGGCGATGTAGACTGATACCCTTATTATGTCTCACTGCATGTATATATTCCGCCTCTGGCGATGGTGACTGATCATTTCCCCTTTATTTACTTAGTTATATCCTATGTTGTGCTATTCTGATGTTGTTACATGTTATGAATCCGCTGTCATATCCATGTAAAATTATTCTATTTATTGTTTTTGCTATTATCTGTTCTCTGCTATGATGATTGATGTGTTAAATTCCAATGATTATCCTTAATACCGTCACTCGGATTTTGGGATCGTCACAGTTGGTATCAGAGCTTTGGTTAACCTTAGTTCTGGGATCTAACACATTAAACACCTCGTCAGAATAGAATCAGTAGTGTTCTAAGGCGAGTAGCTCATTAGAGATAGGATTAGCCATGTCCTAGAATGAGCTAAGCAGATTAGCAAAACAATTTGATTAGTACATCATTACCTTTCCTTATGTTCCCTGCTTTATCATTTATGAATGTTATCAATTCTGTGAGCTTGACTCTTTTCTTTCTTATACAGTACTCTATCTGATGGCTACACATGCAGCAGCATCTAGAGGTGGCCGTGGAGGCCGAGCAGGCGTAGCAGGAGGACGGGGGAATATCCCCGTAGTTGAGGAGGGCCCTACTAGATAGCCACCAGCACCCCAGGACTTTGAGCTAGACAGAGTAGCGAAGAGATATAGGAACCTGGGGGGAAAACCCTTTTCTGGCCTTGGTACAGTGACAGAGGCTATTGCTTGGTTGAAGACCTGTGAAAAGATCTTTGAGGGCATGGGATTGGGGACCAACAATAAAGCACGTCTAGGTATTTGGCTCTTACAGGAAGAAGCAGAGTTGTGGTGGGATGCCATCACCTCAGAAGATGTGGGAGGTACTGTTAGGACCTAGGAGCAATTCAAAACCATGTTCAACGAGAAGTTTGTACCTAAGCAGGCCTTAGAGCGGATGCGAGAGCAGTTTGCTAATCTCCAGCAGGGAGATCTCTCTATCCAAGATTACCTCAATAAATTCACTCATCTGTCGCGCTACGCTCCAGAGCTTATTATGACTAACAAAGCTAAGAACAAGAGGTTTATATTTGGGCTACGGCGCAAATACCATGACAGAGCCATGAGCAACATCAAACTCTCATTCTCAGAATTAGTAGAAATGGCCTGCAATTATGAAGATATGGATGAAAGACACTCCAACCAAGACCGCGCCAAAAGCCAAGCTGGAAATAAGCGCAAAGCTTCAGTAGATCAGCCAGAGTCCAGCATTTCAGTGGCAGCTACTCAGAAATCTGGAAAGATACTGAAAAGGAGCTGCTACAACTGCAGGAAGACAGGACATTTTTCTAATGTGTGCAAATCCCCGAAGAAGCCAAAGGAAAATCCAGATCGTAGCCCAGCCGAATGCTACAACTTCCATAAGAAAGGGCACTATAGCAGGAATTGTCCTCTGAAGCAGAATGCACAAGTGGCTCATGTGTATGATGGGGAGACCCCGCCAGCTATCACCGATGGATCAGGTAAACCCGACGTCTTGGGAGGTACCCTTACCATTAAAAATATTCCTGTTTTTGTACTTTTTGATACTGGTGCATCACGTAGCTTCATTTCTGGTAACACTGTTCACAAGTTAAAATTGAAACAAAGAAAGCTTAAGGAACCAATTAAAGTTCAAAACCCGATAGGAGGTTCTGTTAGTCTCAGTACATATTGTAGATTACCTATTTCCTTTTCTCGATACCGATTTCCTTTTGATTCGATTGTCATGGACCTTTCCGAATTCGATATTATTCTGGGACTTGATTGGTTGACAAAATATATGGCCGAAGTTAGATGTGCCGAAAGAATCATGAAAGTTAAAACAAAACTTGGGCATATCACTATACCATGTCACGGTTCTGAAATTAATAGAGCAGAATTTTGGTCTTCTTTAGAAGTTACTCCCTCTTCATTAGAAAAGATACCGGTCGTTAAAAACTTTGCGGATGTGTTTGAAGAAGTAGAAAACTTACCGCCGCAAAGAGAAATTGAATTCATGATAGATCTAATTCCGAATGCCTGACCAGTAGTACATCCAATTAGAAGAATGGCCCCGAAAGAAAAGGAAGAGTTAGGTAGTCAAACTCGAGAATTGCTTTGGAAAGTTCTGATCAGACCAAGCTTTTCAGCTTGGGGAGAGGCAGTAGTATTTGTCCCGAAATCAGACAGTACCCTAAGACTTTGTGTTGATTACCGAGATCTCAATAAGCAGACATTGAAGAGCAAATATCCCTTGCCTCGGATAGACGGTCTGTTAGATCAATTAAATGGAGCAACAGTATTCTCCAGAATGGACCTAGCTACGGGTTTCCATCAATTACGTATAGCCGAAGACTGTGTTCCTTTGACAGCCTTCAGGGGTCCCGATTTATTCTACGAATGGTTAGTAATGTCGTTCGGCTTGTGTAACGCTCCGGCATACTTCGTCGATCTTATGAACAGAGTGTTCCGTGGTGTATTGAATAAATTTGTTCTAGTCTTCATAGATGACATTTTAATCTACTCCAAGTCAGAAGGCGAACATGCAAAACATTTAGAACAAGTGTTGAAAATTCTAAGGAGAAATGTCTTGAAAGCTAAATTTTCTAAGTGTGTCTTCTGGCAGGATGAAGTTAAGTTCCTAGGCCATGTCGTATCAAATGAAGAGATTGCTGTAGATCCAAGCAAAATTACAGCGATTCAGAACTGGAAACAACCTACTACCCCCACAGAAGTTCGATGTTTCCTTGGATTGGCTAGTTACTATCGGAAATTCATTCAAGATTTTTCAAAGATATCGGGTGTATTGACAAAGCTTACAAAGAAGCATGAGAAATTCAAATGGACTCCCGAATGTGAAGAAGCTTTCCAGGAGCAGAAATTGAAATTGACAACTGCTCCAGTATTGACAATTATAGAAGGCAACCAAGACTTGACTGTATGGAAAGACGCTTCTATTAGAGGGCTAGGCGCAGTATTAATGCAAAAAGGCCAAGTGGTCGCTTATGCCAGCAGTCAGCTGAAGCCGCATGAAAGAAACTATGCAACTCATGATCTTGAGTTATTAGCTATCGTGTTTGCTTTGAGAATCTGGAGGCATTATTTATTGGGCGAGAAGTTCGAACTATTTACCGATCATCAATCCTTGAAATATCTATTCACTCAGAAAGAACTAAACTTGAGACAACAGCGTTTGTTAGAATTCCTAACATTATACGATTTTGAGATTCTATACACTCCAGGGAAAGCCAATGTTGTCGCAGATGCGCTTAGCAGAAAGAATGAAATCATTGCCAGTTTTATCATCACGTCTTCATTAATTGACAGGATCTCGACCCTTCAGAAAGACGATGAATTTATTCAGAGAATCAGTCAGAGGGTCAAGGAGGGTGAATCCACAAGTTTCCGACTCGATGACAATGGAGTTCTTAGATTAAAGGGCAGAATTTGCATCCCAAATCTTCCGGAGCTTCGAAGAGAAATACTTGATGAGTGTCATAAGTCAAACTCAGTATCCATCCCGGTGTGAGCAAAATCTACAATGACATCAAGCGCACATTCTGGTGGAGATCAATGAAAAGGGATATTTTATTATATGTTAGCAGATGCTCCACTTGTCAGCTAGTTAAGAGCGATCAGCAGAAATTGGCTGGACTATTACAACCTTTAGAAATTCCAGGATGGAAGTGGGAGCAAATTTCAATGGACTTCATTGATGGTTTGCCTCGAACTAAGAAGGGAAACGACAGTATATGGGTGATCGTAGATCGCTTCACGAAGACTGCCCATTTCATACCTGTCCGATCCAACAGAACGGCTCAAAGTTTAGCACAGATTTACTTCAAAGAAATAGTTAAACTGCATGGTGTGCCGCTCAATATAGTCAGTGATAGATATCCCCTATTTACTAGCAAATTCTGGGAAGCATTCCAGACAGAATTGGGAGCCAAATTGAATCTAAGCACCGCTTATCACCCTCAGACAGACGACCAAACTGAACGGGTGAATAGAATTCTAGAAGATTTACTGCGGGCTTGCGTTATCGATTTTGGAGGCTCATGGGAAGATCACTTACATTTAGCCGAATTCTCTTATAACAATAGCTATCAAGCAAGTTTGGGAATGTCTCCATTTGAAGCGTTATACGGTAGACCGTGCAGATCTCCCGCATGTTGGGTAGAACCTGGCAACAGACTTGTTTTAGGACCCGATATGATTCGAGAAGCATCTGATAAAGTCGACTTCATTAAGAAGCGATTGAAAACCGCACAAATCCGACAGAAAAGTTATTCTGATGCGAGAAGAAGAGATTTATCATTTGCCGTTGGCGATTATGTTTATTTAAGAGTTTCTCCGATGCGGGGAGTAACCAGATTTGGTAAAACTGGGAAGTTGGCACCGAGATTTATTGGTCCCTTTCCTATACTTGAACGGATTGGAACTCTGGCATATAGGGTTTCATTACCTGATTGGTTGCCTGGTGTACATGATGTGTTCCACGTGTCTCAACTCAGAAAACATGTGCATGATCTGGATCTTGTTGTAGAAGAAGCAACGCAACAGGATATAGACATAACTCTAGAATTAGCAGTCAGAAGAGAGCCATTAAAGATCGTTGGCAAAGAAACTAGAGAGCTAAGGAGCAAAAAGATTCATTTAGTCAAAGTGCAGTGGAGTAGTGATCCGAGAGACTGTACTTGGGAGACTGAGGAAAGCATTAAACAAGCCTACCCCAAAAGCAGAGTGGACATCTCTGACTAACTCCGGTGCAAGGTACCTTTACAATACTTTGCATTTACATTTTGTTCCCAACTTTGCTGTTATTTCCTTTTCGAGGACGAAAAGTTTTAAGTAGGGGAGATTGTAATAACCCGGAAAATTTGAACCAATTTAAATTTTTTGAAATTGGTTATTATCAAAGAATTTGAATAATTGAAATATCATATTTCAATAAAAGAATGAATTGGGAAAAGTAAGGCGGTTTGAAAATTTGAATACAAACTTTGTTTGACTGTACCGGGTGGAAAATATAACGGATTTTAGCGAAACCAAAAATATTTAAATCTGTTTATGACTACCTTTCTAACGAATCTGAAAATTTGAAGTTTCATAACGGGAATCAAAAGTTATGGCCAAATGAATTTTCAGAAAGGTCGCTATATAGCATATATAGCCCTTGAAAATAGATATTTTGCATACGACCTTGGAATTCGACGAAACCACTTTTGTTGGGTCCGGGATGTCAAATTATTGCTAGGTTTCAAATTTCATAATTTTTGAAGCTAGTATGTGAGCGGGGCAAAAGGAAATGAGATTGGTC
Source organism: Allium sativum (assembly GCA_030737875.1). NCBI lineage: Eukaryota > Viridiplantae > Streptophyta > Magnoliopsida > Asparagales > Amaryllidaceae > Allium > Allium sativum. Next base: position 705,820,687 of record CM060924.1, on the reverse strand, counting down.
AATTTCTGTTAAATTGGATCGACCTGAAAATGGACATTTTGCATATGAGCTCAGAATTCGACGAAACTGGTTTTGTTGGGACCGTATCGTCAAAACAAAGCTAGATTTATTTTTCTGGGATTTTTCGATTCAGTTCGTGACCCTGGCAAATTGAAATGTACGTTCAAATTGAATGTAAAATGTTTTATACCTTAATTTGAAAAATAACTGACTATAACAGTCGAATTGGCCAACGAAACATATCCCATTGTGTCCGGAATGAGGGTATTTAGCTAGGGGCGACAGTCGTTGGGTTGAAATTGGTGTACGTGGGCTAGAAAGGATATTATAGGAATTTAAAAATATTATATATTAGAAAATATATTCCATTTTCTCTCACTTCAGAAATAGTCGATCGACCCCCAGAACGAACGACGTAAATCGTTCAAAACCTTTCCTCCTCGATCGCCGCCGCCACAGTCAATATTGCCGCCGCCTCCAGTTGACAATTCCGATCGCCTTCCTCCCCTCTTCAAATCAAACCCAGCCTCGTCAGAAACCATCACCGATCGACGTCGGATTTCATCGAGGAAGTTCGCCCCTTTCTGCCGCCGCCGATCGTCCCTGGAGCCACCTAGTTCGCCGCCACCACCGTCGATAGGAAGCCTGTCCGTAGCTCTTCGACGCCGTATAGTCTGATCGGGACAACGAGGTACGGTTTTGATTTAAAATCAAAACCTAGTTTTGAAGGTTTGCAAAACCTCTGCGTTGAAATTTTTGAATTGAAAATAACACTTTTAAGTGTTGCGAAACTTTGAAAAATCGTATCTTTTTAGTGTGTTAACGAAATTCGATGAAACAGGAAACATCGGGACCGCAGGGAGGCTCTCTACCATCTAACAGAAGTCGCGGATTTTTCTGATCTTCCTACGATTTTTAGCACTTCAAAAACCAATGTGAGGAATCTAAACTAAATTGTGTGAATGGAATCGTGTTGTATAAATTATATAAGCGAAGTGTAAATTATATACGCATTGTATACCTCATGTACATGTGTTGTATAAGTTATATTAGCGATGTATAAATTATACAAGCGTCGTATGAAACATATATGCTTTGAATTGTGATGAAATGCAAGTAGATTATAGAAATAATATATATATATATACTCCCCTCGTCCACAGACCATGGACGGTATTTATTGCTTGTGATTGGCGTGATATTATATGGTATGACGAATGGTTGGAAATAATTGTTTGTGGTTGATATTGTGGTTTAAAAATACCTTTGTGGTTGAAAAATACCCTCTTGTGGTTGAAATAAATTAGAATAGGATTGTGGAATTGAAAATAAAACATGGCGCCTGCGTGCGAACTAGATGCATGATCCCCATTGTCAAAAATCGCAAGGTTTTAAGGTAGAGCGAGGAGCCGTACTAGGGACGGTCCCGGTTTTAACTACCCTGCCGTTATGCTGCCGAAATTTTCTGAAATATTCATGTGTTAGAATAATTTTCATTTGTTGAAATTAATTACATATGTTGAAACCAATATTCATGTGTTGAATTGAAATTCATTCGTTGAGTTGAAATTCATGTGTTGAATATTATTCGAATTTAAACAAATAGATTTAACGATAAAAATCACATTTTTATATATATACGAACTACAGAGAATATTCATGTGTTGAATTGAAATTCATTCGTTGAGTTGAAATTCATGTGTTGAATATTATTCGAATTTAAACAAATAGATTTAACGATAAAAATCACATTTTTATATATATACGAACTATAGAGAATATTCATGTGTTGAATTGAAATTCATTCGTTGAGTTGAAATTCATGTGTTGAATATTATTCGAATTTAAACAAATAGATTCAACGATAAATATCACATTTTTATATATATACAAACTATAGAGAATATTCATGTGTTGAATTGAAATTCATTCGTTGAGTTGAAATTCGTGTGTTGAATATTATTCGAATTTAAACAAATAGATTTAACGATAAAAATCACATTTTTATATATATACAAACTATAGAGAATATTCATGTGTTGAATTGAGATTCGTTCGTCGAGTTGAAATTCATGTGTTCAATGTTATTGTATTTTAGAATAAAATGAATAGACAATAAAAACTACATTTTTATTGTGAATATGAAGTGTTAAAAACATTCACGTGTTGAATAAATATTTTGGATGATAAAAATATTTCTTTTATCATGTATATGTTTTGATAAAAATACACACGTGTTGAAATAAATATTAGTTTGCTAGAAATATTATTATTAGCTTTGTTCTGCATATATATACATGTGTTGAACAGGGAAAATGGATTAGCTGTAGAGTAAAGAAATTATTTGCGTGCCCAACAAATAGGTAAGCCTTGATGAGTTGGCTGCGCAATTTTATTTTTATATCAACTCTTGTGAATGCCATTGGATGCGGAGTGCTGGTTATTCTGTGTGAAATAATAAACATCGCCATAGGATAGTAACAATTAATTTTGAACTACACTACATGGCATACTCCTTGACGATAGGCATACTTCATCATATTCCACATAAGCATTTGGAGCTTGTGTGACGAGGTGGAAGATTTACCATACGAGCGAGAGGCTTGTATGGCGATGATTTTATACTACAGGTTGAACTGATGACTGATATGGACTATATAAAATATAACGATAAATTGCCAGATTAATAAAAACCCCACACGGGTCTGGAGTTGACAATAATCACGTCTCTCTAGTCATTAGATACGGCACATGGACTATTTATTTCCACACGGAGCGGGGTGACGAGAATTTATTCTCTGGAGTTATTATTTATACACGCTCCCCGTAAACACCAGAATATATCACTATAAATATGTGGATGCTTATTAAGATTTATTGGGTACCTAACACGGCCCAATAAATTTCCAAACCCCTTCCCGTACAAAGGAGGTTATGGCGAAATTTTTCGAAATATTAAGGCGTTAGTGAAATATTTGAAGTGAAAACGAAGTTGAAATTAATGAATGAACTGTATTTGAAATAAATGAATGAACTATATTTATATATATATATATATAAATAGGATAGAAAGGAATCGAAGCCGTGCAGTTCGTGTTTTGGAATCGTAAATTGAAACGATTATTACGAGAAATCCGACCATCGGATTTTCCCGAAACCGCAACCGCTGGGCTCGCCTTGGAAATATCTTTCCAACGGCACCAACCTTGTAAAAATCTAACGGTTGGATTGTCTGGAATGTTTAATTCAAATCTAAAGAAAAACAGCGTCAGAATCGTTTATATTTATATGTAAGTATAAATATAATTAAATTAAATCGAATAACGACGCTGCAGTTCGAATTTTGAAACCGTAACTTCAAACGACTAGTGGAGAAGATCCGACCGTCGGATTTTCACGAAACTGGAATCGTTGTGTTCGCTTTGGGAATATCTTCACACTGATATAGACTTTGTAGAAATCCAACGGTTAGATTTTCCGATATGTGTAAAACAAATTAGGGGGAAAACAGCGCCAGTGCCACGGCACGACCTGAAACGTCGTTTAATTAAATCGGGCCATTTTTAAATAAATAAAAATGGCGAAAAATCGTTATAAAATATTATAAGCAACATAGATTGGAAATAAACCAATTTGGCTTGATCTGCTAGATATTTGATGGTTGTATGTGTTTAACACGAAAATTATACTAAAGAACCGAAAAGTGATTGTCGAATAATATAACCATGGGAAGAATTGATTTGAATTCTAATTACGTGAATTATTTGAAAAGGCCGAGCTAAACCTCATTTCAAATAATTGATCGAGCGATTCGAATTGGAAAATACAAAGACGATTCAAGACCGACGATCTTCGTATCGGTTGGATGGGCGCTGCTGAGGTTCCTGACTGGAGTAGCTACCGTGAAGGAACGGAAGTAGTAGCCATCTGAACGTATGTGTTGATAGGACGGATATACGAGGAATTTGACGCCTCCGGTTTCGTTCAGACCCAGAACGGACTTGTAAATGGATTGTGTGTCTGACATTGGATTTTGTTCTATACTGATTGATCTCTGTTAAATATATATCTGTTTGGCAGCGGAGAATTTATTCTTTTGCTTAACGCCCTTTTCTAAGACGTACGAGCTCAGAGGTTATATATCGATAGAAATCAGTCGTATGGAGTGGACTGCCTATTTGGCATGCCAAGATGCTGTGATCAAGGCTTTTGTTGCAAAGCAAAGTCTTGTGTTTGATGATCAAAGCACGACCTACATGGCCTAGCTTTGTATATAGCGTGGATTCGCGAGCCTCACACCTCGGTATGAGTTAAAAACGGGATACGGACCGCTGGGAGAGCACGACGTTTCTTTCTAGCTATGGTGGTGTCAGTGACCTACCAACCCTGACATTTATATCTATTTTTCACCTTTGTGGTTGTTGGAATGCAAGGCGCCTCGATTATAGGTCTGTAAGGACCGGGAAACGTGTGTTTAGGAATTGCCAATCCTCAAACGTAAGAGAGGACCGGCCCAGCCGATCCAAGGGTTACCCAGTGTGCGTAGTCCTGAGGCATTTGCTAGAGTGTCTCGAAGCGGAGAGGAGCTTGCCCCTTGCCTCGACTCATGAAGGAAATCCAATTTCCAATACGAAATAACGGATTTGATTGTAGAACTAGTATGGCGGCATAGTATATGGTAGCTATGCCACCTATGATTGATATTTATGATGCTATTCGTTTTTGAAACATATATGCACTAGTAATAATATCAAATGATTTTGCTTTACACGTATCAAGCATATTTGGCCATTATAAGGTAAAACTCTATCCTCTGGTTTGCGTTGCATTGTATGATGGGACTTGAGTCTTATAATGGCTACATTCTTTTTAAAAAGCATTGCGTTGTTTTAAGAATTTACTTTGTCTTAAATGCACCAGCAATCACTGGAGTAAACCCGTTCCGCGAAAGTGGCGTGGTCCTATGATTTGCTTATTACTGTTGTTTAAACTGTTAAGTAGATTCCTCATACCAGTCCCCATGACTGACTCGTTGTTTGTTTCACTTTGCAAACGCGGGTGCCCTTATTTTCACATGGGCAGCCTAGTTCACAGGTGACAGGTTGTTTTTGGCTCAGCACTGTTGTATGGAGTGCATTTTGGCTCATGGCGAGGCTGACTACACAGAGATGACTTTGACATTTTCCGCCATTATTGTATCTATATTATGATTCCGCCACTGGCGATGCAGACTGTTTTACTTCCAGTACTTATTATCGTATGTATATGTACCGCCTTTGGCGATGTAGACTGATACCCTTATTATGTCTCACTGCATGTATATATTCCGCCTCTGGCGATGGTGACTGATCATTTCCCCTTTATTTACTAAGTTATATCTTACGTTGTGCTATTCTGATGTTGTTACATATTATGAATCCGCTGTCATATCCATGTAAAATTATTCTTTTTATTGTTTTTGCTATTATCTGTTCTCTGCTATGATGATTGATGTGTTATATTCCAATGATTATCCTTAATACCGTCACACGGATTTTGGGATCGTCACAACATATAAACATAAAAGTCATGTCCATTGTTGTTGATGGTCTTCACTTCAAAAAAGACAATTACCTGTAGACAAGGTTGATAATCAACAATAAGAATCTGCCATGAATTATCGAATAACATTCAAACAATAGTTTATGCCATCATCTATAAGTCAAGTTTACATAATTAAAACACATAACCATTAGTAACTCACGTAAATTACATAACACGATATTCATAAATAATGACATCAACTATAAGTCAAGTTTATAAAACTTAAATAATTAAGTCTAATACTAGATGGAGCAACCAAAAAGGTAGGTAGACATGCAAAATCTACTACTCAAGACTATGTGTCACCAATATTACACATATTTTATAATTTAGTGTTATTAATATTACCATAATTTAGCTAATTTTATAAAACTTCAATAATTTATTATATTAGTTGTATTTAACTTAGCTAAACTATTATTATAAATTTAGTTAATTATAACGATCCAAGATTTTTGAAATCAAATTTGAATTTAATATGAATTTTGAATAAATTTTGGAAGGTTTAAATGATTTTGGAATAAAATTTTAAGGCTATATTATTATTTTAAATGATTCAATTAATTTTATTATGAAATTTGGTTATAACACTGTTTGTTTTGGGATCCATTTCGTCGTTTGTCAAATTATTAAAACGGTTTGCAAATTCAGTTGCTATAACCAATCAGAATTTGAAATTAAATTATAATTAAATATTCGTTTCAGTTTTTTGTTCAATTTCAGTTCGCATAGTGAAATTTATTGTAATTTTTATTTTGAAAATAAGCATATATACTTTTCTAACGTATTTTAGGGCAACTGTGGTCTCTTTTTGACACTTTACAGAACTGATCAACCAGTCAATTTTATTACTGCTTTAGGGAAGTGACACATTATTGTACACGATTATATCGTTATATTGCTGTTGTTATTGGTTATCAATCATTAACAATAAAAGAAATTTTGGTGTATAATTTCAAACAAAAGGGAAAACAAGTCAAGACACACGTATTGAATAAACACATCAGTATGGAAACAAAAACAAAGGGGTAGACTTCATAGGCCAACTTGTTACATGCGAATTATTTATTTATTTATTTAAAAAGTATAATTTAGAAGTAGTGTATATTAAGGGTATTGGACACTTGGAGATTTGTAGCCGAACTCTTTCACCACGTGTAAGTGCTGCACTTGGCTTTGTTCTACAACACAACACTTATCTACTATTCTCTCCATATTTTTTTATCTCCTTCAAGAACCCTTCTAGCATCTCCCTTCCGCCATTAACCGATCAAGGAAAGAAAGAAAAAGCTAACATGTTGATTGCATGAAACAAGTAGTGCCACTTGTTCTCGTTTGGGAAATGGGAAGCCACGTTGCTGCTCTCATTCTTTCCATTTTATATACTTGCGGAAAATGGGTTTAAACCCGCATTTCCTCTAACCTTAAACCGTTCCTCCAGAAAAAAATGAAAATGATGAAAGCGTGAAGACCTGCTTGTACATTTCCTCTCCCATGCAAGCTGCTCGACTTCTCTCCCCCTTCATCTTCAAGCTTCCGCATTCTCTACTAAAAAAAGAAAAAGAAAAATGAGAACATAAAATCCTACATGCATTAAGCTTCATCGCCAACTACCCTGATTTCAGTGCGCACCGTTTTGCTCTCCACTAAAACCATTCTTTCTCCCCCCTTTATAAAACCATCCACCACCTATGTCATCCATTCTGCAAACTTAGGCCACTTGGTCCCTTCCCAGTTCTTCTAAACTCCACTAGTGACAAGGCCATCTCAAACCGCATCGGTGCCATGCCAGATTAGACTCGACCTCAGACTACGGCTACACCATGTAACTAGCCTCGACCGCTTTGAATGCTGCACCCTTTTGGTTAGCAGGTAAAAGATTAGACGCTATAATAATAAAAAAAGGCAAAAGGAAAGAGACATAAGAAAGAGAGGGACGCAGGATTGAAGGAATAAAAAGGGACTTAAAAAAAGAAAGTGACGTAGAAGAAAGAGGGAACAAGAAGAAAGGAACACGTGGAGAATATGGAGATAACGCAGCTTGGAGAAACCGTATTCTGGAAATCAAATGGTGGTGAGAACATTTAAATTTTAAATTTTTAATTAAATTAGTATGATAAAACTTGGGTTGTATGGTTGATTTGGTGGACATGATACTGTGTGTTGATAATTAATGGTGATTAATTGCATGCATGTTAAATTCATGACCGTCGAAAATAGTGCATCGTTAGTTAGAACCCGCCTATGGACACACATTATTTTATAACGCGAAATTATTGTTTGCATAAATATGGATATGATAATTTGTAGATAGTACGGCTATTGTATAACGGTTGCCGATATAAAATTTATATCAAGGCGCGTTAGTGTTATAACGCGTGTTCGTAAATTGTTTGTTGTGCACCATTGAGAAATTTATGCAAATGATTGTTGAATGTGTGAATAAACACATGTATGAATTTTCGGTGGAAATTTAGTGCTTACCTAAAATTAATAAAAGAGCGATTTATGGGTAAATGACAATTGAATGAGTATGTAGTATTTTATCAACTAAAATGTTGATTTAATAACGTTTATTGATTTATCAATGCTGTTAATATCCTTTGATTTGAACATATTAGTTAACTAATAATATTTGGTTATTGAAATAAATTTTCTAACTAATAATTTATTTAATGATATTGAATTAATTGGATAAGGTTGATTTAATGATATGGTATTATTACAATAGTTTATTCACCAAGATATGTTAAGAACGTGTTGAATATTGAATGAAACAATGGTTTGGTTAATACTTTGAAAATTGTTAATTTGAGTTAATAATATTAATAATTTGATGTTGGAAACTGATCAACATAGTATTATCAATGTAAATTGATATTTAAATTTATTTTGAAAGCACCTTGAATTAAAATTGTTGATTTTAAACTTAATTACCATTTTATTTATAAATTGTTGTAAAATTTGGCAAACTCGAACTATTTGATTTGTGAAATCTAATATGACTTTAGATAATAATTTGAATTAACATTATAAAAGTATTTGAGAGGATATTTAAACTTGAATTATTCTACTATGAAATTTGATAATATATTATAATTTGCTTGAATATAAATGTGAATTTAAAGCTTAAGTAAGAAATGAAACTTAAGTTCAGGTTAACAAGTAAGTTATTCTGTTACCAGTTCTGCAACAGTAAACGGGGTGTGTAACTAAGGCAAGGGATGTGGCAACCAATGCGCTGAACTTACCTGGCCAACGTTTACTTGTCCTGGGCTGGTAAAAGAGCAAATTTAAAATGAATTTCGAAAACTGTAAACTGTAACTATAATAAATGGTTTTCCAATTTAAAATTTGGTTAAATTTGGATTGGATGACAAGTGGTCTTCCGATGTTTAATAGAAGTTCGGTAGATGATGACTAATACTATCTGAGGAATTAAACGGTAGAAAATCATAATTCTACTTATAGTATCGGTTTAATACCGAACATATATATTGGAGACAAGAATTTTGATTTCTACAAATGGTATATCTGATATAAATCGTATTTCTAACCAATTGATATGATAATAACATTGGTTACCCGAGTAAGGCTGGGAATGATCATGGAAGTTAATATGGAATTTGGTGAATGAGGGCGAATAAGTCAAATGTCATTGGAATTAATGTTAATCGACTCGAGATATTGAAGCCCATATTACTCTTTTGAGTGTGAATATAAATCCAAGTCATCAGCATGGAAAGGAAACAATCCCAGTTAAAGTATTTTGTATATTTGTAATGGGTTTCAACTATTTAAACCATAGTATGTTAATTTCAAGAATATTTAAATAAAACTTATTTGATTAAAAGATATATATGTTTAAAAAATATTCTATTTGAATACTTCTTTAATTTTAATATATGTTAAGTAATTATTTTTAACCCTTTCTATTTTAAAGTTAGTTTTTATATAAATTAGTTTATAGAAAATGTATTATTTTCAAATATTTATTTTATTTTTAAATTAGGAATTGTTTCAGTCCTGAATCCTTTGACTCGAATATAATGAATCCATGTTGAATGAATACAACGAGTTCGAATTAAATAAATATCATTAATCTTGATCCTTGAGTTATAAATGATTGTTTGAAATTATATAAACGATCATTTTGAAATTTTGAAAATTAAGTTATATATATGTTTGATGGAAAAAAATTAATTTGAAATATGGATTCCATATGAAGCGCTAGTTATTTGGAAAGACCGGGATCAGAATTTACTTCTCGAAGACCACTCCAAATAATCATACGATGAAATAAATGAAGACATATAAACAGCGTTGTATATTAATAGGACTGATCCAAACTATTCTTGGACCGAGGTGGTGCATACCAAGGAAGATCGAAGTGAGTGCTTGATAGAGTTCACGAACGTGCAAACCGAAGCTGCTTACTTGTGAAAGTTTGGTAGCGAAGCTGGGATTAATATACTTGGAGGTACATAACACACTTATGCAAGCACCTCAAGAAGCGGTCCCTTTACTCTGTTGAGCTCTCATTACTCACTTGAAGACCGTGGTTCTTCACATCGAACGGGTTGCCTGCCGATTTGTTTCTTTACTGAATAGCTACAGTAGAGAGATGACCCTATTATCGAAGTGGTAGAAAGCCCGATCGCATTTGGATAATTTTTGGATTACAAGGGCCTTTGCACTCAAACTTGAGTCATGAAATAAGATGCCTTCGGCTTCGTTTCGAACCCAGAACGAAGTTGTATGGATGTGTGTCTGACACTATATCTTATAGTATATTAACTGATTATTACCGAACATATCTCTGTTGGTGATGGCAATTTATTCCCTTAGCTAAAAGTTATTTGGTCGGTGATTATCAGTTGCAGACTAGAAAATGATAGTGTGGCATGCGAATTGCTGCAGTTGATGAAATGATCAAAGCATGGCTTAGTGTAAGAGCGTAGCTTTGTGGTACAAAACCTCGCGAACCTCACAACCCGAAATGATGGGAAACCGGCTGTTAGATTGTATACATATACATAATCTCTAGTGAAATTCGAAAGCTGCGGCGGTAGATCTATCTTGAAACCTGAGGGAATAAAGTATATACGGTGTCCGATGTCTAGATGTTAACCGGGATTATATACGTTCGTGCTATGTATTCAGAGTTCGTTGTCTGGATGTTATCCGGGAGATACTTAGCTTCGTGTCCTCGATTGATCTTTCGTGCCTGGAACCATCTTGTTGGAAATCCAATAACCAATACGAGCCTCTTGCTTTTTTTGTAAACTATGTATGTGGGCATAGTCACTATGCTTACTAGATTTGTAAATTTATTTGCTAAATGTTTTAAAATGTAATTAGTAGTGATAATACACACCATCGACATATATCATGGATTTGACATTATAAGGATAAAACTCGTCCATGTGTGAGCTTGCATTTGGATTTGTTTGGTGTGTTCGGAGAGAGCCTTATAATAGTCTCATTTTCCAAAACTCATGTACGACTTATGCACTGTTAATCATAGGAGTATACCCTTTCCGTATTATACGGCATGGTCCTGTGATTTACCTTAAAATACAGTAAAATGTTTTATGTTCTCACACCAGTTCCATGAATGGCCTGGAGTTTATTGTTCTTTCCTAAACTCTGGTTGCCCACGAATTTTCACACGGGCAGCTAGTGGTTTAATTTTACAGTTATAGATCCTTGGAGCAAGATTCGAAGCGCTTTTGGGTTGGAGCTTCGAGCTAGAGTTGGAGTTCTTCCGCTATATCGTATCGTTTTCTTCCGCTTTAGTTTTTTCTTCCGCTATATCGTATCGTTTTCTTCCGCTTTAGTTTTTTCTTCCGCTGTGTATTTTATTGTTCTCTGGTAATGTAAATTTTGTTGTAATCAAATGTTGAGTAATAAAATTTATTTTATTGTGTTCTAATGTGTACTACCCCGGTGAATCTGATTTTCAAACATCTGGAGTTGGTTTAAACAACGACTCTAGGTGATTGGAAATCGGGTCGTCACATGTGGTATTAGAGCAATGGTTAAACCCAGCTCAAGGGTTTCATTCATTAGTATCAAAATCAGGGATAAGAAACTCATTAGAGATAGGGTAACTAATACCCTAGTATGAGTTTACGAGTGTTTCGTATGTGAGGACGATTTTTAAAATTTAAGTTAAATTGAAAAGGCTATACTTTAAATAGAAAGAAAATACTTTGGAAATGGTTAAAAATTTGATAACTTGATAATGGATGGTAAGAATAAGAAAAATAATTCAAAGAATAATTTGAATAGTTCGAAAAAGCATAAGTGAAGATTAAATAATTTGGTAGAAAGGATCAAACTAGATCTTGAAGAATTTAGTGAGAGATATATAATGATATAAAGAATGATTTGAAACTAGTAGGACGTATTTTGGAAATATAAATCATTTTGAGGTTAATCATTTGAAAAGTGTAAATTATTTTGAAATATAACTTATGATAAGAATTTGAGTATTATTGGACGTTGAGATTAGACTGCCAGGTATGTACGGATTTTGAATATACGCCTAGCTAATGCATATACGAAATCCAATATATACTAATTAGATATAGAATTACATTCTAGACACTGGAGGATAATCCTGTTGATGATCCGGACATCATCAGTGATTATTTTCGAGTTTTGAAAATGGGATGACTATATGCTTCCAATCGAAATGTCGAAAAATACTTAAAACTATTGACATAACTGATTGAAATTGTTTGAATTTATTTAGATAAAATGTTTTGATATGAATTAGAATAATAAGCAAAATTTAAATAAGTTATACTTATAGAATATAAATGGAATTCACAAATGAATTGGGACGAGTTGGGAATAGTTACGAATTTAGAAAATTCGATAGACTTAAATTAAAATGGATTTAATATAAAGAGAATTGGGTTAGATTTTTTCGACGATTTTGGATAGTCGATAGGTCTTGATAAATAATATAGTAGAAACAATTTGAAAATGATAGGGTTAGTAATAACTAAAGATGAGTTAAGAAAGTGGAATGTGTGAGGATGAGTTTGAAAACAAAATGAACTAATTTTGATATTATGGAATATGGTAATTTGGGAAAGAGGGTACAAGTTTGAAATTTGGAAATAGAACTAAACTGTCGAATATTCGAAATGAAAAAGGGTGAAATTAAAACGACTTGAAATATTTTAGAATTTAACGACCTTAAATTCATAAACCCTGAATATGGTTAGGTAAATAATAAAGACTTGAATAGCTAGTAAATAAATGGTGTAATTCGAATTTTATATATTTAAGTTATATTTGAAATTCAATTGGTTAAATATAAATAGGCTAGTTAGATAAATTTTGTGAATGTATATAGGATGAAGAACCAATATATATGAGCCAAGAATGAATGTATGGTTGTTTGTGTTAATCAAAATTTTGGTACAATACTATTGTTGGTTTATTTCTCATTAATTCAATTTGTTAATTGAGATATTAGAATTTAAAACCCTAGTTCAATTTTGAAAAGAATTTTGGGAAAATTTAAGAAGAAATAATAATAATTATGGTAACTTATGTTCGTCTCTTCACTTTGCTCCAATTTCGAGGACGAAATTGCCTTAAGGGGGGAGGATGTAACGATCCAAGATTTTTGAAATCAAAATTAAATTTAATATGAATTTTGAATAAAATTTGGAAGGTTTAAATGATTTTTGAATAAAACTTTAAGGCTATATTATTATTTTAAAATTATTTATAATAATTTTATTGTGAAATTTGGTTATAACAATGTTTGTTTTGGGGTACATTTGGTCGTTAGTCAAATTATTAAAACGATTTGCAAATTCAGTTGCTATAACCGATCAGAATTTGAAATTAAATTATAATTAAATATTCGTTTCAAATTTTTGTTCAGTTTCAGTTCGCCTAGTCTTAAATTATTTTATAGAAATTTATTGTAATTTTTATTTCGAAAAATAAGCATATACTTTTCTAATGTATTTTAGGGCAACTGTGGTCCCTTTTTGACACTTAACAGAACGGATCAACCAGTCAATTTTATTACTGTTTTGGGATCGTGACACACTACTGTACAGAATTATATCGTTATATTGCTGTTATTGGTTATCGATCATTAAAAATAAAAGAAATTTTGGTGTACAATTTCAAACAAAAGGGAAAACAAGTCAAGACACGCGCATTGAATAAACACATCAGTATGGAAACGAAAACAAAGGGGTAGACTTCATAGGCCAACTTGTTACATGCAATTTTTTTTGTTTATTTATTTAAAAAGTATAATTTAGAATGCGTGTAGTGTATATTAAGGGTATTGGACACTTGGAGATTTGTAGCCGAACTCTTTCACCACGTGGTAAAGCAAGTGTTGCACTTGGCTTTGTTCTACAACACTACACTTATCTACTATTCTCTGCATATTTTGTTATCTCCTTCAAGAACCCTTCTAGCATCTCCCTTCCGCCATTAACCGATCAAGGAAAGAAAGAAAAGGCTAACATGTTGAATGCATGAAACAAGTAGTGCCACTTGTTCTCGTTTGGTAAATGGGAAGCCATGTTGCTGCTCTCATTCTTTCCATTTTATATACATGCGAAAAATGGGTTTAAACCCACATTTCCTCTCCCATTAAACTGTTCCTCCAGAAGAAAAAAAATGAAAATGATGAAAGCGTAAAGACCTGCATGTACATTTCCTCTCCCACGCAAGTTGCTCGACTTCTATCCCCCTTCATCTTCAAGCTTTCGCCTTCTCTACTGAAAAAAGAAAAAGAAAAATGAGAACGTAAAATCCTACATGCATTATGTCTTCACGGCCAACTACCCTGATTCCAGTGCGCACCGTTTTGCCCTTCACTAAAACCATTCTTTCTCCACTCTTTATAAAACCACCCACCACCTTAGTCATCCATTGTGCAAACTTAGGCCGCTTGGTCCCTTACCAGTCCTTCCAAACTCCACTAGCGACAAGACCAGCTCAAACTGCATCGGTGCCATGCCAGACCAGACCCGACCTCAAATTGCGGCTACACCATGTAACTAGCCTCGACCGTTTTGAATGCTGCACCCTTTCGGTTAGCAGATAAAAGACTAGTCGCTATAACAATAATAAAAAAAGGCAAAAGGAAAGATATGTAAGAAAGAGAGAGATGCAAGATTGAAGGAAGAAAAAGGGACTAAAAAAAGAAGGTGATGTAGAAGAAAGAGGGAACAAGAAGAAAGGAACGCGCAGAGAATACGGAGATGACGCAGCTTGGAGAAACTGTATTCTGGAAAGCAAATAGTGGTGAGAACATTTAAATTTAAATTTTTAATTAAATTAGTTTGACAAAACTTGGCTTATATGGTTGTTTTGGTGGACATGATACAGTGTGTTGATAATTAGTGGTGATTAATTGCATGTATGTTAAATTCATGGCCATCGAAAATAATGCATCGTTAGTTAGAACCCGCCTATGGACACGCGTTATTTTATAACGTGAAATTATTGTTTGCATAAATATGGATATGATAATTTGTAGATAATATGGCTATTGTATAGTGGTTGCCGATATAAAATCTATATCAAGGCGTGTTAGTGTTATAACGCGTGTTCGTAAATTGTTTATTGTGCGCCATTGAGAAATGGATGCAAATGATTGTTGAATGTGTGAATAAACACATGTATGAATTTTCAGTGGAAATTTAGTGCTTCCCTAAAATTAATAAAAGAGCAATTTATGGGTAAATGACAATTGAATGAGTATGTAGTATTTTATCAACTAAAATGTTGATTTAATAACGTTTATTGATTTATCAATGCTGTTAACTCTACAAAAGAATTCTGAATTTCATACGCCAATTTGACGTAGGGATGGCGTAGGGAATCGAATTTCCCTACGCCATACCTACGCCAAAAAGGAAGTCGGAAAACAGCTCGTCGCAAATATTTTCCTACGCCATCCCTACGCCAATTTGCCTACGCTATACCTACGCCAAATTCCCTACGCGATACCTACGCCAAGTTCCCTACGCCATCCCTACGCCAATTTGCCTACGCCAAGTTCCCTACGCTATACCTACACCAAGTTCCCTACGCCATACCTATGCCAAGTTCCCTACGCCATCCCTACGCCAATTTGCCTACGCCATAGCTACGTCAAGTTCCATACGCAATCCCTACGCCAAAGTCCCTACGCCGTCCCTACGTCATCCCTACGCGAAGTTTCATATGCCTCCTTATTCCTTCCCTACGCCTTCCCTACGCATCCGTACACCAAAAATCAATATGGTAATTTTATATTTATCTTCGTCTACCACAAATCATAACAAAACCGAACATATACAATATATATCAATAAAAACATTGATGTAAAATGAATTTCATGGTCGAATTACCATAAACTTGCTACAAATCATGTTCAACAAACAATAAAATAAAGTTGTTACATAACTCAAACATGATTGTTTCATCTAATTCAAACATCGTGTAATGTACCTTACACAAATAGAACATCAAACTCACTATCAAAACAAGATTAATTCATAAAATACGTCATATTTGTTGTTCTTGTTCTCGCCGTAACCCTTCTAAAAACTCTTGTACAGAACTTGTGACGGCAAGGAATTTCGCTCGATCCGAATTAGTCGCTAAACCGATCTAGACCGTTCGAAACTCCTGATCGTTTTGAGAACAAGACAAATCAGAACGCAGACGGAAGAACATTTCATTGTTATTACAACAATTCCATCAGATACAAGAATATACAGAGTATAAATGAATATTATACATTCGACAAATATCAGAGATTACAATAAATTACATAGCTGCGGAAAAATAATACAAAGCACAACTGAAGGTGATATACGGATACAGAGCTTTCCGGATATCATTCCAGCTGTAAACCAGGATCCTGTGAATATAAATCTGCAAAACCAAAACTACTAGCTGCCCGTGTCGAAAATAAGGGCATCCAGAGTTTAGGTTAAAACAATAAACTCCAGGTCAGTCATGTGACTGGTGTGAGAACTAAAACAGTTATTTAAACTTTACTTTAAAAGAGAGTAATTCAAGGGACCACGCCGTATAACACGGAACGGGTTTCCTCCCAAGAATACCAGTGCATAGGATGAACAACGCAATGCTTTTTCGAAAAATGAAGCTATTATAAGACCCAGGTCCCATCACACAATGCAACGCAAGCCGGAGGATAGGGTTTTCCCTTATAATAGCCAAACATGCTTGGTACGTTTAAAACAATTCATTTGATACTATAATAAGTGTATAGTGTCAAAACAATTTCAATCATAAATATAAATCATAGACGGCATGGGTACCATATATCATGTCGCCATACTAGTTCTACAATTAAAACCGCAATATCACGTATTGGAAATTGGATTTCCGTCATGAGTCGAGGCAAGGGACAAGCTCCTCTCCGCTTCGAGACACTCTAGCAAATGCCTCAGGACTACACACTTTGGGTAACCCTGGGATCCTCCAAGACCGTCCTCTCTTAAGTTTGAGGATTAGTTATTCCTGAACACACGTTTCCCGGCCCTATAGGACCTATAATCGAGGCGCCTCACATCCAAACCACAAAGGTGAAAATTATATAAATGTCATGGCTGGTAGGTCACTGACACCACCCATAGCTAGAAAGAAACGTCGTGCACTCCTTGGGTCCTCATCCCGTTTTTGACTCATACCGAGGTGTGAGGCTCGCGAATCCACGCTAAACACAAAGCTGCCACGTAGGCCATGCTTTGATCATCAACCACAAGACTTTGCTTTTCAACAGAAGCCTTGATCCATGCAACTCAGCGTGCCACACAGGAAATTCATGCCATGCGATTGATATCTATCGATATATAACCTCTAAGCTCGTACGTCTCAGAGAAGGGCGTTAAGCAAGAGAATAAATTCTCTGCCGCCAAACAGATATATATTTAACAGAAATCAATCAACACAGAATAAAATCCAATGTCAGACACACAATCCATTTACAAGTTCGTTCTGGGTCTGAACGAAACCGGAGGCACTTTACTCGCATATCCATCCATCTCCAAGTACGTATGGACAATCACCAACTGATTCTCTCCTCTTGGGTGTACAACCCAATCAAGATCATCAGTAATTATCCAAACGATGTGAAGACTTCCGGTCTTCGACCACCGTCATCATCTTCGACTTATCGTCGAATCGGTTATTCAGAATGGGTATAAACCCGGCCTTTCCGAACAACCCGCGTATATTAAAAACAAATGTTACACAAACACAACATACGCCTCATTCCAATTCATTAGTCACTAATCGTAAATCAGTAAGAGAGCAATCCCCCAAATATTAACCCTGAAGGCCGAAACCAACATCAGATCAATACCCAGGAAACCATTCTTCTTAACTAACCTACAGCTAGTTTCTAAATTTCAATTCTTAGGGAAAGGTTCTCATTAATTTTATCAAAGATAAATTCTTTAAAATTTATTCTTTAATCTTCCATTGGATGTCATATCAAACCAAATTATGGTTTTTCAAACTAGTCGAGATTAGCGAACCACACCGAAGTAATTATTTATTTTATTTCCCAATCCCAACCTATTCGTCCGATGAAGCGAAACTGGTAATACTCCATATCTAACACCACGGTGTTATCGGTAAAATTAATTACCATTTCACGTTCAAATCTAATTAAAGATTTAACTATCGCTTTGGAGCAAAACTGGTGATACTCCATTCTCGCTCACTCTCTAAATTTGATAATTTAAATTATCAATTCACATTTCAATTTAATTGCAGATTCATTAAAACTCCTTTTACTGGTGCAAAGAACTAGTGTCGTTTAAAACACAGTTCACGACAAACCCAAATCACATTTTATTTATTATCGGGTTAAAGAACTAGTGTTATTTAAAACACCGTTCACGATAAACCCACAAATTAATTCTATTAAAACTCGTTTCAAATCCAATTTATTTATTTAAAAATAAATGGGCTTTAATTTTAGTTCAAAACTAGTTCATTTCGATAAAAATCTATTTTTATCTTTTCAAATATGGAGTTTTTCATCCTAATTTTTCCCCAAATCATTTATTATGATTTTACGCAAATTATTACTATTTTTAATAATTTTATCAAGGCCCGTACAGTCCATTTCCAACAACGGCCATCGAACTGCACCTATAGCGACCTTTTTCGAATTTTATTTGGACGTATCTCCAAATCCAACTGTTAGATTTTGAATTTCTAATATTCATTAGAAAGCTCTTTTCTATACGAACCCAACGGTTCCGGTTTTAGGAGAATCCGACGGTCGGATCTCCCGTAATATCCGTTCGAAGTTAATGGTCGAAATTCGCGAACTGTCGCGGCGCGGCGCGTTCTATTCAGGCCATTATATTATATATATAATATATATTTCGTCAATTTCTATTTAAAACGAATTTTATAAATAGTTTTAAATTCGTTTCAAAAACAATTTCAACTTCCATTTCAATTCAAATCAAATTCGTTTCGTTTTCTAATTAAATCAAATTCGTTTTCTATTCAATTCAGTTCATTTTCTATTCAAATCAAATTCATTTTCTATTCAAATCAAATTCATTTTCTATTCAAATTGGTTTTCTATTCGATTCAATTCAAATTGGTTTTCTATTTGATTCAATTCAAATTGGTTTTCTATTTGATTCAATTCAAATTGGTTTTCTATTCGATTCAATTCAAATTGGTTTTCTATTCGATTCAATTCAAATTGGTTTTCTATTCGATTCAATTCAAATTGGTTTTCTATTCGATTCAATTCAAATTGGTTTCCTATTCGATTCAATTCAAATTGGTTTTCTATTCGATTCAATTCAAATTGGTTTTCTATTCGATTCAATTCAAATTGGTTTTCTATTCGATTCAATTCAAATTGGTTTTCTATTCGATTCAATTCAAATTGGTTTTCTATTCGATTCAATTCAAATTGGTTTTCTATTCGATTCAATTCAAATTAGTTTTCTATTTGATTCAATTCAAATTGGTTTTCTATTCGATTTAATTCAAATTGGTTTTCTATTTAAATCAAATTCATTTCGTTTTCTATTTGATTCAATTCAAATATAAAAACGAATATAATCGATATAAATATCGTTCGCGTCAAAATAGCGCATCTCTAATCAACATGGCTTTATATATTTCAATAATTCCGTTATTCTATTCAATAATTGAATATTTATCCTATTCAATACGTGAATCTATATTTTTGTCAACACACGACTAATCTCAACGAATGAGTACTGTCCACGTGTGACTCTTTTTGTTATTTAATATATTTTATATATGATAAAGATGTAAATCTTATTGTTAAAATATTTCGTTCAACACCTGACTAATCTCAACGGATGAGTACAGTCAACACATGAACCTTTATTTTATAATATAAAGATGTAAATTTTATTGTTAAAATATTTCGTTCAACACATGACTAATCTCAACGAACGAGTACGGTCAACACATGAACCTTTATTTTATAATATTCTTCATTTTCCCGATTGGAATGAGGCCCAATCAATTACCATATAAAGTTAATTATATGGATTCCATACGACAAATATATATAATAGCAATGATAAATAATCAACCATCATCCAAAGTGCACTACACTGTATAAGCATCAAATATAGATATCTAATGCTTATAACAGCCTGTCGATCCATCGATCGACATACAACTAATTATTGGGATTAGTGTATGCCGTATTTTATCCCAATACCCGTATGGGGTTTCAAACAATCAAACACTGATTTTATTTGTGCAGTTGGGCGATGTGTAAAATTTATCGTCCCAATCAATGTCCTTCAAATCGGTGTACATAAACAAACAGTCCGGTTTGTAAATGGATATTTATTTATTCACATTCACGTTAAAAATTATATTTTTAACGATAAAACATTTTATTCAACCTATGAAAATATTCTATTCAGTTCATTTATTAAATAAAATGAAATCTTTATTTTTCTAACTTATTTTAGAAAATTACGGCGGCATAACGGCACGATACTAGAAACGGGACGAGACCTAGCCTTATCCCCGGTCTAGTGATGGCCCACGCCATACACATATCAATCAAATCATTCCATTTCACCAAACAATCAAGTTCAAATCAAATAATCTAACCAACTACACAACCAAACGAACAAGTCCATGGTCTGTGGACGATGGTGTCGGGTGCTACTAAACACCGTCTGCATCCTAGTATATATATATATATATAACTAGAAAAAGAAATTTAGAGTGAGAAGTTCTCAGCGATAGCTATCCCAACTTCACGGCACTTCCTATGTAGAACATCTTCACCGTGCTCGCCTTTCATCACTTTCGTCGCCCGTAGCCACTACATATGTAAAAATCGAATTTTTACTCCGCTATTCAATATATAAAAATCATATTTTTACTTCGCTAGTCAATATATAAAAATCGTATTTTTACTTCGCTATTCAATATATAAAAATCGAATTTTTACTTCGCTATTCAATATATAAAAATCGAATTTTTACTTCGCTATTCAATATATAAAAATCGTATTTTTACTTCGCTATTCAATATATAAAAATCGAATTTTTACTTCTTATATTTTCTCGATGCTTCTTTCTATATAAAAACCATATTTTTATATTTCTACTTCTTTTATAAAGATCGAATTTTTATATCACTGCTATAAAAATCACCTTTTTATTTTAACATATATATAATAAAAATTAGATTTGTATTTCGCTACCTATATAAAGATGATAATTTTATATTCTCTATTATATAAAAAATCACATTTTCAATACCTCTACCCTATAAAAATTATATTTTTATATTTCACATATGATAAAAATTCTATTTTTAACCTTCCTATAATATAAAGATTATATTTTTAGTCTTAACATCTAATAAAAATCGTATCTTTATATATGCTATATATGTATAAAAATCAAATCTACACTTTTAAAAATCTCGCCTTTATCTATAGAAAAATCTATTCTTTATATAAATAAAAATCAAAACTAGTTCATAAAAATTGAACCTTTCTTTAACCTATGCATGTAAAGAACTGATTTTATAAACTAATTACATTAAATAAAAATAAATAAATAAAAACTCACATTTTATCCATTTATTTGCAAAGGAGCGGGTCTACATCGACGGTGGACGGCCGGATGGGGGTAGAGGAGGGTTGTGGGTGTGGTGACGTCGGGCTGGGGAGGGGCGTGGCACTGGCGGAGCTTCGATGGCGTGGAAAAAGGGGAGGGAGGTGAAACAGTGGCTGACCGGATAGAGGGGTTGCTGCCACCGTCGACTGGAGGGGCTTGGTGGCACGCGGGGATCTTCAGCAGCAGGGCGGTGGCGGTTTTGGGCTGAAGGGGGTGCGGAGGTGGAAAGCAGCGAGAGGCGGAGGGGAAAGGAGGGAGGGGGTTTGCGCGAGCGTTAGGTCGTGGTTGGGGGGGTCCTCTCCGACGAGGCAGTGGCCAGCGACGGGGTGGCGTGGCGGCTAGGCTCCGCCCTTCTCCTTTTTTTCTTTTTTATTTATTTTGGTTCTGATTCGATTTAATCGGGGGGGGGGGGGGGTCCAGGTATAGAGTGGGGGGAGATATTTTATTTTTTTATTATTTAATTTCAAAAAGTTGACTTTTACATACGACCTCTAAACGAGACCCACCGCATGTCGTCCATAGCATATTACCCCCATTCCGAACACAATGGGATATGTATCGTAAGCTGATTCGACTGTTTCGATCAGTTTCCGTTAAAATCAACATATAACTCTATATATTGAATTTGAACGCGCATTTCATTTTACTGGGGTCACATACGAACTCTATAAATTGCAGAAAAATATTTTCTAGCTTCGTATTGACGATACGGTCCTAACAAAACTAGTTTCGTCTAATTCTGAGACCGTTTGAAAAATGGCCATTTTCCAGTCGATTAAAATCAACTGAAACTGGTCAAACGCGTTTTCCTTTGCCATGCTCACATATTGATTCGAAAAATTATGAAATTTGGAATCTAACAATAATTTGACATCACGGACCCAACAAAAGTGGTTTCGTCGAAATCCGAGATCGTTTGCAAAATTCCCGTTTTTAAGGGCCTGAATTCCATAGCGACTATTCAGAATTTTCAACTGGACATATCTTTTGATTCCCGCTATGAAATCTCAATTTTTCAGATTCGTCGGAAAGATATTTTCAACTAGATTCTATTATTTTTGGTTTCGCTAAAAATCCGGTTTATTTTGCACCCGGTATGTTCAATTGAAGTTTGAAATCGAATTATCGAACTACCGCATCATTTTCAATTCCTTTTATAATTATAAATAATTATTTATATTTTAACGACGATGTATATAACATATACGTTCGAATTATATTCAAAATAAATTTCTCGTCGATAGTATGTAAAATAATCTATTTTAAATGTTCAAAATTCGTCGAAGTTGCCAAAACAAAAATCTTAAACTGGCTCAGAATTTCCGGGTTATTTCAGAACTCATTTGTTCTTCTAGTTTGCTAACGGTGACACTCAATTCTTGATTTTTATCTTTTAACTCTTCTACTTCCTTCTCAAGCTTTTCTGTATGATCTGTACCTCCAAATCTAACGGTGTATGTGTTGTCTTTGTATATCTACACATAAAAATTATAACCCAATTAGTACAATAAATACATTTCATATTACAATCAAGTAAAATGTTCATAAAATTTATAACCCAATTAGTACAATAAATTCGTAAAGAGAGAATTCATGTGAAACAGCAACTCGAGTTGATGTTTCACAGCAACTCGAGTTGCTGTTTCACAGCAACTGAGGTTGCTGTGTGCAACAGCAACTGAGGTTGCTGTGTGCAACAACAACTGAAGGTTGTTGTGCACAACAACCGAATGCTGTGCACAGCAACCTCGGTTGCTCTTGCACACAGCA
Organism: Allium sativum; assembly: GCA_030737875.1. NCBI lineage: Eukaryota > Viridiplantae > Streptophyta > Magnoliopsida > Asparagales > Amaryllidaceae > Allium > Allium sativum. The sequence goes on along the minus strand of CM060924.1, from coordinate 705,797,159 downwards.
ACCTCGGTTGCTGTTGCACACAACAACCTCGGTTGCTGTGAAACAACTGAGGTTGCTATGAAACAGCAACTGAGGTTGCTGTTGCACAGCAACTCGAGTTGCTGTGCACAGCAACTCGAGTTGCTGTGCACAGCAACTCACGTTGCTGTGCACAGCAACTGAAAGTTGTTGTGCACAGCAACTTGAGTTCACTACTACAAAACAGGTTTGTTGCTTCGGTTATTTACCCCATGTTGCTTCAGTTCTACAACCGAAGCAAATGCAAACGACGCAACAGACCAAAATTTATTGCTTCAGATAAACAACCGAAGCAAAAAGACTTAATTGCTTCAGTTGTTTACCCCCTGTTACTTCGGTTCAACAACCGAAGCAAATGTAGAAGACGCAACAAAAAAATAATTATTGCTTCGGATAAGCAACCGAAGCAACAAAAAAATTTCATTTTTGCTCATATCACCTAACACCCTACTTGTTGCTTCGGTTGTAGTTTCAACAAGAGCAAAAAATCCTTTTTGACTAAAAAAAACACCTCCTTATAAATCATTATTATTCTCAACCATGCAGCTATATAAATATATATATATATATATATTAAAGTAAATAATTATTGCTTGCATTTATATATTCAAACTATAAAACAATTCAAATTGGACATTACTAAAATGCAATAATTTCATTGACAGTGTTAATAATAATCCATACATTTAAGAGCAACATATTATAAAGCAATATAATTCATAGTTATCGTTAGTAATCCGGTCTTAATACCACAAAGAGTCATACAAGTTACGAATTCTAACTTACTAAATCATGGCTTCAAAAAGATGAGAGTGCAGTATTTACTAAATGCAACTTCTCACTAAAGGCAATCTTTTAAAAACAAACCCAATGTCTTATTGAATACAGTGCCTAGAGTCCACTATGCTTCAAAATATCCCTGAAAAGATTGAAAATTATAAATTATTAGATCAAGACACAAAAAGGAAACAAATATGTATAAAAACAATTAGATAATGGAACAAATTATCTACATGCAACTATATATCATTATGTCTACAACAGTATTTATTTAGATACTCGTAGAAATTTAGCACATTCTAAGTTAGTCATTTATTATATGTAAATAGAAAGAAACACCACCAATATATATATATATATATATATATATATATATATATATATATATATAAACCAACAAACAATTTTGCATAAAATCCCATCTATGACATCCAACCTGCATGGTTGTAGAAAAATTATTATAATTTGAATTGCAGCCATCATCCAAGCTCATAAACATACATTTTAAAACCATAAACATTTCCTTTTCAAAAATTCAAACATGAACTCAAGAACAAGTCTTTTCCTGCGTTTTGTTTTTGGAAAAAAAACATATCAATAACATTTCTTATTTCACGCAAAAAATAAGAAAAAACCTGTTATGCGCCCTGACAAGAACTTTCTGTAAGGCCTTCCACCATCCTCGTCTTGCATATGCTGCAAATCAAACTACCAAGTATCTTCCTATGATCATGCTAAAAAGTCTCTAGTGTCATGCAAATGCAAATAAACTATATTTTATGTACAATAAACAATCATTCTATCAAGTATAATCATGCTTGTATATAAACTACCACCTAAACCAGTGGGAGTATACATACTATTTATATGGATTTACCAATGTCTTGAGCATGAAGAAATTTCATGTTTGTTGTTACCGGTAAGGGAAGCAAATCATGGGAGAGAATAATACCTAAACTTATTACTCATCCATTGGGATTTGGGATGCTTTCTCATTGCATATAAAACTTGAACAGGTAAAAAGAACTCACGGTCATGCCCCCAGAATGACTGTGAGTGAAAAAGCTGAAATGTTTACAACTATCCTTTCAAAAACATCATTTCAACACTACTAATGCTGAACCCATGTGCTCAAGATGAGTACCTTCTACTTCAATACTAGATAATTATAGGAACAAACATACTGAATTCAATTTTGTACTCACTCAAAGTATGACTGTAAATAAAAATGCTCTTCATCTATTGGCCGAAAAAAAATGATGGGTTAATGATGTAGATCATTTTGTTGCTTAAATATAATTAACCAATCAGTTTTACTGTTTTGCTCCCACTAACATTTTAATTGTAAACAAAATCAACTCATATTAAAGTGGAGAAAAC